>OX352262.1:1489665-1889300 GCA_947086405.1 Esperia sulphurella
GCTATTATGCAGCACTGGACCCGCGTCCGCCTCGTCAAAGATACCAACATTTCATTTTTACTTTTCTAATATTGAATTACTATAATAGTTATAAGGTATCTTTGTTACTAACACTCTATGGACAACGCCTGAAATAAATTATTTTTATTTTTTATCTATAAATGTACTAACTGTACTCATATGCAATAAATGATTTTGACTATGTAAGACTTAAAAATACAATACTAATAAAATTAAATGTATTTTTGATCGCCATCTAAAATAAATTATTCTTTTGTGCTAAATGGTATCTACATCCCTTGCATTTAGCGAAAAACTAATCAAGGCCATTTTAGGAAAAAGAAGAAGACTTAACTGTACTGTACGTTTAAAGAGTGTTTTCATTTAAAATACCATTAGTATAGACTAATACGAGGTTAATAGAAGACTTCACGGAGAAGATACATCATTTGTTGAAGTAGAAAATGTTTTTACCAAAAACGTGACTTGGGTTGGGTAAACTCTAAGATACATTGTTAAAGTGAACCCGAGATATAAAAACGAATATTTGTTGAGACTCAGTAAAGCTAGTATTTGAGTAATTTTAACTAATATTTAGTAGTTAATGAATCGGTAAGTTTTTAAAGTTTAAAGTCTCTATTTCGTTCATTTGGTACATTGATGACTCTAGGCTAAGTCAACACTGTGTTTCTACATAAAGAAAATTTAAGCTGCTGAGAAATGACATTGTCAAACTACAACAATAACAAAAATACTTGTAATTATGTTAGTCTGTAGGCAGATAAGCTTTTCTAAAAGTGGTAGTGTAAGTTAAAAATTAAAGCAACCTAAATGGTAAACAACACTGTAATAAAAATATGGTATGATTCAAACCCAAAAACCTTTTATCGTTTGAGGCCAATATCCTAAACTACAAGGGTCTAATAGCAAAAGGTAAACGAGGCGAACAGCGAGTGACTATCGATAACTAACTCAATGACCATAGTTTTAGAAACTAATCACGTAAGCTAGAAGTAATTATACACGAAAGTCAATAGTTAGCTTTTACGGCCCTCGATAAAGTTATAAGCTTAGAGGTCATAAACCCTGGAAACAGCCGAATATCACGAATTATATTAATTTTATAGTCCAAATGCATTACCAATGATTTACAGCCCTGATATGAAACGTAACTATAAAACATAAAATCTACACGTAACCAACTAAAATTCTATTTTATAATGTTTCAAAGGTGATTTTTGAACTTTCCAAGCTTCTTGTAGGACGATAGGACTGGGTATTAAATAAAAATATTTTGGTTTTAAAAGTGTATCGTATTTTAAATCTTAACATAGATTGATGATTACTTGGAAATGAAAATAATGTAAGCGAACTAAGTATTTTTAAACAAATTTGTTGAAGACATTATCGTAGATGCTAATATTTGATCAAAATAAATAGATAACAAAGTCGTAAACAAAGAGACTAAATAAGAACACCAAGAAACAATCAAACTTAAAACACTTTTTTATAATCCCAGTTAACCCTACATCTAAGAAATTGTTCCTTAAGTAATCACATTAATTTGTTTGCTTTCAGGTAAGACAAACGCCAAGGAAAAGGTAACAACAGAAAAATATTACAGAACAAATGAAACGACAAATTCTTAATTGTAAACAAGCAAATCCTACCATCAATTCAAAACGGAGCCCTCAAACAAATTAAGCCTCGTAAATATTAGTATGGCCATCCCTCAAGACGTCGCCGAATAAAACCTGCGACAGACGACAACGACGACGACAAATAAGTCGAACACTTAATACTGCAAAGCTTCAATTCATTTTCGTTAATTGCAGCCTCTTATACCCCCTCCCCTTGTGACCTCCTGCAGCCCCTGACCGTGAAGGAAGCGAGATCGCGACGAAAGAAAGCTATTCGTCGTGGAATTAGAACGAAATGTAACCACAGTGTAATGTCATTGAGAAAAACCAATATCGCAAACGAAAAATAGTATCTTAAGGAAGGCCGTTTTAGGAAGAAGTACTTTACCACGTAGATGCAATATATTGTAAAACTAATCAGTATGAACAACCTCTATGAAGAAAAAATTAGTGTTTCACTTGTTTTGGTACCCATTCATCACCTTATTTTGATCCATTGGCCAAATCGTTAGACCCTAGCGCCAGAGGTCGTGACTTCGATTCGCACCAAGGACAGACAACTTTTTACTGTTGTACAAGTCGGTCGATGTTATATTCGTGAATCGTTCTATCTTTATGTAATTACCATCGTATAGATGAAAATCTAGTTTATGAAATATATAGATATGAAAGATTTGTTTATTTCCAGCCCTCCTGAGCTCAATTTCCTGCCAGTCGTCGGCCCATGTACATCTCACGCAACTGTTAGACTAGTTTGATAATCAACCCTATCTACTTCTTCTGGTTGTTAAATTATGGTTAATGAAACGGCTTCAGTTGTTTCGCAGTGAATTCTCTGTTACACTCCACTCTGTGACGCCTACGTTTTAAGTTCACTTTCTAGGCCGGGAGCCCGGTTTGCTTTTTATCGCAAGTAACAATTACTTATGCAGATGACGGCACTTTGTGCCTTTTGCCCCGTAACGAGGTTATTAGCTTTTGCTGGCATCTACACTAAAACGTCGGGGTCAATATAAATTTGCCCGTAAGATTTAAGTTGCCCGTTACCAAGAGTTCTGGGCGCCAGGCCCTTGTAGAGGCAATCTCGTTCGGCCCTTTAATTCAGAAACATTATAATGAAAGTTGCCCGCCTTGAAGCTAATAAAAATAAATGCTAAAAGCGGGCAAGCTTTACTGGAAGCTTTGCTGAAATATTGTGTAGAAGGTTATGCTAACTGGTCGATGATGTTCAACATAGAACGTCTATTGGTAGCGTCATCGTCAACATTGAAATTGTATACACAAGAAATTGAACTGAAGGTCATAACTAGGTATTTTTAGTATTTGTCAAATTTCTCCACAAAAAAAGCTTAGAGGTAAAAACAAGAATCGTATTGTCTATAGAGACTGATGTTCCAACTGAAAATCTGGATTTGAAGTCCACAGATGTTTTTTCAAAAGCAATGAATGTTATAACTATAAGGTAATTTGTTCTAAAGTAGGCTACGATAAATGCTTAAGTTCATTCTAATTTGAACCTATCATCATTGGATAAGGTGCTAGAGCTGATTACTTAATTCGGAATGAGTATGTCTTACTAAATACTCATAGCATACATCTTAGAGAATATTTGGAAATAAATCGATACACAGTTTGGGAAGTTTCCATGAAATTGATGCTTAAACAGAAATCCGGTATGTGGTACGTAGGCCGCTCTGCGGTATTCGAGTTGCTTTGGTGTGGTTTTGACAACAGCGCTTGGGTGCTATTGGATTGTGGTTTTCTGGTGAATATCTTCATGATACGATGTAAATGTTGACTGCCAGTATACCGATCGTTTCCGTATTGTTTTATCACCGCCTCATCACCTACCAAATCGGTCTCCTCAATTGTTCTTTGGACTCTATCCTTGTATGTAATTGTCCTTGCATTAGTCAATCGATACATTGTAAATGTTTATATTAATTGCAGTCACTAATATCAACGCCTGCTCTTCACATCGTCCGGTTAATGCTTTCAAAATAAATAAATCTTACTATTTTAGCTCGTTTTCTTCTGATGTTGACACAGTTACGAAGATAGAAAATAAACAATAGTCTTTATTACATACGATAAAGTTGTACGACTCGGAAATAAAGTGTAATTCTAGCGTCTTCACATCCAGCCGCACAAATTAACAAATGGAAAGGTGGGTTATATATGTATGACTAAAAACTTTGCTTTTAATATTTTTTTAAGGTTCAAGTTAATAAGTAAATGGACGAAAACATTCAAACAATCTCTCGACTCTCAAAAACCTTTCATTATGATATGAACAAGACGACGTCTGCAGACGCTCACTATTGAATTTAGTATCTGGCCTAAGTTGCAGGTGTATGATGCAAGATGTAAAATATTAGAAGAATCACATCTTAAATATTCTCTAGTTTTAACCTATCGTCGAAAGTTTTCTTCCTTATCTAATTGTATTGTGACATCTGTTCTTTTGGTAGTTATTTCTTTTTTCTAATGTGTGATCAGCACCTTCATTCACATACAGTCACCTTATTCTCCAGGTAATTGATGAGAACAACACTGTCTAATCATAGAACGTTGTAATGCATGTTAAATGTATATGAAATACATTTTTATCTTACTATATTGCATCCTTTTTGCTTTATTTTATTAAATACGCTAATGTTTTAAACATTATCATTCTCAGATGTCTTTTCCTTCCATTTCCTAGCCACAGAACCTCCTACACTCCGTCCCAGTGCATCACAATATAGCCGAGCGATACGAAAGTCAGATTCCCGACGTTCCGGCGAATACATTGTTCGTACAGACAATGACCGGTCTGGTCCAACGGTCAGTCGATGTACTAAGCGAGTTAGCTGTCTCGACCGATACGGCATCAGCTTTGAAAGGTTCAATTTTCTCAGTGAATTGTGTGTGTGTTTGCCAAAATTTGAAAGGGGAATCTTTCAAATTTATCTCGTCTGTGTTTGTGCTGTGTATTCTGTTTTGATTTGATGTTTCTTCTAGGTACTAGTTTTTTTAGTATATTTTTCTATATCTATGTTTTTTGTATTTATTCAAAGAATGAATTTTATGTTTGAAGCGTTTTATAATTGAAAGTCTATCAATATTTACTTTGGTAATAATGCGACAGCAGTCAATGCGAGAGTTTAGTTCATTAGATAACCCAGTTAGGACAGTATACTTGTTTAAATAGAACTTTAATTTTTTTAAACTTAGGTCGTGTAGTGACATGGAGGAAATTGTTGACAGATGCTGGCACAATCAACTTAATCTTAATCTTACACATCTTGAATTTCCATCTCACTGGTCGCTCTTAAACCCATCTTTTAAGAACACGGAACAAAACATTTCCCACCTCCGAGTCATGCTACTCCTGTCCAATTAAAACCGGTGAAGTGATGAGATTTTTAAAAAGGCTCCCACTGCAGACGACCTTTGTCCAATCAGCGTGGGCAAATGAGCGCACCGTCAGTAATGCCAACCTTCACGTGGAATGTTTTTTTAGTTGGCTTTGTTTTCTAGAAAGCTGGCTCACTGGTGGAGATCTTTGTGTTAAAAGGATGTAGGATTAAAAGATGGCGTAAAAGAAATTGTTGTGAACTTTATAAAATGTTATTATCTCTGTCTAGTTAGGATTAACAACAACTAAGGATTTGATACATTTCTTTAATAATTTAAATCTAGAGTAGAACATACATAATATTTACGCATTGGTCCCAGAAGAGTAGGCAGAGATGATGTGTCGCCACTTTGTGTAATCCTGGCAAACTTCGCAGAGTACAAAATAGGATTTATATCTTAGTTAGTTTAAGGGCTTGTATATACGTCATCGTCAAATTGATAGTTAATATCATAATTTTTCATTAAATTCTGTTGTAAACAGCATGCCTGTTCAAAGAGATATATTTGTCATTCTGGAGCTCCTCCATCTTTACTCTGGACAGCCAGCATCAAACTCACCAAAATCTATCCAAATATTTGAGACAGTATTAATCTACAAACAACCGATAAGTGAAACAATAAACATAAGTTTTACAAAAAAGGAATTTATTTAGATTTCCTACAAACAGCACTTCATAACATTTCAGACACGAAAGAGACGGAAAGAAGTCTTTAAGGTTTCTTTGTCAACAAATTGATTACTTTTTTTAATAGTATACCCTCATTAGACGCGGATCGCAGCTTTTTATGACAGATTCATTACAGCTACACTTATTTGCCATTTTTCTAATGAATTTTATAAAGCGTCAAATTAAAAAAAAGGAAGTTTCGTTACAGTACCTTGCAGGACCCTTGAAATGAAAAATATATTTCGTTTTTGCTTAATTAGTTTAGGCACAGGACGGGTCACTCTCACTGAATTAAATTTGTTTGTCTCTAATAAGAACCTGCAGAATAAAATATTTATGTTTCTTTTTACGCCATTAAGTAACAATGTAAAAAAACAGACCCTGATTTCTTCAGCTTCCTATGTTTGTTTAGATAATGATGCAAAATAAGATTTGTTTCGGTAAAAGATTATGCATGATAAAAGGATCACGATGAAGTAAAATCCTTTGTTTAAGAACGTGAATCTACAAAGACATAAACAGATTATTTCTTTTGATTCGTAAAAATCATAAATTAGTCCTATATTTAAACTTTCTGATTCACATTCTTCAACTTAAGTATTTCCTTTTGAAATTCTTTAAATTTTCGGGATGTTTTAAAATTTGTAGTCATCTCCTTGTACTCACAACATTAAAATGTCCAGACTGGATGCCTCTTTGGTCCAGAATTTTAATGAATGTAATATTTTGCCTCTCTTGAATGTCCGGTATAATTTCATTTAATATTCCCTTTGTCATGTTCTCTTTTACCTTCACTTTTGGCCCAAATTTATCCCATACGCTCAAAAATAGTATTAAAATTTGATTTCTAAATTATATCTTCCACCCACCACAGTGAAAAAATATCTGGTCAAAATAGTATTTTGTCTTGTTTGCTGTAGGTTTGCTAAAGAAATCATTTGAAACTAAACGATGATCAAGTTAACAAGTTGAGCGAGGGGACAAGAATTTGTTCAATAGAACAAGATGAAATCAATCAATAAAAGGGCATGGCAAGACATATACATCATATGAGTTGAATCTGAATCACAGCTATGGGACATAAGGAGCAAAAAATTAAATAAATTTGTTGCACATGAGTACACTTAGTACATTATACACGTCAATTGTTTTGTGACTACCGCTTTCTAGGTACAAGCGCTGTGAAGAAGAAACGACGTTGTATACAATATTATAAAGATTATGAGAAGCTGAATCAACATTAGTACCAGGCATCTTTGTCATTCAAATAATCGTATATTTAAAGTCTTTATTTTCCAAAACATTGAATGATGAAGGCAAAGAACTGGATTCAACGGCGCGCTTCAGAGAAGGCTTATAGCCAGTAGTGGAAGTCCGCATGCTACTGATGTTGTCTACGACTCTCAACTTAAAGTGTAAAGCCATAGTGGTAAAACACAAAAAAGCGACACCAAAACAGTCGTAATATATCTATTAATTTTATGACCAGCAATATAGTCATTTACTTTAGTAGCTCATGCTGGCCCAGTGCTTTTAGAAGTAGTAGTACAATCTTCCTATTGATTGCAAATTCAAGAAGAAACAGCTGTGGACAGTCAGGCTCACTTATCGTGTATAATGTTGTATCTGTCTTTCTCTCTCTTTTTTCACAAACAAGGTTTTAGTTTTACTAATCTGATATTTTAATGTTTCTCATAAAGATAGTAATTTCTTTCTGTAATCTGATTTAATGGATGAATAGTCTCTGGTGTGAATAGCAGAGAGGTACGTTTGTTTTTCTGGACCGACTCTATCCATACTCAGGATAACCAGCATCAGATGTTACGCAAGTCGATACTCGGCGGAGATCCAAGGGCTTGAAATGACTTCGAATGTATGAAAAATGATCACAGTAAGCATATTTTTCGCTGTAACTATAAGTTCATCTATGAACAAAAGATTACCTATTTAATAGGAAGATAATTGAAATGTATTTGTGTTGTTTGTACTGAGAAATTTATTTACAACTAGCTTTTTCCCGCGACTTCGTCCGCGAAGGTTTCGATATTTACACATCGTGAATTTTAAAATATCAAATCATTTTTTGGTTTCCCGTATGAATGAGATGTTTTTTCGGGATAAAAACTAACCTATGTCCTATTCCAGGACCTAAACTATATGTGTGCCAAGTTTCATCACGATCCATAAAGTGGTTGAAGCGCGATTGAGTAACAAACATCCAAATATCCACACTTACCCATAATATTGGTAGGATTATCACATCTGAAATTAGTAAGCGAATGAATTACGAATGAAGTGTGTAAATTCAATGTAACAAATGGCAGCCTTCTTCCCACAAGTAACTTCTTCATCATCATCAGCCAAAATACTTCCACTGCTGAACATAAGCCTCCCTAATAGAATGCTACTTTTGGTGGACTGTCCATTGGGGATTTGTTACAATCACCACGTTTGGCGTGGTTGCCGTGTGGTTTCCGGTAGAGTAGAATAGGACCACTCCAACTCTTCCCGTGGATGTCGTACAAGGCGACTAAGGGAATACATTATAAAACATCAATCAGGCCTCCCCAACCCGTCTGGCCAGCGCGGGGAGTGTAGGCCAAATCCTCCGTCTGTCTCCGGCAGATGAGAGAGGGTTGTGCTCCTGCAGTGGAGACTAAAATAACCTGATGATGATGATGATGACCACGTTTGGCAGGCGTATTGGTGATCGCACTAATGATCTTAATAACTCAGGGGATCGCTGCTGTCCGTTTCTGGTGCAAATCCTTAGTCATCTTGACGACATCCACTCTATTCTAAGTCGGGAACCACAAGTTATTTTCTTCATCATGACTAAAATGCGTGTGACTATACTGTCAAATAGATTTATCTTTTACCAAGAAGATTAATCAGTTTACGCTTTTTTCATTTAAATGAGCTTGTTAAGCTTGTTAGCAAGTGTCAAATTAACTTCTGACTTTTACTGTGTGATGTTAATATCTTTATTTGCTGTTTACTTTGATTTACCTTTCCAGCGTTTTACGATTTACGTTTCTTTAGTGTTTTTTATTTCATTTGTAAATGGTATTTTGTGATATAAATTGCAATTAATTGGAAGTTTGAAATGTAAATGTGTTTGTAGATTCAATATTTTAGGGAAATGCTGTCTCTGTCATTTATTATTATATACTTAGCTAAAGCCACCACCACATTGGCGCAGTGCAACGCGCGGTTTAGGTACCATACAAAATAATACAGCAGACCGCGCCTTGCCCGCATCTGTGTGTAATCTTCCATACAATCCCATAAATACCTTTACCATATAGTAAATGGTTCTACGGTGATTTTACTACACTGAGCGACAACTATATCCCTTATTGGCATTTGAAGCACTCGATGTTGTTGTGATTTCTTAAATTACATTACATATAATCTATAAAATCCATATAATTTGTTACTTTTTCTATCCTGTTGTAATTTAATAAAGAACAAATTTTAATCAGTTGTAATGCATTCAGTTAGATACACATCCAAAAAAATCCCTATTCACACCGGGGCGGGCGACGTATTCACAAAACCTACTGGGTCACGTTCCGGAGTCCCGCCCTATTTCCTCTCGTCCCAAAGACTAATGCCACCCATAGAGCCTTAATAGCGCACCGTTTAGGGCCCAGTTACGTCGTCTCTCCCTCATTCGATGCTTTAAATTCTACTACTGTAGTTCTTTTTCTGTCCGTAAACGACATGTTTTTCTTTTTCCCGATTTTTCACAGTTGTTTAGTGGTATGCTTCAGCTGAGTGAAAGTGATTCTTGAGGGGTGGTGAAAGTCAACTTATCTCGATGATGTCGCTTTTAAGAAGTTTTAATGAAGAACTGGTTTAAACGGGGAGATAGCCCGAGGCATCTATTCTTTTCCTCAGGTTGGCAATGTTCTTTTGCTACAATACACGACAATACCATGTGAGCTACTTGCAAATTTATCGCTTTTAGCTATTCATACATGGGAGCGTTGACGGCTAGTTGACTTATGTGAAATTGTATGGAACTAATGCCGCGCTTTGCTAGCCATCACTACCGCGCGAGTATAGGAGTGTCTTTAATCCATAAAGAAAGGTGTGTTGCCATAGTTTGTAAAAATAATTTTTGTGTCAAAATAAATTATTTTCGATAGTCGAGATATCTACTCAAATTAATGCTAAAGTTATGTATGATGCAAGAAATAATAAAAACAAACGTGTAGTAAATTAATTTGTCTTAATCGTATTAATGACATAGTAAGGTCAACAAGTGTAAGCTCAAGAACAGAAATAAGAATCACATTGAACAGCTTTGTAAGTAAGCCAATTATAGAATAGACGATTATTTTAATGACAAAGATGCCTGGTACTAATGTTGCTTCAGCGTTGCACAATCTTTATACTATTGTATGGAAACTTGATTTTAAAGATGGTGGCTTGAAGCAACAATCTCTATGTCCTACTAGATGGAACGTTCCAAACAATCGCTCTGTACCACGCAACTGCGGCTCCGGGAGCTGGGTCAGATTCACTTTGAAACTTGTGTAGTTACTACGCAGAACATTTAATTATTAACTAAATTTTGACGCTATTTACCCGTAGCGTCAATATTTAGTAATAATTAAATGTTCCGCGTTTCATTGTGAATGTAACTGAGTTGCGGCTCCTGGAACCGCAGCTGCGTGGAACATAGAGAGTTGTTTGGAACGCACCATCTAGTAGGACATAGAGATCGTTGACTTGAAGCTTGTTGTGCCGTTTTTTTTAAATAGAAAGCCCACATAGTACTTAAAAAAACGTGTATAAATGTACCAAGTGCAAGATTCAACCTTCAACCTGAATAATCATAATAAAATAATCATCAATAAGGATACTGAATTCAATCTAAAAAGACAATGTCATATTTACTCTGAAAAACAAACAGTTTAAAACGTTTGTGTAACTCGATTAAAATTATTATCTCATCAATTGAATGACGGGGGATTTGCCGGAGCGAGTTGTCCACTGAATTATTAAAACGCCGCGGTTTTTAATCCGCTCCGTTTAATTTCCCGCGGTAGGAGCCCGCAAATGCCTGCAATGATGCTAAAATACCTGTAGTAAATAAGTCAGAAGCGTAGAGCGGGTTGCATTAAAAATAATCCTCTCTTTGTACACTCTTGCCGTATGCATGCAATAGCTTTATTGTACCAAAATTAATTAAAATAACAAATACGACTAGAACTATATATAAAGTTGGTCTTATCTCACTTAGGAATCTGTTCCAGTTAACTTTAGAGTAGGCAGTAATATTGAGTACATATTATGTGCCGTGTGGTTTCCGGTAGAGTAGAATAGGACCACTCCAACTCTTCCCGTGGATGTCGTACAAGGCGACTAAGGGAATAATACATTATAAAACATCAATCAGTGTGTTTGGAGTGTAGGCCAAATCCTCTGTCTGTCTCCGCCAGATGAGAGAGGGTTGTGTTCCTGCAGTGGAGACAAAAATAACCTGATAATGATGATGATGATGTGCTTTAGAGTATCTGAAAGTACTATTAAATTTAGTTCGTGTAGTACCAACTCCGTATCGTATATCACCATTTCTTGTAACTTTATATGAGCTTTAAAGTATATTCAAGGTTAACCTTGTCCAGCACAAATATGTCCCTGCCGTGTATAAATTAAGTATCAGCTTTTTTATATTTGTCATTGATTCTTTAGTTCCATATCGAGTGCGGAGTCCATTTTTAGTTGATGTTAATACAGCATTTTCACGGAATATTTTAAACGCTATCGCTTATGACTTGCATCCGTGTCACGGCGAACTATAATAGGCTTTTCGGCCAATCGGGAGAACGATACTTACGGCCACATTGTTTACGGATTTAACGTTATTATCGGACGAAATGCTCTCGTTACATTTACTTATGCATTGGAATTAATCACAGATATGTATGTACTTAATTAAACTTCTATAATGAGGACCTGCTTTGTGGTTTCCGATAGAGTAGAATAGGACCGCTCCAACTCTTCCCGTGGATGTCGTACAAGGCGACTAAGGGAATACATTATAAAACATCAATCAGGCCTCCCCAACCCGTCTGGCCAGCGCGGGGAGTGTAGGCCAAATCCTCCGTCTGTCTCCGGCAGATGAGAGAGGGTTGTGCTCCTGCATTGGAGATAAAAATAACCTGATGATGATGAATGACGACCTCCGTGGCGAAACGGGTAGCTCTCGGCCTGCCACGGCAGAGGTTGCGGGTTCGAATCCCGTTAGGGGCAAATGTTCGTATTATGAATATGAATGTTTGTACCCAAGTCTTGGATGTTTATATATTTATTTAGGTATGTTTATCCGTTATCTAGTAATCATACCACAGGCTCTGCCTAGTTTAGGACTGGATAATTGGTGTGAATGTCTGATTGAAAAAACATCCCATTCCTACGGGAAATACATAATAATTTGTGATGTTAAGTTGTCCACGCGGACGAAGTCGCGGGCAACAGCTAATCTATCATATATTTAGTATGAATGATAGGACTGTCTTCTACTAAGAACATTAATGTGGACACTGTGTATCTCGGTCACAATTTCTTGTTTATAAAATAAAATCCCTCGTAAGTAGCCTTTATTAAGTAATTACAAACCAAAACAATCCTCTCTGACCTAAAGGCTCACCCACACGGAGCTAATTTAAACAGAAAATAAATCAACTTTTTTGTTCAGATTCTTTTTGTTATTTAATTATCTGTGACTCCAACGATTCTCGTAAATTGCCGTGTGGGATATTGACCAAATTAAAATTACACTTTGTAAAATAAACAAACGTTCTTTTATGATACGATATAGGCGTTGTTTTTCAATAACAATGGATTTATTGGATGGAAACATGAAGTTGTACGATCGTGAGATATAAACAATTAATATTTTTTTTCTTTCAAATCATGTAATTGTCAAGTGATTTCTTTGTCGATTAAACGATTTTTATTCAGTTAAACGTCAATATTAGTACAAATAGCAAAATATGTTGGACGATGATATTTAAGACTAGCTAATAATGTAAACCATATTCTAATCAATATTGGTACATAAAAAACATAATTAATCAATTAGTCATAAAATTGAGATAAAATGAAATTAATAACTTTAATAACATAATCTGAAATGTAATTAATACAAGTGTCAAAGTATTAAATATATATTTTTTAATAATTACGTAAAAGTGTTTTACAACATGACTCCTCTCGGAACTTGGGGCCAACCCTGAAAGACATTCAATACGAGGAGCAGATTCTACATGTCTTTGAAAGTTATCAAACTACAGGCAACTTTGCCTAAAATTGTGTGATATTTTGCCTGTTGAATATGCATCTTTATTAATAATAATAATAATAAAAGCATTTATTATCAGGTAGAAACCCATGTCACATATACACCATTATAAATTATAAAACAAAATAAAGTGAAGTAAGTCTGCCGTGTGGTTTCCGGTAGAATAGAATAGAATAGTATAGGACCACTCCAACTCTTCCCGTGGATGTCGTACAGGCGACTAAGGGAATACATTATAAAACATCAATCAGGCCTCCCCAACCCGTCTGGCCAGCGCGGGGAGTGTAGGCCAAATCCTCCGTCTGTTTTCGGCAGATGAGAGAAGCTTGTGCTCCTGCAGTGGGGACTAAAATAACCTGATGATAAAAGTGAAGTAAAATGACTTTTGCCATTCTCAGTCCGATGCCTGGTTAACCAGTGCTTTGTGAAGTAGTTGCCAATGCTGTCATTAATGGTCATCAGAATATCATTAGCGCTGCTCCGTAGTCGCTCCCAGCAGGAGGCTGTCCGCGCGCTCAGGATAGCGAAGAAGTCAGAAACGGCGTCAGCGAAATAAAGATTTCTATGTTTCTATTTTGCTATGGTGTATTTATTTAATGTTCCTTTTAGAGCAATAATATGCAAATTCAGTTTTAAATTGGTTTTTTTAACTTCAATTGTCCACAGGTTACGTAATCACTGGTTAACAACCCGTGGTTAAGTGTTTTTCGCTCTAATTTTAACACCATTGTTGTGTATTGTTTATAATTATGTAATTGGGTTTTTAGGTTTTTGTTTCATTTACTTTTATTACATGTCTGATAAACAGGGATCGGAGTTAGGTAGTGTTACTTATGTAGTTACTTGCGACGAAATGTTTATGAGCATATGGATCATCATCATCAGGTTATTTTTGTGTCTACTGCAGGAGCACAACCCTCTCTCATCTGCCGGAGACAGACGGAAGATTTGGCCTACACTCCCCGCGCTGGCCAGACGGGTTGGGGAGGCCTGATTGATGTTTTATAATGTCCCTTAGTCGCCTCGTACGACATCCACGGGAAGAGTTGGAGTGGTTCTATTCTACTCTACCGGAAACCACACGGCAACATCATCATATGGGTATTCCAGGTTTATTCTAACAATTAATTTTAAAAGAATTCATCATTTGTTTTTCATTAATTTATGTATAAACTCATATAGTAATATAAATATGGATATTCTCATTTAATAATCTTTTTTGTTGATGCGTTTGCGCTTGACCTCAATCTCACCTGATAGTATGTGATAATGAGGCCTAAGGTGGAGCGCGCCTACCCAGAAGATTCCTATTTACTCTTCCTTTAAAAAGATCCAAATTTTACTTGTCCGGAAATACCGAAGTTGGCAGGGAGTTCCGTTCTTCTTCCGCCTCCCGCTTACCAGTAAAATAAAATACGAAATTATACGGATCCAAGTAGGATATTGGGCCCGATTCTGAAGGCACACATTTAAAATTTGTCAGCGCTAAAATTGATTTCGTCTTTATCTTCATAATACTGTGTGACAAGGATAGCAACAGTTTTAGTGCTGTCAAATTTTAACATTGTGCCTTCAGAATCGAGCCCATTATATAGTTTTTAATTATTATAAATACAAATAATTTACCGTGACATATTTTCATCGCAAGCACGTCAATGAAACTACCCGATTCTGATGCCTGTCGATAAAGTTAGATTAATAGTAATTTAACTAAACATCTGATTTATAAAAACATAATAGAAATATATTTATCTTTCACCAAAAATAATTTAAATGAACCTTAAAACATCCGACAATGGGATGCTCTGTAGCATATACGAGTATACTCGTACGTTTATAAAATAATGCATGCAATACAATTTGAATTCGAAATTAATTTTTAAATAGTTTGTTAATTTTTTTTTTTTTATTGATTAAGAAAAAACAATAACATAATCTTAAATTTCTAAGTTCTCTAACAAAACCAAAATTGAGGTTTATCTGTAGAAGACTATATATATATTATTGTAATTGAAATACTAGAATTTAAGAATATTATAATGCTTTGTAACTACAGAAGGCTTGATAAATAAATAAATAAAAAATAAAACATCCATTGGAACGTGTTTCCTATAATCGATCAAGGATTAAATAAAAAAAACGATTAATTATTATCCAATTAACAGAAAATCCAAAGGGATAGAGTGTAAACTAATCTAAGATCTCTGATTTAGCTGATATTAACGACATGTGGGTTCAATTAAGAATGATTTCGAGTTAAGTAAAAAGTTAAGCTCGCGCTAACGATCGACGGCTCCCCCTGTACCACTGCACCCGTGTGAAGTGGCCTTTATGTTAAGGGTTAGCCCTACAGTTAAATTTTAAGTTGATATACGGATTTTGGAAATATATTTTTAGATAAATTTAGCACTATTTTAAGTACAACTTTCCATCTTGGAAGAGCGCGAACCCCTGACACAGGTATTAATTTACTTAAAAGGGGTTCCTTACATTCAAAAACTGTATTTTGTTGCAATCATCATCAGGTTATTTTTGTCTCCACTGCAGGAGCACAACCCTCTCTCATCTGCCGGAGACAGACGGAGAATTTGGCCTACACTCCCCGCGCTGGCCAGACGGGTTGGGGAGGCCTGATTGATGTTTTATAATGTATTCCCTTAGTCGCCTTGTACGACATCCACGGGAAGAGTTTGAGTGGTCATAATCTACTCTACCGGAAACCACACGGCATTTGTTGCAATAAATCATTTCATTTCAGTTTATTCAGAAAGCCCCAGTCTAACCTATAGGCACACAAAACATTAGAACTGAGACTCGGATCCATGTTTTCAAAAAAATTTAGTTTTCACGTGGTAAAAACAGCGAATGTCACTACCCAGCTCACTATTAGCTACCGTAAATATGTGAAAGAACAACAAAACGTAGCATGAGTAATTACTAGAGTTTTGTGTAAAAAGGATCAAGAAAATAAATACACTCTTGTCAAATCCCAAACTAGGGTTTTCTCCTGTGCTATGGAAATTAAACAAAAAGAGGACCATTCACAAATATAACATCTAGACCGGGACCAACATATGTCTAGGCCAACGACGCGGTCACAAATATGTTTTAACCTTTTTTTTTACTATCGACTCAAAAAAAGCAGATACGCTGTAACCTACACCACTGTGAAGTTTTTGTCATTGCAAATTGGAAATCAGAAATATATTTACGTGGAATGGTCTAGGTTCCATGTTGTTTCCATTAGCCTTAGAGATTAGGGACTCAGACCGTCAACGTAGTTTTTTTGTCTGATTTCGAATTTGCTGTAACAAAATGATTACATCAGCGTAGGTTAGAGCGTTTCCGCTTTTTACGTTGTTACCAAGTACCTAAGTATTCTAGCTTCACCTTAAAACTAACAATAATTAAGTGTGACGTCGAATGACTTAAAACTTCTGTCTTTTTCTTCTTTAACGCAACTTTAAGAGACGGTGATATTTTTAAATAAATAACTTCCTCTTTTCGTTTCGCTTTTGTTTGATTTATTTCATTGTTATTTATTTTTTATTTTATATTAAATGGAAATGTGTGGTTTGCGGTAGAGTAGAATAGAACCACTCCAACTCTTCTCGTGGATGTCGTACAAGGCGACTAAGGGAATACATTATAAAACATCAATCAGGCCTCCCCAACCTGTCTGGCCAGCGCGGGGAGTGTAGGCCAACTCCTCCGTGTGTCTCCGGCAGATGAGAGAGGGTTGTGCTCCTGCAGTGGAGACAAAAATAAACTGATGATGAAATGGAAAGGTAGCTTATACGAGTAGCTGATTCTTCCATATAGTAGCTAACTTGGAAATTTTCTACTCTGTTAAATTAGATTCTGACAAATTGTTCCATAATACAAACCTATTGCTTTAAAAAGTTTCAGTTTCATTTGAACTATTTATTATGGCATTTTAATCTTCATCAATAGTGGGAATTAAAGTGGTTTTACACGCTTTTAATTAAAGTTATGATATTAATTGTGATAGGGGAAGTGGCATCAAAATAAATGATAAGTATCTCGTTAATTTTAAGGTATATGTTGACTTACTAGCATAATGGACATGACAGGCATGAAACAATACAAAAAAACTATCGTAGTATCGTAGTTTTTCTAATTCCTTCGTTATTTAACATAGCAACGCCATGGCTAGATTTGATGTCAAGGCAGTGCCATCTCTTGGTGAATTTGAATACCCTATTTGATATGGTGTCGTATGGGACAAACGAACGAGCGAACGAGCTAACGAGCGAAAAAGCAACAAGATAACGAGCGATATTTGATATAGTGTGCTATGGGACAAACGAACGAGCGAACGAGCTAACGAGCGAAAAAGCAACAAGCAAACGAGCGAACGAGCGCACGCGCGCACGAGCGAACGTGCGAACAAGCGCACGAGCGAACGTGCGAACAAGCGCACGCGCGAACGAGTAACGAGCGAACCAACTATAGCATTTATAAATTCCTCCAGACCTAGGTTAGGTTAGTTTTTATTATTAGTTTGATTATCCTGGTTTTCCAGTCTAAAGTAAAAGTAACACACACTACTTTTCCCTATGCAAACACACCCAAGTAAACTAAAACAAGTCAACAACCACCGCCACCAACTTTGGGCTCAGGATATTTATAACCGTGAGTTCCCAAGTAAGTGGGTAAGCGGAACCGACTTGCAAAACGTCGTATTTTAGACCTGATTACAGTTGACGATAGGTTTTGTTACCTTAAGGTATATTATTGACCTATATTCCATTAAAATCCATTTAATTAATTACGTTATTTTTTTTCACATTAATTCATATATATTTTTTTCGCTCACAATTTACTCGTATCTTTAAGCTATGATACAGTGGTTGGAGGCCACCTATTGAGTATTTTTCAAAATACTTGTATACATACATCAATATATATGAACAGATACTTATAAATTAATAATGTGATAATCATCATCATCAGCCTAAATACGTCCACTGCTGGACATAGAACCTCCTCAATAGAATACCACTTTTGGTAAGTTGTCTATTGGGGGATTTGCCATAATCACCACGCTTGTGCAGGTGGCCCCGCTCTTCCATTGCAGTAACAGTCACATAAGCATATTTTTTTATTTATTTGATTGTGTGTAAGAAGGGGTGTGTGTGTGGTGTGTGTGTGGAGTGTGTGTGTGTGTGTGTGTATGTGGTGTGTGTGTGTTTGTGTGTGGTAAAGAATTATTATTAATGCTCGAGTTGTTGGCATGTCATTAAAAAAAAGTTACGTTCATGCTAATCGAAACATAAGTACCTTAATGTAAGTACGTATGCAAACACGAATTGATGATTAGTGCGTAACGATAGAACTAACACAGTAACGATAAAACTTACAATGAAATGTAAGGGATTTAGAGAAGGAGTGGGTGCCGTCGTGAGCTGTACGACCTATATCAATAGACTATTCGTTCGCAACACTTCTATAGCGTCTCTCCTCTGGACGCATGTTACTCTAAAACCTTTCTATGTCTGTATACATCAAAGGACTTTTTTCTAATTGATACTGTAAATATTTTACTGAAAATGTCTGCAGGACTTCAAGCGAAATTAGCGCTTAAACCGACGCTCAGGTTGCGCTTAAGCGGAGCGTTTCGTAACAAAATATCTGGATATTTAAGTAAGTTTGCTTCGGCTCAAATTATTCCGGCGCAGTTGCACCAAACGGCGCGGCGGGTTGAGATCAAGAAGTATTTCCCAAACCTGCAATGCGGTGTATTTACGTTGTCAAAGATACATAATATATTTATTTTGTTTAAGATCCGCAGTGCTATCTAACAATATTATGAATATCTTATAATGTAACAGAAAGCCAATTTATTTATGAATAGAATAGAATAGAATACATTTTATTTCAGACATAGTTCATTATATTATATACTAGCTGTGCCCGCGGCTCCGCTCTAGCTACAGGATCCGCTCCCATTCCCACTTCCGCTCTCTATCCCACTTCCACTCAGACTTTAAATCCAGGTCCAGGTCCAGGTCCAGGTCCAGGTCCAGGTCCAGGTCCAGGTCCAGGTCCAGGTCCAGGTCCAGGTCCAGGTCCAGGTCCAGGTCCAGGTCCAGGTCCAGGTCCAGGTCCAGGTCCAGGTCCAGGTCCAGGTCCAGGTCCAGGTCCAGGTCCAGGTCCAGGTCCAGGTCCAGGTCCAGGTCCAGGTCCAGGTCCAGGTCCAGGTCCAGGTCCAGGTCCAGGTCCAGGTCCAGGTCCAGGTCCAGGTCCAGGTCCAGGTCCAGGTCCAGGTCCAGGTCCAGGTCCAGGTCCAGGTCCAGGTCCAGGTCCAGGTCCAGGTCCAGGTCCAGGTCCAGGTCCAGGTCCAGGTCCAGGTCCAGGTCCAGGTCCAGGTCCAGGTCCAGGTCCAGGTCCAGGTCCAGGTCCAGGTCCAGGTCCAGGTCCAGGTCCAGGTCCAGGTCCAGTTCCAGGCCCAGGCCAGGCCCATTTCTTTCTCACTAATGTTGGTACTTCACAAAATATGTTTTGGCTTCCCGATACTTGGCGGTGCGGCGAAACTACTTGACTGCATACAGTCGAATCCACCGTCCCATCAACGGAGAGTCCTACCGGTCAGCCAGCACGTTTATGATCCTGTTGGAGCTATTATAATCTTGTTCCTGTTTATGGTAAAGGATTATAGGCTTTATTTTGGTTTCCTAAATATTGATGAAGCTGTTTTGGGTCTCCTGTCATTAGGTATCTGTAGATGTTATCCCGCGATTCCCACACGATTGCGCTTAGTAAAGAGCGCGCGCAATCATGATAAAAAATATTCCTCGTGATTAACCAAACGAAAACGAGACTACAATAAACAAGATCTCTGCCTGAGCTCGCGTGATTGACCGATGTTTTACGTCGATGCGTGCGACTGCTGATGTCATTTATCTTTTTCGTGCGCAATCAAGCACTCTGTTCTCGCGCGATTACGTTTGCGTGTAAATGCACCTATTGATTATTTTCGTTAACAATTAAATGTTGTTTAAATAAAAATCATTTAATTCAGACACAAAGTCCATATTTTGCAACGATCTCTATGTACTACTAAATGGAGCGTTCCAAACAATCGCTCTGTTCCACGCAAGTAGCCACAACTCTTTCACATTCCATTTGAAACCTATGCAGTTACTACTCAGAACATTTAATTATTTACTAAATATTGAAATTATTTAACCGTAGCGTCAATATTGAGTAATAACTAAATGTTCTGAGTAGTAACTGCACAAGTTTCATTGTGAATGTAACAGAGTTGTGGCTACTTGCGTGGAACAGAGCGATTGTTTGGAACGATCCATCTGGTAGTACATAGAGATCGTTGATATTTTGTTAGTAAATCCTACTTAGAAACTATGTTAGTACAACAATTATAATTGCGAATATAAATTAACATATACATAAATTAAAAAGGTCTGTGTCCCCCACCTGACACGCTCACCGCTTTGCACTAGTTACATGTAAATCAGTGAACCTGCCAAGCAGGGTGGAGTCCAGTCTCTCTGCAAACATCTTCAGGATTCCGTTGGAGCTCCCGCACTCTCCTCAGAATTGAGGCAGACTTTTTACGCATGATTGCGTAAAAGTCATTTATCCTCGCGTCAGCAAACATGCCTGACGCGCTGCAATAACGTGGGAGCCTCAACAGAGCCCTGAAGATGTTATTGTATCGAATTCGATGAGCACTGTAGGATATTTGTGTGAAGTTGGCCTATTTAGAACAGAGATCTCTTTTAAAGGCAAGTTCTCCTATCTATCTCTTAAATTCTTTTGAATCGTAAAAATCAAATCAAATCATATTTATTGTTGAACTATAGGTGAGATTAGGAAATTACATTGCTATTGTATGTTCTCTATAGTTTACCTATTAGGTGTACAATAATTATTTATACAATCTAAATTTACTTAATAATCATTTGAAATTAAACATGTCATCATTCATTAAACAAAATTAATATTACATAAAATTACATTAGTTAAATACAACACAATACACTTTCTGCACAAACACAATACTTATGTCCTATTGGTAAAGTCACGCTTCGAATAATACTATACACAGTGCAACACCGCTACTTTGCTTTGTCATCGATAAATTCCTGCACACTGTAGTAAAGTTTAGAAATTAACCAGTCAGTTTGAGATTTTTTAAATTTTAAACAATCAAGCTATTTATAACAATCAGGAATGTTGTTGTATATTTTTATGGACTCTAATATTCTAATTTAATTACTACACAGTGGATTCTTTTGTCCGTTTTATGGTCTTCTAACTTGACTCTGTAACTATTTCACCACGTTTCATTTTCGACCTCATTTTTACTTACAGTCAAATCTAGTATGCTCTAAATCAAGATATAAAAAACTGATTAACCATAAAATAAATACCATGCCATTGGGTTGTAATTATTTGTATAAACAACACTGCAATCGTACTGTCGGTCAAACAAATCGACGTCCAACCACAAACAACGTCATTTTAAATGTATAAATGACATCAGACGATGCGAGATGAATACTTAACCACCGGATCATGTTCACTTAAATTTTTTACCAGAAAAAACGATTGCAATATCGTACCCGATTTACATATTTTATTGATTAACTATTGACATATTATTATTTTTGTAAAGACATTGCAATCATATTTAAAAAAAATGCATTGTAGTGTAAATTGACTTATACCATGACGTGACGTTGACGTTATATCATGATATCATCAGCTGAAATATAATATAATATAAATATCTCAGACATTCACACCAATTATCCAGTCCCAAACTAGGCAGAGCATGTGCTATGGTTACTAGATAACGGATACACATACTTAAATAAATATATAAACATCCAAGACTTGGGTACAAACATTCATATTCATCATATGAACATTTGCCCCTAGCAGGATTCGAACCCGCAACCTTCGGCGTGGCAGACCGAGAGCTACCCGTTCCGCCACGGAGGTCGTCAAATATGTCCACTGCTCAACGCCTACCCAATAGAATGCCACTTTGGTGGGCTATCCATTGGAGGATTTGCTTATTCACCGCGCTTGGCAGGCGGATTGGTGATCGCAGTAATGATCTTAATATACTTCCCGTCTCTGGTGGAATATTATGAGTGGCCTTATTCTAAGCTATAACACATATTTAACAAAAAGAAATATATTTCCTTCAATGAAACACATTCTCTCTATTCTTAGATCAAACTCGTATATCTCCGATTTCAATTTTGGGAGACGGTAATAGAACCAGATAGGTCTTCCGTCCCGCTCTTGCCCACATGATTTGACAAGTATCGCTTACATATGACGGACGTAGAATTTGTAACTAGTGCAACTGGATAGGCTGTTTTTTGGTGGACATTGATACGGTGGCCGAAAGGATTGGTTTACAATCTTCTTACCTTTCTTTTGTTAGGAGTTTCTCTAAAGGATTTTGTTATTGGACTCGATAGTCAGAGTTCGTGGCCTGGATTCCTGCTGGGGATAATAACTTGGCACTATGTTTTTCTATGTATTTCATTTGTGTGAGTCATAAAAATATGAACGGGATTCTAAATTATTGTCTCGTCTGGCCAGCAACAACAAAATGGACAAACGCCCTCTGGCTGAGGAGTCCAAGCGGCCGGAGGTTAGGGCGACAGAGAAAGAAACCAGAGGACTATCCTGGCGGTGTCTAGCAATACCACTTTCTGCATCACCGCCGTAAACGAGCCCATACGGAGTTCCAACCACCTCAGGTAGCCAGTGAGACAAAACTATAGGGACGATTTCGGTCGACGACACACCCTACATAATCTCGTGCAGGTCCAGTTACTTGGTTTTCTTATTTGTTTCGGCCTTCACTATTAATATTAAATTAATTAAATCAGATGTCAAAGATCCATGTCAAACAATAATACTTACTTGACTGGGTGTTAGTAACATTATGGTGTTACTAGCTGGTGCCCGCGACTTCGTCTGCGCAGGATTAGTGTTTCGAGTAGCTTATATTAGCGTGGCGTAGAAAAGAACTAACATTATGACATTAAAATTATATTTTTATGGCGCACGCCAGAATAGCTCGCAGATGGTAGATTTTTTCCTACTTACTTGATATTTTGGACAATTCACACAATATCTTTATAAATTGTAGCCTATGTGTTATTCTGATGTATAAGCTATATTATTGTAAAGTTTCATTAAAATCCATTCAGTAGTTTTTACGTGAAAGAGTAACAAACATCCATCCATATTTACAAACTTTCGCGTTTATAATATTAGTAGATAGGATATCGAGCCCGGAAGCAGTTGAGTCTCGCCTCTGCGAACATGCCTAACTAATTTATGACAGCAAGATTGAGATAGTCTAAAATAGAGTAAAAAAACATTAAACCAGCGATTCCAACGACAATAAAAGAGTTGCTTAATCAACACTTTGTTAAGTAACCTACATAAAAATACTGTGGCCACACGAATTTAAGTGTTAAACCCATAAAATTAGAATCTGCTTATCTTACGGATCGATCTCACGACCTTGAGATGTTGTGAGTCAGTAGAGAAACTATTGTAGACCAGGAGCTAGACTCCATTTAACTGCAATATCACACCATCCTATTAAATTAGTGTGGTTCATTCGATTTCTTGCCGTGTGGTTTCCGGTATAGCAGAATAGGACCACTCCATCTCTTCCCGTGGATGTCGTACAAGGCGACTAAGGGAATACGTTATAAAACATCAATCAGGCCTCCCCAACCCGTCTGGCCAGCGCGGGGAGTGTAGGCCAAATCCTCCGTCTGTCTCCGGCAGATGAGAGAGGGTTGTGCTCCTGATTTCTTAACTGACATATTAATGTGGCAGTTAATATATTTTATTCCCAACCGTCACACCATTTTAAATAATCTAGAATTTACGACACAAGTTCTTTCGATAACTGGCCACTTATATTAAAATGGTTTCCTTCTATTCTGTTTGCTTATGACCAGCATCATCATCAGCCTACAAGATTCCACTGTTGGATATAGGCCTCTCCCAAAGTGCGCCACTGAACCCGTTCTCCGTTCTTCTCATCCAGTTACTGCCAGCCGCCTTACGCAGATCGTCGCTCCATCTAGCCAGGGGGCGTCCCACACTACGCTTGCCCAGTTTCGGTCTCCAACGGTAATCGGTTCTCCGACAGATGCTACCAGCCCACTGCCACTTCACAACGCATGATATTTTCATATTGTACATTTATAAATGCTTTCTCTTAACCAAAAAAACTGTGCCTTAAAAGTTTATGATTTATTATAACATAATTTCATACAAGTATTTCAAGTACCTAACTGAGCCAATACTGAAACTAATTTTAATTAAATAAAAATTACTAAATTGATTAAACGATATTCTGCACACGGCTCCCGGACTACAAAGCCCATATTTCACATGTGGTTACCAAACGGGCCAGAGGTAAACAAACATGGCTCTAGTTCTCTACTGGCAGTTGTTACAAACTCGCGGTCGCTCGTACCGCGGCTGCGAAAATATTGGTTTAATACTGCGTCTGCGAACATACTGAGGATTACTTTACCGGTAAATATGTATAAAATACTAGTAATTTACGATGACTAACTCGAATATAAACCGACCAAGTGTCTATGAAAATGAAGCTGTGGGCATTTAGACCAGAGATTCCCAAACTTTTTTCTTATAGACCACTTTTAAAATTTAGTTGGATTCGATGGACCCCTTGCAGCTACATTTCTACCATATTCCAAAACTCGAAAAAAAATATGAAGATTAGATCTAACTATGGAAATTTGCGATGCGGCTGAGTTGCATATTCCATATTCAGTACAACGTGTCGAGACTTTTTATTTTTACCACTACGAATGGGGAGTTTTCTGAATGAAATAAGTGAGAATTGATTACGTAAAGAAGCGACAGTCGTCACCTCTGCCAGTTTTATGTCAGGTATAATTATTGTTCCTCTTCTATCATCATCAGGTTATTTTTGTCTCCACTGCAGGAGCACAACCCTCTCTCATCTGCCGGAGACAGACGGAGGATTTGGCCTACACTCCCCGCGCTGGCCAGACGGGTTGGGAGGCCTGATTGATGTTTTATAATGTACTCGTATTCCCTTAGTCGCCTTGTACGATATCCACGGGAAGAGTTGGAGTGGTCCTATTCTACTCTACCGGAAACCACACGGCATCCTCTTCTATAGTACTATCGAATCATATAGGCCTTCCCCAATGAACACCACACGTCACGAACGACAGCAGAAATAGGAAACTGAAGTGGCAGTACGTGGGCCACACCCGACGACCGTTGGGGCAAGCGGATTCTGGAGTGGAGATCGCGGATCCTCGCGCGAGGAAGATGGCCGCAAGCGGCGGGATGCGGAGGGCGGAGATGTGGAAGGCCTATGTCCAGCAGTGGACGTCTAAGAGCTGATATCGTCTACGGTAATTTAAATTAGCGTAAGGGACAAATTACTACTTTTCAGGAGACGCAAACTTGTTCTTTTTTTTAAATTTGTGACTGTAATTATTTTGTTTATACATCCAAATTGAGCATGTTAAAAGATAGAATCATTGAATTTCGAAGTGTTTTAATATGGCTGGCTTATCGAGCACGCGTTTTACAGTTTGGACGAGTTTTACCAACTGAATACATTCGTGTAATACGAATATATTTTTATTTACATTTAATTTTAAGATTTATTGACATTAAATATTTTATTTTTGTTGTAATTTAATTTACATAATGACATCCGATATATTATAATTTTTTTTTATTTTAAACTGACATGTAATGAAAATTATCAATAAAGTATTTGAATGTATTATTCGATAAAAAATTCAAAACTGAGTTTAGAAATCTAAAAACACCTATTTCCGTCGATGATTGATGATGAGTAACAGGCAAACTCTATTATAGTTAGGACTTGATCATCTGTAGGAGAGAAGCCAGTCGTATTTCACTGTCTAGCCAGTCCTTCAAACTCAGACATTGTCTGTTTGCCACTTTAATGCCTTATTTGTTTTAAACATCTGCTTTCTGTCAAGTGAGAGTCGTAAAAAACTTACTGAGGGGGTTGCGAGAGAAAGAGCACATTGTCATGTAAATTGTCTATAAATAAACTGAACATAGACAAAAGACAGTGCATTAAAAAAGTATACTACCATACATAAATATAATGCTCACGCCTTGGTCCCAGAGCTGTACGCAGAAACGTCAGGATCGCGCAAAGTGGTCTCACATTTTCACTGCGGACCCCAGCCTTTTTGAGGACGGACGTTACTAATTTGATTCTTGAATGTCCTCCTAGGACGATCTCTAGTTGTAGCTCCTTCCACATTCGCACTGTAATTTTCTTTTGTCACTCTTCTTTCACTCATACGCTCTAACCGTCCAAACCAACGCAACATACCCTTCTCTATCTTCGTTACTACGTCTTCTCTCAACAATACTACCTATACTACTAAAATTATAAAAAGAAATAACGATAAATTAAGTAGTTAAGTTAATGACAAAAAATGTAGGGAACTTTAATAAACTGCGTGGCCTGATAAGGAGTGGGGAGGGGTTTGGCGAAAAGCTGCTCTGGGCTACGTGGGAGAGGCGAGGTAGCAATAGTAAAGTATTTTTTCATATATTACATTTGTCGCGGTTACTGTGTACAACAGGGTACCTACGTGCCTTGTAGTTCCCTGTTTGGAATACGGCCACCCCCAATCTTCCCGTGGATGTCGTTTGTCGTATTGCACCAGGGACAGGCAGCAGCGTTCTCCTGTGCATTCTGCGATCAGCAATCCGCCTGCCAAGTGTGGCGATTATGGTGAATCCCCCAAATGGACAGCCCGCTAAAAGTGTCATTCTATTGGGGAGGCTTATGTTCGTAGACACGTAGATACGTTCGTGGACGTAGACGTAGACGTAGACAAAATATATGGATATCAGTCACTTGGTAAACAAATATTGGTCGTGTCTGTTATAGTAAACCTAAATTTTGACGATAGTCCTGGCAACAAACAATGGACTAAAAGTAAAATTCGTGGTTCAAAAGAAAGGAGTACCCCTTACAGCAGGTTACTTTCAGGAAAGAGGGATCAAAATAGAACTACGTGGTTTATAAACGCTACCCTATAAGAAGGTTTGTACGTCATATGTTTAAATGAGTTGTGTGATTTATATTTGTGTACAATAAAGTATAAAAATAAATAAATAAAGTTTATCCGTCTAACGGAAAAGTCATGAAATATATTCAACTACAGAATCTTTCGTTCTTCATAAAAAGTAAAAAACAGAAGTGGAATAGTTCCAAAGTTCCTCAATAAAGACCCATCAAGGCGCTAACAATTTATTTCCAGAGACTAAATAAAATCTCCTCGACTTAATCACATGCCATTCTCATCTAAAAGCGTCTCTCACACGAATGAGATTCCCCATTAACCACAACCGTATATCTAATTAAATGAAATAAGAATATCGTAAACCAGTCGGAGGCACGCGGCGCGGGCGCCGGCGCGCTGACATGCTTTTGTCGCAAGCGCTATGCGATTATTGTCGACCATCTTGTACTTTGCACGCTCAATAAATTGTGCTTAAAGAGTCTACACACATTCGAACTGCGTCAGATGATCTTGTATTGGAAAAATATGGGATATCTGACAAGAAATGAGAGAGAGTATTATTAGGAAATCGTAATGAATGTCAATGAATACCTTTGTAGCCCGTGATTACTACCAATGCTGCTAAAATTAGTGACACTGGTATTTTTTTAACCCCCTCTGACTTAGTAGTATGTTTTTTACCCGTCTTACAATTACAGAAAATGGATGAATTTTGATGGTTTACATAAATAACCATTTTGATTTCCTACGAATCCAAGAAGATTTACATTATTAAAGAAACAACGAAATATTATAAACCACTGGATAATTTAGGATATTGCACAAGACTGCTTGCTGTCAAATAAACGATAAAAAAACAGCCGCAGAGAACATAAAGAAGACATACATTTGCAAAAAGCCACTTAATATATAGAGTAAATTACGAAAATCTTGTAGGTTAACAAATTAACTCAGAAGTTGATTAAGCAGGTTGCAGAATCACTTATGATGTCACAGTGCTTTGAATGGTGAAGAAACGTATATACTCTATTATACATGATTAATACTTTTCTTAAGCTGCTCTTATTGAAACTCCGAAATAAAATCAGATTATACAGCTATCTGTTCTCTGTACATATCAGGTGACAAGTCTGGTAATGTGTAACCCCTTACTCTTAAGAGCATATCTGTGACCACACGTGAACGCCAGTGGGCGTGTCTGTTATTTATTTGTAATTTCTTTACCGCACATTTACAATTAGCCCTTTGTGCACGGCTCGCTTGCGCATGAGTCATGGCGTCTCTTATTATATTTACACGCCCGATATACGCTTTACGCGAAATTTATTGCATCAATAAAAGTTCTATAATTTAACTGGCACCATTTTGAGTTAAATTTACAATTTCATTCACCAGATGTTGTAAGGAACGTGTAGTTTCTGTTCGTTTAAACACATTCTCACTTTAGCCACAGAGCTTCCTCATATTGTTGCAATGATAGGAATGGCTTTGTTATTCCATTTATCATATTTATAATAACTACCGTGTGGTTTCCGGTAGAGTAGAATAGGACCACTCCAACTCTTCCCGTGGATGTCGTACAAGGCGACTAAGGGAATACATTCATCATCATCATCATCATCATCAGGTTATTTTTGTCTCCACTGCAGGAGCACAACCCTCTCTTATCTGCCGGAGACAGACGGAGGATTTGGCCTACACTCCCCGCGCTGGCCAGACGGGTTGGGGAGGCCTGATTGATGTTTTATAATGTATTCCCGCAGTCGCCTTGTACGACATCCACGGGAAGAGTTGGAGTGCTCCTATTCTACTCTACCGGAAACCACACGGCAGTTATTATAAATATGACAAATGGAATAACAAAGTCATTCCTATCATTGCAACAATATGAGGAAGCTCTGTGGCGAAAGTGAGAATGTGTTTAAACTAAACGCGGGTACTAAACGAGTTAAAGGGAATACATTATAAAACATCAATCAGGCCTCCCCAACCCGTCTGGCCAGCGCGGGGAGTGTAGGCCAAATCCTCCATCTGTCTCCGGCAGATGAGAGAGGGTTGTGCTCCTGCAGTGGAGACAAAAATAGCCTGATGATGAATAACTTCAGGATGTAATTTATTTTTGGCAATAATACAATTATTGGTTACAGTTATTGTTTAATACATAACTCTGAGTTTAACTACTGTCCAATATATATCTGAAAATTTGTTGTATTTTGTGATAATCAAATTGTTATCTCTAACATGAAGTTTGCGTTCTTTTATTATTCCTTTCCTTTATTCTTCTTGTACTTCAACTACCAAAAAGTTAGTTACATTTAGTTCGCTTTTCTTATTCTTTTCATACTCAAGGGTTGCATCTACCTGCGTTCAACTAACTTTTACTTTCATCGCATGCTTTCATAGCATAATTTGTAGCCGGAAACTGTGAACTGGTAAACCGGGACAGTGCTGGTGACTAGTAATCCTAGCGGAACAATCGGGCACAGCTCCGCGAAATATGATACTAAATAAGTAGAGAATTCTCCCTTAAAACATCAGAGAGTAACGACGTAGAGACATTAATTTGAGTAGAGTCTCGAATATTTATAATAGTGTCCAAGACACATATAGTGGAGCCGCTGATCTTGCTTACATTTAAGTCTAAATAATTTATTGCACATGCATGATACTACACTTCCACACTTGGTAGATTTATACACGTATTTTTTGCGATTACCGATTCCTAAGTATTACCGCTGTGTAGAAAGAAACGGCGCAATGAACTTCAATTAAAACATATTTTCTAATCAGTTCTGTATACAATAATACTAGCTGTGCCCACGGCTCCGCTCGCGTGGACTACAGGATCCGCTCCCATTCCCACTTCCGCTCCCTATCCCACTCAGACTCTCAATCTCATTCTCAATCCCGCTCCCGCTCTCTCTCCAGGTCCAGGTCCAAGTCCAGGTAAAGATAGAGCAAAGCTTAAGTTTTAAAGTTTTAGCTTTAGTTTTTCACACATCACTATTATTATGTATTTTAAAGTTACGTACTTTATCCTATCTGTTCTAAAATACGTTTCTATTTTAATTTATTTAAAGACTTATTCTGATTATTTAATTTTGATCTTTGTCTTCACTGCCACTGCCTATTTTGGTTTCTTTATCGGTTTTAGAGAATTGTAAACTGTTTGAACTTCATTTTAATGCATAAAGTCTGTGCCCGCAATTTATTTATATCCTTCCATCTTATTTACAGAGACAGATTCTACCTAAAGGCTTTGAACAGTACAGTCAAGTTTCCTGTCTTCAGGTAAACTGTTCTTTATCGCGTCGCCACATAAAGCTGTCGGAGCCGCTATCTTGGCATATTGCAAGGCGTGCACTCGCATATGATAAGTGCATAACCCAACTCGTGCCTTATTTGAAAAACATATTTTCGTATGTATTTCGCTTTTCTTCAAGACGTTACATGACTGTATTGTTCTTAGAATGGGAGCAGAATGGGACTACATTAGCGATTTGAACCAAGGTTAAAGTAAGTTTTCAAGAATTTCTAATAATAATTTCTAATAATGGCAAATCGAATTCATTGGTACAGGCAAGGTTATTGAATATATCTTAAGTTATATGTATTTGAGACCTAAAAATATAACGGCCTCCGCTGTTTGTTAATGAAGGAGGATCGAGTGTAGGCTTAGAGAAGATACATTTCCAGCAACAGACGTCGACAAACTGATAATACAAAAGAAAGCTACTGTGCTTTTAAATGTTATAATCAATAAATAGGAAAACAATCCTTTCATATATCACTATTCACGAGGCCGAAATCTGATAAAAAACATCAGAAAAAATTATTTGTACCTACTTTTTACCTACCACTTGTATGTTTGTATTGTCTCGTGTTGTGTCTAACTTTAACAATCAAACGCTTTCTTTATCTCTTCTTTCTTTTTGTTTTTTTTCCTATCTTGAAAAAGATAAAACTAAATATATCTACATAGAGATGTAAATGAAACAAGCGGCCTCCGTTCCCTCCCCTCATTTCACGGCTATTAGTTAAACTTGTTACCTACGCGTGGATCTCCATTAAAATGCAAATTCAACACCCCTGAAAATGTTTATATAATATTTTTCCATTTATTTCTCACTAGCTGCAGGCTTATTTGCTAGTGTGTCTTTTATTATATTTATTAGTGCTAAAGGAAAAATGACTAGTAATTACAATACAATTACATTTGATTAAATACTAGCATCATCAACGGTCTATCCACTTACTTCCATAGCACTGTGGGGTCATATTTGAGCATAGCACGTAAATCCAGAACATATTAGTAAACTTCACCTATAGATGCATATAAAATTTCTACGCTTTCATTCATCGGAATTCTGTTGTACAATATTGATAAAATCCAAATTAGAACTTGTACAAATAGTACAAAGCTGTTTACTTATAATGCGATCAAGATCTCTAGCGACGCAAAAGCCCAAACCATCACAATTGGCTTCTTTTGCAAGAATTAAATGAAGTTTTCTTTTATCATACGGAACACTTTTGGCAGCAGTTTCGACTCCGACTTTCTCTGTCGGTCCCTGGTTTCCAGCTTATTCTAAGGAAATTATATTTTTCTTTGCAGTGTTCGAGATTTGTTTCCGCTACTGCGAGTACTTTGTTTAGTCAAACGGTTGGAAATAATTTACGGTAACAAATTGTTGTAAATTGTATGACAGTTATTGTAATAGTTCTTTCATTTTATGTGTCGTTATATTGCTTTCTGTTCTTATGATTTCTCAGTGTATTATGAAAAAGTTATTTTTTAGATCAAGAACTAACATACAACCGCCTGTTTCGTCTTTTTGCCTGTTTAGCTTTTCATTCATGTATGTGAGTTTGTACACACAGTTTGTACGGTAATATAAGAATAGACAATACACATCTCTCAATTAAAAATCTATAATTTGTCTTCCGCCTCCTGTTTACCGGTAAATTGGATATTATATACTTTTTAATTATTACTACTAAGAGTCCCGGAATTTTCATTAAATCAGATAATAAAATCCCGTGAAAAGGAATGTCCACATTAATCACCTAATTTCAATCTCTGCTTCTAAATATTTCTTTCTGATAATCATTTAATTTTGATTACATATGATTTAAACCTAAAATCTGATGGTTTTGAAATATGTTTATGAGAAAATTTGTTTTGATATCTTCACAATACAAATTTGATTGCTTCCTTTCATTCGGAACTAAGAATCATTCAAATTGAGACACCCCTGTGCCATCCCTCTAGCCGGAAGTGTGGAATACTCAGACCGGAAATGGAAAAGCCCGCACGGATGTGACGGCACAGGTGTAGATTATTATTTCGCTTGGAATAAATATGGCCGCCATGTGAATTATAAGGGAAAGTTGATTTCTTGTTGAGTGCAGTTGGAGGTAATATGTGGCTAAAGTTTTATCACGAGGACTGTTACGATAGTTAAATGGTACTGCTGCTTCTTATATGAAAATCACGTAATATGTTTTATTCTGATCTAGATGATAATCCAGTAGATACTTCTTAAGTTAAGGATTTTGTAAAACATTAACATGTATTAACTAGTGGAAGTGATTCGTTGATAGAAATAATGTGATGAGGAACAAAGAACCATGCTAATAAAATCATCTACATATATAATTATTATAATCAAATTTTAATGACTGTTCACTGATATTCCATCAGTCTAGCACTTTTAAGCATCAAAATCTAAAGTAATTTCCATTCTAGTCCATAAGTGGTAGAATAGTTCGAGCAATGCACATTTTTTTAAATACTGCATACAGCTATCCTTAATACAGTGTGAGGGGCATTTTAAAGGATCCTATAAGTCAATACTAGTTAACCACTTTTGTAAAGATACTCATGCATTTAAAGCCGTATTTTACCACATCGCAACCAAGAATATACCATTATATATATCTTAATCCAGTCAAAATCTGACAACTCAAACTCGACCTTAACGAAGTCCTTCTATAGCTGAGAATTATTTGCTGTAATCCATAAAGCGGCGCCTACGCATACCGAGACCTAAGGAATATTTTTAGCTTCACCCAAATAGGTTTGTTTTGTTGCAATGCAACAAAGATGGAGATATATTTTATGGTTTGAAGTATATATTAGACTTAAATCTGAGGTTTTGTGTCTACTTGTATATTCTGCATAAATATTATGCAAAGTCCAGTCTTTTTGATTCGCATCAGAACACAGTAACGGAAAGAAAAATACACTTACAGAAGTTAGAAAGTCCGTATTTCTAAAACCAATAATGACATAGAATAAAATTAATTTGGTATTGCTACTCGTTGACCTAAATGTAAATGTAATGTAATCACTTAGTAGCTTTTTTCTAAAAGTGACAGCGCAAAAGGAAACATTTTTGTCCTCATAATTATAGACGACTTCTTAATTCCATTCGAAATATCTACTTTTTGTACCTCTTATAGTCGAAATGTTGTCTCTATTGATTACAGAATAATCAGCAGCTGACACTTTTCTGTTCTACTACGTTGCTAAACTGACGGTATTCTCACCACCTCTCAAATTAATAATTCGAGTTGTTTATTGCTTTTCCTTATAAAAATTCTCTTCACTGACATTCGGAGAGGCACTGGAAGGAAGGCAAAGGAAGGATATAAAACAAAGGTTTTTATAAGTTTTCTTTTATACTATGTCACCCGAATACTGCTCGTGGTCGTAATAGGCCGATAAATTCGTTCCTCTCTCTCTATTTTAATTCTTTGTGTTCTATATCTGGGTGTTCTTCGTTGTCGCTTTCGTATTTGGCATTGGAATGTGGAAATTTGGATCAGGAAATGGTACTGATGTTGTTTTCTTTAATGACTCATTTCTAAAAGTCAAAATGAGTCATTGTGACTGACTCCTCTTTTTACAATCTGTCGCTTTTAGAACGACATTTAGTATGTGTGTGATCTCTTATATCTTGCTAGGCATGCAGCTCATCTGACATTGAATCTTCATTGTCCTTCACACACCGATTGGTACTATAATTCATCATCATCATCAGGTTATTTTTCTCTCCACTGCAGGATCACAACCCTCTCTCATCAGCCGGAGACAGACGGAGGATTTGGCCTACACTCCCAGCGCTGGCCAGACGTGTACTCTAATTGCTATCAAGTAATATTTAGGATTTTTAATTTTAAAGCCATTTTAGACACAAATTTTAAAAATAAAAGTTCTGGGCTGTGAACCATTACGCTGTGAAAGTCCATTACGCTGTGAAAGTCCACTAAAGTTACTTTCTAACATGCGTCGGGACTCGGGATCGTATAATCGAATTGTAAGGCGAGTGGTTGTCGACTTAATTGCTCCGCTCGGTGTGCGGATTGCGATAAGTTTCCGAATTTGTCGCCTGATCTGTGCAATTAGTAGTGGTCGGTGATTTCGATTAGTTGTGTTAGAGCTCATGCTCCAACCGGATAGGAAAAGGTTTAGATTTCAAATAGAAATCACGTGTTATTTTGATATATTGTTTATTTCCTGTTTTTCTTCAATTTGCTATTGAAAGCTGCGTCATATTGGGAATGTAATTTTATAAAGCCTCATTTAAAACACTCACTTTTGTTAGGTTCTTGTACTATGTCAAATTAAACATCCCAATTAACACACTGGCAAAATATGCTACTATTTTTACTAACACAGATATATCCCCACTATGGACCTATTTTATAGCATATGGCTGCATATTTCGCCAGTGCGCTAGTTGAAATAGCATCAGTAGAATTCCAATTGCTTTTCTGCACAGACGGCTAATATTTTGTATTTTAAATCCAAATTAGTTTTAATGTTTGTACCACATGATAAGCTTGCTTGATATTCACTGCCAAATAGGCCTTCCGAAAATTGATTACGCCTATCATCAAAGACTGCTATTTATTTACGTACATAATGCTCACACTTTGGTCCCAAAGGGGTAGGCAGAGACGATGTATCGCCACTTTGCGCAATCTAAGTCGCAAAGTGGCTATCCTTTTCCGCTTTTCGCCTCGTGATACCCCTTGACGTGATGTGTAGCGAACAGCATCGCCGCCTTGTTGAGGTACCACGATTAGCTAGGGAAATAATTGTCCACCTCGTCAGAGTCCCACATAATTCGGTAAGGTTAATAGTGCCCGGAGTGTTTACATCTGTGTCAATAATCCACAAATATAAATCCTCAAATCGCATTAGTGTTTACAAAAGGGTACTAATAGCATTAATTCTAATCGCTATTCCCTTGGCTGACTTGCACTGACCACAGGAAGGAAGGATTAGCGGTAAGGTTGCAAGTCATCCTCGCATGGGATCGTGTGAAGATCCCTGTTATACCTCATGCAGGGGCGTTAAGTTGAACACGAAAATATGCTGGGTGTACGATGACTACCAAGAACTGAAGCCACAAGTTATTTTCAAGATCCGGTATAATTTAATAATCAGTTTCTGTACAAACTAGGCTGAACAAGAATGTTGCATGAGATAACAAAAAAACGTTTGATCTCATTTCACAGGAATCCTGACCCTCCGTGGCGGAACGGGTAGCTCTCGGACTAACGCCGGAGGTTGCGGATTCGAATCCCGCTAGGGGCAAATGTTCGTATGATGAATATGAATGTTTGTACCCAAGTCTTGGATGTTTATACATTTATTGAAGTATGTCTATTCGTTATCTATTAACCATACCACAGGTTCTGCCTAGTTTGGTACTGGATGATTGGTGTAAATGTCTGAGATATTTATATTTATTTATTTAAATGTTTGCGGGACGATCATACATAGAGTGTTTTACTTAGTACATATTACTAAAACTTTGAGATTCTGATGATCCTAACTTCACGTCAATTACCTTGGAATCAGTACTAAATAGCTGAAACAAGCTGCAACTAAAATATTAATAACTTATGCAATATGAGTGCCTACTTCACAGCCATCCGAGTGTTTAACCACATTCCTGATGATATTCTTAGGATGGTAGGTAGACATTTTGGCAAAGCACTAAAAAAATGGCTGCTGAGTAGGTGTTTTTATGACTTAAAAGATTTTTTTGACTATAAATTGTATATTAACATGCTATTACTTATAATTAATACATTAAAATTTGACATATTGTTTAATTTTAAATTACTTATATTGTATAAAATTGTAATTTTAAATATTGAAATACAGAATAAATTTTATAGTACTTTTAATTATTGTTTGCCCCAAAGGGTAGATTGTGAGGATTTATTTATTTTTTGTAAGACCTACATTTGTAAACCACAATTTCAACAATAAATCTTATCTTATCTTATGAAGACGCCAAATATTTTTTTCCTCAGGGCGGTATTTTTCATGATGACAAGAATCATCTGCTCAGGTTGCGCTTAAAATTGGTCTATATTGACACACTGATAAAAATTTTGGCGTCAAATTAAAAGTAATATTTTCGATTTTCACAAAAACCTAAACACAGTCAATTCTCATACCCGAGACTGAGGAGCTCCCAATTACGTTTGTGGGATTACTGTTTTATGTGATTACTAGCTGTGCCCGCGGCTCCGCTCGCGTGGACTACAGGATCCGCTCCCATTCCCACTTCCGCTCATTATCCCACTTCCACTCGGACTCTCTCAATCTCACTCTCAATCCCGCTCCCGCTCCAGGTCCAGGTCCATTCGATGGAAGTCGATGGACTGATAGTTAAATACTTCAATTCAAATATTCTTTATTGTGCACCAAAACATATACATTTTTTAATAAAAACAAATCTTTATCATCTTCCGGATGAATTAAGTGTACAACGGCGGCCTTATCGCTTTCAGCGATTTCTTACAGGCAACCTTTGATACTGCTGTTTTTTCGTACATTTGTGATTAAGTTAAAGTTCTTATAGTTGTAAACACCATTCCATACCATTGTGCTTCTGATTGTGAGTTCCAATTAACAATGGTAGGGGTAAAACCGGTATACAATGCAAGGGCCTGACTGTAAACTGCAAGTAATGGATTCTGGCGTGGGGTTGAAAATAGGATTTGAGGCTAATGAAAGATTTTCAAGTGATGATGACCAAGCTGATAATAATTTTGAGACAGTTAAAGTTACTATGCTAAACACAACTCAATACGTACATAGTAAAACTTACATTACATTATACAACATCAATCAGGCCTCCTCAACCCGTCTGGCCAGCGCGGGGAGTGTAGGTCAAATCCGGTCTCCGGCAGATGAGAGAGGGTTGTGCTCCTGAAGTGGAGACAAAAATAACCTGATGATGATGATAGTAAAACTACAGTGGCCCCTGTGACTGAGAGCAACTTCGTCAGTATGGCTAAACTATTAAGAGTTTAATGACCTTAGAGACATGAGAGTCTCAGACGTAGAGGAATCGGAAATCCAGGAAATATACGAGGAAAGGACGAAATCAAGGAGATTCGAACCCAGGTTTAGCTTTGTCCTTTCCTCGCCTATTTCCTGGATTGCCGATTCGTCTAGGAATTCGCCAAGAGAAGAACGACGAAAAAGATTAAAAAATAAAAGCATATACAAGAGAATTTATTACGAACGATATCTAAGTTTGTCCATTCGTACTTGATAATTAAACACAAGTAGATTTTAACAAGGTGCATTGATTGATTAACAAGGAAAATTAGAGGCCCATATTCACATTATCCGAACCAAATGTCTGAAAATTCTTTACTGAAAATATAGACAAGGACTTAAAGCTTCCGAAATTAATAGTTACAATCTCTCATGCGGCTACTAACAAAGCAGACACTTATGCCCAAGTGAATAGCTTGGATACCCATTAAGATCTATTCTATGCCCTCACAAGTTATTCTGAACCTAACTGGACTCGACCATTTCCGAACGCAACTGTAGATCCATAGATCGGATCTGCAAGGGTGCCTTGCCTGTATTCCAGTGGCCGTATACAGAGCGATAACCTTAATCGGTCGCCGAGGCAGCCTGAATTGCGCCACTACAACGAGACGTCAAGTAAAGAAAGTAAGGTTGGCAGATTTATGAAGAATAAAATTTAAGTATATATATTTTGATAATATTTTGTTTTCTAGAAAAATATTTCTCACTTTTTGATGCACTGTGATAATAATAGTTAGGAATTATGATACCAGAAATAAAAAATCCAACCACTATTTCAGTATGTATGTATGTATGTATGTATGTATGTATGTATGTATGTATGTATGTAAACGATTTATTGTACCAAAAATAACAACAACGACAATAATAAAATAGGAATTAAACTGTGTACAAAGGCTTATCCCACTTAGGGATCTCTTCCAGTCAACCTTAGAGTAACCAGTAATATGCTTCTACAACAAATTACTAGAGAAAATGTTAAATATAAAGGACAAAGGGTTTAATAATCACATTAAAAGCCTATTATAAAATAGACAATTATTTGAATGAGAAAAATGCTTGGTATCATTGATGCTTCAGCTTCGTACAATCCTTATAATATTGCATACACACTTAATTTTTAAATATGGGTTGCTATAAGTTTGTTGCGCCGTTTATTCTTAACGCTAACACCTAGGAAGCGGTAGTCGATAAATAGCTGACGTGTGTAAATGTACTAAGTGTACTCATGTGCAGTAAAGGATTTTGACTTTGACTCTTCACAATGATACATTTTTATTTTTCTCTCTTAAAGATCACTACTGCGATGATAAATCGGCCTGCCAAGCATGGTGATTATGTATGACAAATCCATCAATGTATAACCCACCAAAAGTGGCATTCAATATCGTATTGAATACGCCTGATTATGAAGTTTAGTAAATCGAGCGAGACATTATACGCCGACCTCCGTGGCGGAATGGGTGCTAATAGTGCTCGGAGTCTGTACATCTTAGTCAATAATCCACAAATATAAATCCTCAAATCGCATTAGAGTTTACAAAAGGGTACTAATAGCGTTAATTCTAATCGCTATTCCCTTGGCTGACTTGCACTGACCACAGGAAGGAAGGATTAGCGGTAAGGTTGCAAGTCATCCTCGCATGGGATCGTGTGAAGATCCCTGTTAGTGCACGAGCTACACCAAGTAAGGCTGTATGTAAAATAATAGCGTAGGGTCATATCATAGGCATAATTTAATAGTAAGTAAGTTATCTCGTGGCTGCGCATATATAGGAAGAGACGTCCGCCTCACCAGTACGCTACAAATGAATGAGGAGCTTAAAACGACGCCCGCGCTTAAGTATTTACGTGTCTCGACTCGCGCGCTCTCTCGCTTCTCTGTATATTTACGTACCTCATCCCGCGCCACTCCGCTACCTGTCCCGCGATCGCCCTGCGACGCGTCGTGACGCAGTTTTATCGAAGTAACAGTTTTTAAGTTATATCTCAATAGTCCTTCAACATAAACAAATGAAACCTTGACCATAAGACAGATTACTAAATGCTAATCAAAATGAATAAACAGTGACAGACATAAGTTCACTGAAAGAAAAGTTATTGAGAAATTAGTTCTAAAATTTTACAAAAATCTATTGTCTGTGACCCTGTTTTTCGTTATAGTTTTTGAATTCCGTATTATACAGTCTGTAAATAGTGTTAATTAATAAGTTTCAATAGTTATATACCTACCTAGATATAAGAATTAGTCTGATTTTAAGTTTAGAATAAGTTATAGTTAATTTTATATGTTTACCATAGTTAAATTCAAATAATTAAAGAAGCGGTCAGCCGCGGTCCTCTCTAAGGTATTGCTCTGGGGTTGAATAGGAACCGCGCGCCCTGTGGAAGCACGTTCAACGTCAACTGAAGTCTATTAAGAAGAAAAGGAAGAAAAGGAAGATCAAGAGTGAAGAGTACAGCAACGTCAGTGAAGAGTACATCAGCGACGGCGTCAGGAAGAGCAGTACCTTAGAGGGGGGTTCGGTTGACCTGCGCATTAACCGAACATACTGGTTTCAATTTTGACCAACGTCTACCCCCTCTCCTCCCCTTGCCTCGCCCCGCAAGGATCCACAATCTACGAGCTATTTGAAGGTGTTACGACGCACCCGGGTCGCAACAGCGTCGACGAATCTACGGCTGCTCGGCGTGCGTGCGTCTACAATCCCTGTTATATCTCATGCAGGGGCGTTAAGTTGAACACGAAAATATGCTGGGTGTACGATGACTACCAAGAACTGAAGCCACAAGTTTTTCAAGATCCAGTTTAATTTAATAATCAGTTTCTTTACAAACTAGGCTGAACAAGAATGTTGTATGAGATAACAAAAAAACGTTTGATCTCATTTCGCAGGAATCCTGACCCTCCGTGGCGGAACGGGTAGCTCTCGGACTGCCACGCCGGAGGTTGCGGGTTCGAATCCCGCTAGGGGCAAATGTTCGTATGATGAATATGAATGTTTGTACCCAAGTCTTGAATGTTTATACATTTATTAATTAAAGTATGTGTATCCGTTATCTAGTAACCATAGCACAGGCTCTGCCTAGTTTGGGACTGGATAATTGGTGTGAAGGTCTGACATATTTATTATTATTATTATACGTACGTCAATACGAAAGGTCTTGAATCTTGATTAACCTATACTTTTTTACCATCGCTACAATGTCAATAAGGCGGGCGGCACACCGCAATATCTGGTGACTTACGTGTATGCAGATGTGTCGATGGGTGCGATACCGATGAATTTATAGGGAAAATTCCTCTCTCTCCTATATTATAAGTTATAGTAAACAATGTTACAGATCGAGAATCGCTTTTATGGCCTTCGAGATATGTGGCTGGAGGATTGTATCGTATTTCCAGTTTGAAACATTGTTACTGAATAATACTGGGTCTGCTTTTTATTTTCCTGATACTTTTTCTACGATGCTGTTCGCAACATATAACATCAAGGGGTAGCCCGAGGCGAAAAGCGGGCGAAGGAAAGCCGCTTTGCGACATTAGACTGCGCAAAGTGGTGATACATCGTCTCTGCCTACCCCTCTGGGACCAAGGCGTGAGCATTATGTATGTATACTTTTTCTAATAAAGGTTCTATTAAAATTGCTAGTGTTAGCAATACATGTCATAGCATGAATTTCAACTGTCATTATAAATCGAGAAACGAAAATTCCATAAACAATGTCAAATTCTGATGTATTTTTTAAATAATTATACGTTCTTACTTCGCGGGCTTTTGCAAACTTTCTCACATATTTTGATATCTAATTTTTCAGTTAGTGCCATAACCTATCGCTTTTTATGCATTTTACCAAAAAAAAATACCTTTTATCAAACTGTAAAATTTTATTAAAATTTATTGGAATTGATATTTTAGTTATTCTAACGCTCTGAACTGTTCCCTTTGTCGCGGAAAAGCAAGGGTTCAATGTAAATGTATAAAAAAGACTACATCGACCAGTTCCTGATACTTGATTTATTTAACGTAGAAATGTGTTTCTGTATATACACCTTTGTAGATTGTGTCTTTTCTGATAATGACTTCGTTGTGACAAAAGTACATTTCATTATCAGGTTATTTTTGTCTCCACTGCAGGAGCACAACCCTCTCTCATCTGCCGGAGACAGACGGAGGATTTGGTCCACACTCCCCGCGCTGGCCAGACGGGTTGGGGAGGTCTGATTGATGTTTTATAATGTATTCCCTTAGTCGCCTTGTACAACATCCACGGGAAGAGTTGTAGTGCTCCTATTCTACTCTACCGGAAACCACACGGCAAAAGTACATTGTATAGTTCAAACTATTTAATGCCTTACTCCACTTTTAACCACCAACGTGAAGTAAACACCGTTAACCTCAAATCACGTCTTCACCTGCTCTGACGTTTTAATCCTAACGTATTCACGCATTTTACCAAAACAAATAAATAAACCATTTACGGAGGAACCCGATAGGTTTATTGCTAACACTATTGGTGGTCGGACAGTATTATTGTGGTGGAAAATAAACGGTGGCTTGTGTGGTCGGGTGGAAGAAGTATAATGAGATGACCAGTACCGAATGGGACATCAATGTCAATCAGAGTATTCTCTTACAGACATGAGAAAGTTTTGGTTGATAAGATGGAGAGTCTCTTTAAGGCATTTGATTTACAATATATAAGTTTGGACATTCGAAACAATGTCATGGCCTCTTTGTTTGTCTTCTCTAGAAACACAAGATGCTTCTTATTCTATGATATATTTAATGATGTTTTTATGTTTTTCTATTTAATATGTAACTGACTCATCTGAAAAACTATTTAATACACGCATAATCACAAAATCAGGTAATGTTATTCTTAGCAGACATTGGGCTCGATTCTGAAGGCACAACGTTAAAATTTGACAGCACTAAAACTGTTGCTATCCTTGTCACACAGTATTATGAAGATGAAGACGAAACTAATTTTAGCGCTGTAAAATTTTAAATGTGTGCCTTCAGAATCGGGCCCATTACCTATATTATTCTAGCAATATTAGGGTCTTTAATATTTGCAACATTTGCTATTGTGTATAGACAATATTGATAAACATAATTACGCTGATACCAAGTTTGCAATCTGATCATCCTTCTAGTTCCACAAATACCTTTTCAATGTTTTTCCATGTATGTAATAGTCTAATGCATACAAACTCCTACAAATTACGTAAGTTAAATACGAAACTTTGCGAAGCTGTGGAACTTTGCAAATATCCCTTCATGTTTTATTAGCACACCGATAAGGAACTCAGTGGAGGCTTCAAAGGAGCTTTAATGCACACTTAATTATTCGGCATCGCCGATCTTGAAGGCGTATTCGGAAAGTCGCATAATGAGGGCGTAGGCGTCAAGAAACGCTGTGCGGTCTTCATACCGGTCAACCACTAAGCAATCATTAAATTCCCAATCAGAAACCACCTTTAACACCTGAATAATACAGCCTCATTTCCGCTCACACCTCTCTGTCTATCAGTCTGGAATTTCTTGGTTGAGTCACCAAGGAAATTCTAACTCTACAGCAGTATTCTTAAGTTCATTTTAGTTTGGAGTAAGGTGGTTTACACTATTAAAATAATGAGAGCTCCTGAGGGTATCCCCGCAATTTCTCATGTGTTTGCCTCCTTTATTTATAGTGTAGCGAATAAGGCTACTGTTTCTCTTTGTTGCGAGTCGTTGGGAATGAAGTTTGTCACAAGCTCCTTTTGGGGTTCTAAAGCAGTCTTTGTTTTTTTTTGTCGGCAAGTCAAGAGTGTATTATTTCTTCTTCTTAATATTATTGGTCTCGGTCCTTACAAAGGTATCAATGGTTCAGCTTTTATGGCCAAATACTCTATATGGTATATGGTATCGACTGTCACATAGTTTTCTTATAGTATTATTTTGGATTTTTGTCCAGAAATCCCCTTCCAATGCTCAAAGGAAACGCAAAGGGGATTCCAAAAATCCCCTTATCTATTTAATTAAACTTTTTCTTTATAAATTAAATAACTAATTAGATAATCACAGTCTTTAATTTTTATAGAACAATTTTTACCAGTGTGGACACAAAATCTTTCATGTTTACAGTTAAAAAACGAAAACTTGCGTTGATTGAAATTTCACATTTTAATAGTTATTCTCCAATAACTAAGTTCTATAATCACAGATATAATATTGAACAATTAAACCTATTATTTATTATGTCGAAAATATAAGTACTATTGTCATATATATTATTCGGACAAGTAGACCGATGGGGAAAGTAGACCGATCGCTCCGGAGGGATTTAAATGAACGTCTACTGATTCGCATGCCAAACGCGCACTTTGATGTCAGTATATTTGGTGTAAATTCAGTATTAATTTGATATATTTCTCTTATTTGTGTTTCTTAGTTATGTATTTCTGAATAGACTATTTCTGCTTTAATAAATAAGTTAAGGCGTTAATTTATCTATTTTTGCTGACATATTTTAACCAAGCCTTGTAGAAAATCGGTACTTAAAAAACATGAAAGAAGTCAATATCAAGCAGTATTGATAGAATGATATTCCAGAACACAATGGTAACAGATTTGTATTCACTATTTCGTCTTTATTGTTATGGTAATAAGTCATTCTAATGCAGACGACAAGTTGGAACTTGTAAAGTCATACTGGAGGAGGAATTTCTTTTTATTTCGTTTCAATAGTTCACTGTGTCAATACCGGAATGGTTCATTGGAACTTGACTTTTCTTTAGAATATCACAGAATGGGTATCTTTCTACTTAATGTGATATTTAATAATTCTATATTATTTTCTTCGAAACGAATGTTCTTCATTTATTTAAACAGTCTAGTTTACTAGTTCATAGTCTATTTAATTATCTAACTATGTATTTGCGACGTTTGTCAGGATCGCGCAAAGTGGCGATACATTGTATTTACCTACCCTCTGTGACCAAGGCGTGAATTATGTAATCATGTTTTTTTTAGATTAAAGTTGTCAATAAAAAGATCTAGTTTAACTAAAGATTACGCTATCTGTACAAACTTAGTTCTCTCCATCTCTACTAACTTTTAAACTAATCTATTATTTAGATTTCTATGTGGATTTTATTATTTTATACTAACAAGTTGCTTCTTAGTTCCCGGCTTAGAGTAGTGCCACCACCAATATTCCCGTGGGTGTTGTCAAGGCGACTAAGAAGCGTTTTCCTCTGTATATTAAGATCATTACTTACAAGCTTGGTGATTGTGGCAAATCTCCTAATGGACAGCCCACCTAAACTGGCATTCTATTGACACGGCTTATGTACAGCAATGGCAGATTTTAATTATATTTATTAACTTAGTTATTGGAGAATAACTATTATAATGTGATTTTCTGTGATATTTTAATGAACGCAAGATCTTGTTTATTACTGTAAACATATGAAAAGTGTGTGTCTACACTATTAAAAATGGTTCTATTAAAATAAAAGTATGTGAATATCTTATTAGTTGTTTGTATTTGTTTTATGAAGAAGAAAAAAATAAAAAAAAGAATTAAGGGGATTTTTGAAATTTTTTCCAGAAATCCCCTTAGTGTTTCCTTTGGGCATCGGCAGGGGATTTCTGGACAAAAATTCCAGAAATCCCCTTAAGGGGATTTTTCGCAGGGGATTATTGGAATAAGCCATTATATTGAGTTACCAAACCTATCGTTTTCAATGCTAACCGCATATTATGTCAACATGAATATAAATGACAACCGGAATTCATGCCGCATCCAATCCATCTCAGTAACCAGCTCAAACCAGTTCACGGTACAAACGGAATGACTCGCGTGCCATGCCACCTGAATGCTTTCCGCAGAGTCATCCAGATACTACTAACAGGTGATTTGGCCCGTGTCTCGTTGGCTTGAGACAAGTGGTCGCACGTTACAAGTTTTTGGGACAGTCGAGTGGAGTGATGACAGTTAAGTACGGGTATTTGAACGGTTTTGTTTTTTTGTAATGAAGAATGTTGTATGGCTTCTGGACTTTCTGGATACCGTTAATACTTAGCAACTGTCAATTAAAAAAACATTCTATGAATTGTTGACAGATTTTTCTAAAGAAATTTTTCTTTAAGTGGGTAAACAGTGAAGTAATCAAAAGTTAAATTTTTTTATTGTAACCACAACTGGTTATTTGTGTGTGGTTGTGAGCCGTAGTAGCCTAGTTGATTGTGCACTCGCCTCACGTTCATGAGGTCGTGAGCTCAAACTCGGGAGTACTAATGATTTTTTCGAAACTTCATCATGTCAGCCCCTAGAAGTCCACTGCTGGACATAGGCCTTCCCCAATGAACGCCACCACACCCGCTCCTCTGCCCTCCGCATCCAGCCGCTACCGGCCACCGTCTTCAGGTCATCAGTCCACCTGGCGGCGGGGCGTCCCACCCTGCGAGTGCCGATCCGCGGTGTCCACTCCAGAACTCGTCTGCCCCAACGACCGTCGGTACTGCGGCATATGTGGCCCGCCCTTCGAAACTTAAATACGGTTTATTTATAACATCACAGGCATTTCTGTGAAGAAAAACATCGTAAGGAAACCTGTAAGGAAATTTATGCTAAAGAAGAAATTTTAAGACGTATGTGAAGCCCACCAAATCGACTTAGGGCACCGTTGGTGGACAGGAGTTTGACACAAAAGATCCTGAAGGGTCGAAGTGTCGCCAGGTCCCCCTGGCCCCCTAAGAAGATAAGACAGGCTTTGGTTGTAAACTTCTTGTTCACTTAAAATTTTTTTTTTTAAATTATTGTGTAATTTGACCTTATTCCAATAAATTCACACAAATCATGCCATCCTTAGCTCTTTTTAAGTGAGATACTATTTTCTTGCACCTGCAATACTCAGTCGCTATATGCTTTTCTTATTTTCCTTGGCAAAGGTTATCTGGAAGAGATCGCTATAAGCGTTAAGATCTTATGTATATTATAGATAAATATATACCCAATTTCTTATTCTTAATTTGTGTGCAATAAAGAAATTTTCTATCTATCCTATTATCTATTCGGATCAAAGTCATCAAAAATGATAGCCGATAGAATGGACAGTCCTCTGATGTGGATATTAACCCAGAGGACTAAATCACTTTTAGTTATTAAATACTAACGTAGTTTAAGTCTTTACTAACACTAATAAATAAATAAATATAAAAAAATATCTCAGACATTCACACCAATTATCCAGTCCCAAACTAGGCAGAGCCTGTGGTATGGTTACTAGATAACGGATAAACATACTTAAATAAATATCAAACATCCAAGACTTGGGTACAAACATTCATATTCATCATACGAACATTTGCCCCTAGCGGGATTCGAACCCGCAACCTCCGGCTAATATGGATTTATGTTGTCTTTAAAATAAATAAATTAAGTTAAATCAAAAAAGTTACGCTGACTGCTATTCGGTTATTCAAGCAAGAAAATCGAATCGAATCGAAACTACCACTAAAATGTAAACGCAGCATGACAAGTAGGGTGCACTACAGGATTATTGACAGTCCGGCCTCCATTGTATAGGCAGTCAGCAAACATGATTTGTAGAAATGCTGCCATCACATCAGCAACTGTGTAGCGTGCCTATCCACGTCGACAAAAGACACCATTTTAATACAAATGAGTAAGCTATGTACATAGACTTTATTATATATCGTTTGTAATAAAAAGTCCGATTATAATTAATTTTCGAATAGGAACGCGCAGATTAGGACGACCCGCAGAAAGTAGCCGGAAGCTGCTGGATGCAGAGGGCGGAGGACCGGGAATGGTGGCATTAATTAAGGAAGGTCTATGTCTAGCAGTGAAGGTCTAGGGGTTTCTAAGGGTTTTCCATCAACTGTAATATTACTTGGGGTGTAGAAAAATGGACATCATGCCAATTTCATAATATCAGTTTAGATGCAGGCGAGCATGCCGGAAGCGGCTGGATGCGGAGGGCGGAGGACCGGGTGTGGTGGCGTTCATTGGGGAAGGCCTATGTCCAGCAGTGGACGTCTAAAGGCTGACATGATGATGATGATGATCTAAACTGCCCGCCGCCTGCACGCGGCCTCCATATTATTAAATACATACTACTTACTCTTGCAGGCGGATTGGTGATCGTAGTACTTAATGATCTTAATACAAACAGGAGAACTGCTGCTGCTGCGTCCCTGGTGCAATCATCAATCATAATCAGGTTATTTTTGTCTCCACTGCAGGAGCACAACCCTCTCTCATCTGCCGGAGACAGACGGAGGATTTGGCCTACACTCCCCGCGCTGGCCAGACGGGTTGGGGAGGCCTGATTGATGTTTTATAATGTATTCCCTTATACGACATCCACGGGAAGAGTTGATGTGGTCCTATTCTACTCTACCGGAAACCAAACGTCATAGCATTCCCTTAGTCGTATTGGCGACACCCACGGGAAGATTTGAGGTGGCTCTATTGTAAGCCACGCGACATATAAACATCCAGAACTTACATCAAGATGTACAAAGCACCCCGGAATGTCTAGGATAGAATAGGCTCGAACCATTATGCGGTCAAGCGCGTATTTATTGCTCCATAGCTTGCGTATCGGCAAGAACTGTAATAAGAGCCATGAAATTGAATTAATCCGAACAAACTCCGTCAGTGGTTTATCTCTTGCAGAGATCTGACAATTTGTAAGTATAACAAGTTGGAACTGATTCCAAAACCACAAATATTCTATAGAAAAGTCGTATCGATTACTTACGGTGTTTTGACCTCGACTTAAGGGTAACACTGTGACTGCGTCGACTTGATTCTTCAAACCTGCCTTAAAAGGACCATGAACTTCAACGGAGTTAATTATTAGTCCTCCAAGCATCATTGTCATCATCATCGACATATTATTATCTGCGACAAATTATATTCTTCAGGTCGTCGGTCCATCTGGCGGCGGGGTGTCCCACCCTGCGCGTGCCGATCCGCGGTCTCCACTCCAGAACTCGTCTGCCCCAACTTTGTAACTTAGTCGTGGATAATTTACAGCACTTTGTTTTGGGTCTTTTGGGATTTCAGCCTTTGATGGTCGCTTCTACTTACTTCTACTAACTTAGGGCAATGACTATTACGTATACGGTTATAATTCTGAAGAAATTAATTCAATGCTATTTCTTCGTAATGAAGAGATCCGACGAAGAACGAAGGTAACCGGCATAGCCGAGAGGATTAGCTAGCTGAAGTGGCAGTGGGCGGGCCACATCTGACGCAGAACATACGACCGATGGGGCACCGTCCCACGCGCAGGGTGGGATGCCCCGCCGCCAGATGGACCGACGACCTGAAGAAGGTGGCCGGAAGCAGTTGGATGCGGAGGGCGGAGGACCAACTATGGTGGCGTTCATTGGAGAAGGCCTATGTCCAACAGTGGACGTCTATGGGCTGATATGATGATAATGATGATATCTTTATAACCATAATTTCTTCTCTAGCTATAAACTAAAATTTCATGCTCATGGTAGAGGAAGAATGTAGACTCCTCTTACTCAAATTGTAACAACGCCATTGTAAGAAGTGTAACAATATCGCAAACTCAAGTGGATAAATGGAATCTCTTTTTTTTGTATTTCTGTAAGCATTTGGAATAATATCAATCGGACTAAAAAGCCAAATTGTACTATCTAACGGATCTGATAATTATCACTTAGTTTAGAGTTGAAGTTGGTCTACAAAATGCAGCTTCTCCTTAAACAAATTTTGACATGTAACTCAATCTGCCAGCAATCTAACAAGACATTCTCACGAAATAAATCTCACGCAGTGGTTCCTTTCTATTTTGTAACTTAATAGTTGGAATTGAATAGAATATAAGACAAAAATCTGATTTCATGCTCGTCGGATGCAACGACGAATGGTTTTGACACCTGTGTGGTTAGGAAGGTTCCGTTAGACACGGGCGACTGTGCAGTGGATGACCTTACAATAATTAATTAATTTTAACAAAAAATATACCTACTAGTAATAATTTCATCATCATCATGTCAGCCTTTAGACATCCACTGCTGGACACAGGCCTTCTCCAATGAACGCCACCACACCCAGTCCTCCGCCCTCCGCATCCAGCCGCTTCCGGCTACCTTCTTCTGGTCATCGGTCCATATGGCGTCCCAACCTGCGCGTGCCTATCCGCGGTTTCTACTTCAGAACTCGTCTGCCCCAACGGCCGTCGGTTCTGCGACAAATGTAGGATACATTTGTTGACCCACTGCCACGTCATCTTACTAACCCTTATGATTATATCGGTGACCTTCCAAGCATGACTTGGAGATTTTAACTTATTCATTGAACATGCCAAGACGTGGTGACAGATGTGGCCCGCCCACTGCCACTTCAGCTTGCTAATCCTTTCAGCTATGTCGGTTACCTTCGTTCTTCTTCGGATCTCTTCAGAACCAATCATATCCTTCAAGGAAACCCTCTCCATGTAAATACAATATGTGAGGTTGATATTTAAAGCACTTGTTTGTTTGTCATTATTACACCCTTTTTGCGAAGTGCATTTTAAAATGTACCGTCGTGTCATTTCACAAATTAATGTTTCCTGCAATTTCCCGAACGCGGCATTTCACAGAACAATAATAATCAAGACATAAAACACCAGACAAATTGCATGGCTCAGCGATTTTTCGCATTAAAACCAGTACAATCTCGATTTTATCGACGCCATAAAAATATTATTTGTAACACCTCGTTTATGGAGTACCCTCGGCATGTGCGTATGGTCGAAGTCGATAATTCTGCAAGTTTTATGGGTTTGCGTTTTGAAAAGCGAGCTGCAGTGCGCTCCGAATTCACGAAGTATTTTTTTATAGCTCTTGTCAAAATTTTTATTGAATTCCTTTTTCCTGTAGAGCTAAAAGATGAGACAACTTATTTTTATATTCACATTGAACATTATTTGTATTTTGATATTATTAATTTGATTATAGACATTACAGTTATAGTTACATTCCTGTACAAACATGTGTATACTGAAGGTATCTTTTTTCGTCATTTTCTTTCCGAGGACCGAAGCAAGAACAGTCCTGCAAGTCAATTTATTGATAAGTATTTTCTCAAAGCACCTGAACTTACTTATTAGACATAGACATACTTTATTGATAACTTCCGTTACAGGTCAAATAAAATTTTACACAAATTAAATAAAATTGAATTACAGACAGGCAAATGAAACACAATCAAATTAAACATCAATAACTAACCTAAATAACTAATTAATAAAAATGTCAAATAAAATTCTTAAAATTAAATTAATTACGTTAATGAGTTCTGAAAGAACTCTTCAAAGCGATAAAATGCCTGCTTGACAGGCCAGACGCACAGTCTCTTTTTGAAAATAGGTAGGCTCGGAGAGCTGGTGACCTCAGTGGGAAGCCGGTTGTACACCATGGGACCCATTACTCGTATCGTTTTCGCGCACTTCACTAAGGTTGTGGGTGATGGATATAAAAATAAATTTATTCAATTCAAAGTGATACATTATTTTTTAAAACCCTGACTCCCATACTAGGTAAACTGTATTTCAGAAGTAACTGTCTTCCCAATTACGAGTAAGTTAAATAATAAGGTAATAAAAGGTAAGGTAAGGTAATCAAAATTCAAAAATATTTCTCCCTGCGTGATCACTTTGAGTTCCTTCCTTTTGCGGTAGAGACACTTGGCGCTTGGGCTCCGGAAGCTAAGAAGTTTGCATCGACCATTGGCAAACTTCTGAAAGAAAAGTCCGGCCAGATCCTTTTTTATCAGCCGCATCAGCCTGGAAATTCAAAGGGGTAACGCAGCGAGTATCCTCGGCACTGTTAAAAACTCTGCAGAGCTGGAGGAGATATTTTATCTGAAGGGCCCTTATTTCCTTTTTGTAATTAGTATATTGTTATACTTAATTTTAATTTAAAAAAAAACTACTAGGTAATAAAAGGATATACAATAAAATTGCTAGAAACAACTTCGATATCAGCTGATGGAAGAGTCCACTTGGGCTGGGCAACATTTGGAAAACTGATCAAGTCTTCAATATTACTTATATGCAGTACTTTATGACAAAAGTCTTAATTCGAATCTTGGACTTACGGTTAGTTTATAAAGCTCAGGTTATCTTTGAAAGATATTATCTGTAGTAAGGAGATCCGAGGAACCATAAGGATTACCAAGCTGAAATGGCTGGGAAATATCTGTTGCTATCGCAGAGCTGACCACGATACGGTGAGCGCAACGGGACGCTCCGCCGACATCGACAGATGGGCCGATGACCTGAATCGTCTGAATGCAGAGGCAGAAATCTAAGGTGTGGTGGCGTTCATTAAGGAATACCTATTTTCAGTAATAAAATAATAAGTAATAATAGAAAAAAAATACAAAAATGTTTATTACAGAAACGTAGGGGGTTACAGAGGATAGTTAGGGCCCTCTTTTAGACATAAAAAAGTCTGTGCCAGAGGGCCTCGCTCTTCCATACTTATATCTTATACATATTTAAACAACGTGTGTGAGTGGTGTGTGTGTGTGCGCGTGTGTATGATATATATGTATGTATGTATGTATGTAATAAAAATCTTTTATTAAAAAAACATTAATACAGTTACAGAAAAACCACACAAAACTGAATTCTCAATTTGACTGAGGGGAGCAGTCTCACACACAAACATTTGTAATGTAATCGATCTTTAAGTAAAGTTGACAATTTTAAACATTATTGTAAGTATATATGTTTCACTAACGTAGTTTTATTATATATATTTTTAGTTACTTTTTCATATGGACTAGTGGACGTAGTGGACGTCTGATGATGATGAATTACAAGTTTGCAAGTTTATGTTTGGAATAAATGTTTTAATACAATAAACTATGACAGTTGGTAGCGTTTTTCAATATCTACAAACTTTCTTGAATTTGCATTTACTTCAGCGACCATTTCGTTAAGTATCTTTTTTTCTTTCAAATGCACTATAACATTAGTATGGGCATCGGCAACTGCGACTGATTCAAAAATCGCAAGCTCACATTCTGTCATTCTCCCTTTAAAACTCCTCCCTGCAAGCACGCACGAACGATCCACCCCACTGATTCGAACCTTAAATATATGCCGAACTGTTTACGTGAAAGTTTTAAAGGATTCCGAATTTTTTAGTATGGGGGTCGGAAGTTTGCAGTCGCAACAAATATGGCCAGTTCGAGCGTAAATGTCTCCCAGGATTTACCTTTTTTGTACTTCTGCACAGGGTGTAATAGAATTTCTTTAGGGTGAATTGCAAGTGATACAGCACTATCGAATACTGAATAATGTGTACTACCAAAATCAGTCATCAGATTCTCCTCTTAGATCTGCATCATCTAGTCGTATTATCTTTAATTGCAGATTTGTAAACATTGGTAAACATAATTTGTAAACATAACCTGATCTACAAGTTTCAGGTTGCTCAGCGAGCTATGGAGACAGATATGCTCGGGATTTCTTTGAAGGATATGGATTCGTAATGAAGAGATTCGACGAAGAACAAAAGTGACCGACATAGCCGAAAGGATTAGCAAGCTATCCTCGCTTTAGTCGCAGAACTGACGGCCGTTGGGGTAGACGAGTTCTGGAGTGGAGCTCATGGATTGGCACGTACAGAGTGGGACGCTGAAGAAGGTGGCCGGTAGCAGCTGGATATAGAGCTCAGAGGACCAGGTGTGGAGACATTCATTGGGGAAGGCCTATGTCCAGCAGTGGACATCTAAGAGCTGACATAATGAAACCTTGGAGCATCTTAACAGGGTACGATATATAACTCTTATGACAATTTCAAAAAGATCCGAAACATTTCAAACTGAATGGTGTCTTACGTTGCGAAAATTCAAATGTCTGTAATTCTGTGGTCCTGAAATGTGTTAGAGCAATCATTCACCACATGACCGCAAGTCGAGCAAGCGCACTTACAATTAATCTACAATGACTTCAACGATTTTCTTTACTTTCAATAAAATGGTTCAAGTTGTAAATGCAAGTATTTGTTCCTTCAGCTTGCCATCTTCAAACATAAAAACTTCTCCCCACGATGCGGGTTGAATCAGGTGCTTCTTTAGATTTAATGCACTGACTTTTGTATTGTTTTCTCGCTCGTTTGCCTCTAGGGGGCCGAGAGGAAGTATTATCGGGTATTTGGGGGCCGTTTAAAGGGATTGGTGCTTGAGACATTTCGGATTAATTATTCATTTCGTGACGACGTGTGAGTTTTGTGGAGGATTGTGGAGAGAGACACCTGCTTTTCGTTTGTTCTTGAACTTCCTGCAATTCCAATTCCTGTGATATTAAGTAACTTACAACAAAGACATTGGCATAACGGTTAGATCAGGAAATTTCATCATCAGCTCACTAGTACGTTAACGATCACTGTTCGATACTGTGAGGTATGTGAATATATTTTATGTACCCAATATGTGGGTGGATTAATTTCTCTCTCTCGCAATTAGACAGTTAAGCGTATGGACGTGTTTTACTTGTGCTCCTCGGTTCCTATCCTTAATCTAGACACTCGACAGGTCTAAGACTTCTCAGATACGACTTATCCTTTATGCAGGCATGATAATCTTAAACTTATAATAATATTCACGCTGTCCGTAAATATTGGTCATCGCAGAACAAGGCCTTTAAAAATCACATAAGAAACAGCTTTGTATAAAGGCCTATTTTAAAATGGACGATTATTTGAATGACAAAGGTGCCTGGTATTAATGTTGCTTCAGCTTCGCACAATCTTTTTAATACTGTAAGTATACAAACCTGATTTTAAAAGAAGTGTTGCTGGATGTTTGTTGCTTCTTCTTCTTAACAGCGCTAGAATCTAGGAAGCAGGTAGTTGGTAAAAATTTACGTATTTAAATGTACCAAGTATACTTACGTACAATTAAGGATTTTGACTTTGACTTTAGTGTAATTGCTACTACTATTTACTACTCCTATTGTAGTTTACCATTCATCAGCCTATTGCACTTAAGACCCAGTTAATATAATGTTACAATACCGATATTTATCCAGTCATCAAAGCCTCTTCTGTCAGCTGTATTTGGAAGACTCAATGTTGCTGTGTATAACTCGACTAAGTTAATGACGCCACACTGTGACGTGTTCGTGGACGGCATGGGACGGCTGATGACGGAATGTAAGGGAACGCTAGAGAGAGGAATGCCTGTTTCGTCTATAGCATAAAAATTATTGTAACGCAATGGAATAATAATCTGTAATGTTTCAATATTTTAAATAAATAAATAAATGTCTAAATGTCTAATACATTCAAGGAGCCGAGGGTCAAAGCTATCCCAACCAGTACACACTTCGAACCAAACACTTTGCACCAACAACAAGAAAACAGTAGACACGAAAACACAGCATGAAATCGAAAGTGTGCAACTAGGAAACGCACGATTTTTCGCCCATTTATATTCCACACTCGTGTACAGATGTTAATCTGTTACCCACAAACTACGGAACTGAGTTTGGCGCAATAAAAACTGTCACTGTACTTATTTACGATGCAATAAACATGATAGAGATAGAAATGGGCCGAGGCGCCAGTGCCGGTGCAGTCTGTTCGCATCTTGCGTTTTGAGAAGATTGACTAAAGAGAAGTCTAACAAAATATCAAATTTTAAATTAAATTAGAGACATCTCATACCTTCCCTGATATGTACAACCGGGATACAACAATGTGTACGGAAGCCGAACAAATGAATGCATCTTGCCGCAAATTCTAAACGAATTACCAGAAAGTTTGGTGAACGACATGCTGGGGGGCAATGCGCGAAAAGTAAAAGTTGCTATGAAGGGGTACTATCTGGCGAGCAGCAATGCGACCTAGATAGTCTCCATTCAAGGTATTAATAGAATTAAGATTGTACAAGTAGCGACCACCATCCTACAAATAAACCCAGTGGTTTCAGTAGGATGGCCTAAGAAAAAACATATGTAATATAATATATTTTAAATAAAAAAAATAAAAAAATTTGCCCTTCGACTAATTATTAGTATCTAATTAATCTTCTACACACCTAATTCATTGAAGTCTATACCGAATTGTTAATCAGACAACCCTAGTCTAATACTTATTTTCAGCTTAGCGTTAGATGGATTGCCTTGATACCGCTTGAAAAGTGATTCTGGTTGACGTAGTGATGCCAGTGTCTTCTTTCCTAGCTGATCTTCTCTTCCTTATAATCTTAAGCTGTAATAAACTAAAGATATAATATGAAAAATTAAACATGTTTTTCTTCTATAGGTTCTGCATCAATACTGACCACCTTGAATTGTTAGTTGTTAACAATACAATTATTATTTCCGACATAATAATGACTTACGAGCCTCAGACAGGTACTAAAATGATGACTTTAAAGATCTTACATAAATTATAGCAAAACTATGACACAATACTATTCAATACTTTAAGGCGTGATATAGAGCCAGTGTCGTAGAGATGCTGTCTTAAGAAAATCTCTTGGGTATAGAAAGTTCATTTGAAGACCATCGCAATTATCTGGGTACTAATAAATTAAAGTAACTAGCAGAATTCAGTTCACTTAAAATAAACCAGGACGACAGGAATCTAAAGAATCGCACTTAGCACATACCAACAAATACCCTTTGCTCAAATCAGTATATCCTTTTACGTTATAAGTCGTATAAATATAAAAAAAAAATATCCTAGGGTTTGCTGTACCATCGTATAAATATAATGCTGAAGGACTCAAATGATGATGATGATTCTAGCTGAGTTAAACTTATAAAATTACACATCTCTTATAAAGTGACAGTATAATCAATTGAAAATCAGCTGTATAATCAATCAATGAAGCAAGAAGTATTTGAAAGTATACTGACATAAAAGGAATTAATCTCGTGTTCTGATGTTGGTGAATGAAAAATCGCCAACAATTGGCGACGTCATTTCTCAATATTTCCCGAGGCTATTGAGAGCTCTAAACAAATTTTGCAGAAAGGAATTTCCTCCCCAAATACGTCAATCAGTTTTTGTAGGATTGTACTAAAAAGATAAGGGTAGGAAAAATACGGGATATATTTGTGTACATAACCGACGCCACGTGGAGATGGAAAAATTTAAATACTAAAACCAGATTAGTAATGCTTTCGCGAGAAAAGGTATCAATGAGTTTAACATGAAAATGATTTTATATCACATGATATTTATGAAAAATATTAAGAAAAGTTCACAAATTGTAATGCATATTGTAAGCCTGTACGTAAGAATGCGACGACAAAAAGGCTTTAATACCGCCGAGATTTACGTCAAAACGTCCATCAGTAACACATACAACTAGCAATGAATTTAAGTTAAATATTATAATTGACCTTAAATTCAATTGACAACTATAAATTAAGTGGCCAGCCCTAGTACCTTATCTAATGACGATAAAGTTAAAATTAGAATAAACTTGGTCATTAATCATAGCGCACTAAGACACATACAAATGGTAAAAAGTGGTGGCGCTCATCAGGTTTGTACTGCAAATAAATTGTATTTTATTTCAATCATACATTTTTAAGTAAGAGTCGTATTTGGGAGTTTTTAAAGCAATTTTTTTTTTCCAAAATCTACAATACTTTTGAAAACCGGTTAGTTGTCATTATATATCAAACAAAGTCACGGGCAACAGGTAGTTTCAAATAAGTTAAGGCCTATATTTGATAACCCTCATCATTTATCTTACAATTTGATATCAATCTCAGCGGCGACGGTCGTAAAACGGAAACTTATGTTTTTACTATAGAAAGTTTCGTTCAAAAAAATATATTTGATCTATTTCTACAGCGCGGGTATGTCGTAAATGCGAATGGGAGGGTTAAATCTCATTACTTTATAGCAGATGTAAAGCGATTTATAGAGGTAGGCCCTCCGGCCATATTTCGTTATGTTCCAATAATTCGTCGGTTGATGCTAGCTTGTAGACGTTTAGGCTTTGTATCGTTAACTTGACTTGCTTATGGGCAAAGTTTTATGTTGAAAGCTGCTAATATGTTTGGGGAATATTGCCAGACTTGAGATCCGGAACATAATATTTTACTGGCGATCGTGAAAATTGATTTCGAAGCTGCGGCTTAGAATAGGGCCACCCTCAATCTTCCAGTGGGTGTCGTCAAGGCGACTAAGGGATTGCACCAGGAAAGGGCAGTAGCGTTCTCTTGTGTATATTAAGATCATTACTGCTGCAGTCACGCCTGCCATCCACTTGTCCCAGGATGATGAGCTTCTCCAGGTCGTGCTTGGGAGACCGAAGAAGCTTAGAGTCTTTTCATAGGCGTGCCAGAGGACGGGCTCCAACGAGGTGGTCAGGCTGGCGGATCCTTAAATGAAGCGATGAGGCTGGCCAATGACCGCTGTGCGTTGAGACTCATTTTATGCGGTCAAGATCCTCAGCAGTGAGGGAACGACATAGAAGAAGAAGAACTGATGTCAGAAATCCGCCTGCAAAGCGTGGTGATTATAGCAAATCCTCCAATGGACAGCCCACCAAAAGTGACAATCGACATTCATGGCATAGGAAATCATCTTAAGGATTATGCAGATCAGCACATAGTAGCCTCTGATAATATTTAAACAAATATTGGGCTCGATTCTGAAGGCATAACGTTAAAATTTGACAGCACTAAAACTGTTGTTATCCTTGTCACACAGTATTATGAAGATAAAGACGAAACCAATTTTAGCGCTGTCAAATTTTAAATGTGTGTCTTCAGAATCGAGCCCAGTAGTTACTTAATTATTCACTTGTCATAAATAGGTTAATTTCAGGACTGCCCCAAGTTCTACTAAACATATACAATTATCATCATACCAGTCCTTAGATGTCTACTGTTGGACATAGGCCTTCCCCAATAAACGCCACCACACCCTGTCCAATATGCAATACATTTGTCTAATCCCAAATTAGAATTTTTACATGTAGCATGGGAACAAACAAGGATAAGACATCGAGACCGGGACCAACTTGTACAAATTTAACAAAAACCTTACAACGAGGCAACCTTAAATTTGTAGAGCTATTCTCTAAAATGCAAAGTCACGTGGGAGTCTCACTCAAGTGACTTTACTCACTTCGAAATCTAATCCATTGGCATTCTGTAAACATTCTAGAGAATTCTTTGTTCACTTCTTTTCAATGTTTTTATAAAATTACGACTGGATTAGGTTTCACAGTGAGTTAAGTCATTTGAGTGAGACTCGAACGTGAGTTTGTATTTTAGAGCACGGCACTTCTGATCTGGCATTCTTTTTGAAAATAATATTCTTACGTCTTCACAGCTCTGCATACGATAAACGAAATAACATAAACCATAACTCCGATTTCATTTAATATTTAGCAACTCCCTACTATTTCAAACTAACAGCGGGCATGTGACAAAAAACTTCCCTCGGTAAATATGTAATTAAAAAGAATACACAATATCTCAACGGAATGGCGTTATGCAAAATTGGAGAGCGCGGTGCGTATGCAATTCTTCGCGAGGTGCATCTGCGACATGGCGTCACGTGTCTGGAAAACGGCTAAGTACACGGGCGGTTGAAACGTCGCTGTTGAAACGCTTAGGATACAATACAATACGCTATAGTGCACAAACAGATACAGAAGTTGAAATAGTACAGTTTAGGCCGTCTCTTCGCTTTAAACAGTTTTAAATTCAATTACTCTTATAATACACAGATATAATAATAAATTTGAACGAAAGTCCGACGAAGAACGAAAGTCACCGACATAGCCGAAAGGATTAGCAAGCTGAAGTGGCAGTGGGCGGGCCACATATGCCGCAGAACCGACGGCCGTTGGGACAGACGAGCTCTGAAGTGGAGACCGCGGATCGGCACTCGCAGGGTGGGATGCCCCGCCACCAGGTTGACCGACGACCTAAAGAAAGTGGCCGGTAGCGGCTGGATACGGAGGACAGAGGACCGGATGTGGTGGCGTTCATTGGGGAAGGCCTATGTCCAGCAGTGGACTTCTAGGGGCTGATATGATGAATAATAAAGTAGCTTACATTTGTACATCTAGGCGATCTCATCGCTAAAATTCTTCTCTTCCAGATAATCTTTCGGTAGATGATAAGACCATCTTCTACTCCTACCCTATTATGCATCTATTGTTTTATTTTTTATTGTTGATGGGTTGACCTCAATCTTACCATCAGGTGAGATTGAGGTCAAGCGCAAACCCATTAACAATAAAAAAAAGAATAACCAATAGGTGCAGGGTAGTTGTTGTGATATTGATAAAGATATTGTGTGAATGGTGACTATAGCTTGCAAACAATAAAAGACGAATTAAAATATTCGTGATACGACAAGATTTTGTTACTAATGCAAATACGAAGAGAAGAAACAGTTACTTTATTAAACAATTCAACATTCCATTCTGATCACTGGTCAGTGTTTATGCTTTACCTGAAACTATCTTTGTTGAATATTCCATTACTGAAACAAACTCAAAAGATTTTTAATTTTTATACTTACCACATTGCTAAGCTCTGCCTCTATTTTTGTGGTCAGTTGATGATTTTTACTCTTTTTTAAATCATCATCAGGTTATTTTTGTCTCCACCGCAGGAGCACAACCCTCTCTCATCTGCCGGAGATAGACGGAGGATTTGGCCTACACTCCCCGCGCTGGCCAGACGGGTTGGGGAGGCCTGATTGATGTTTTGTTGTATGTATTCCCTTAGTCGCTTTGTACAACATCCACGGGAAGAGTTGGAGTTGGTTTTTAAATATATTTCTTGTCCATGCTTAATAGTTTTAAAAAACGCTCGTATGTACCTCACAGTAATCTGTTTACCCTACCAGGAGCGCAGGACTCTGGAGTCGTCTTTAATTAAATTTAAAACTTCGGTGACGTCACGCCGAGTCTCCAAGTGCGTGAGGCTGCTTCCTGAACTACTGAGGCGAAAGGTGGTTTAACTTGTAGTGCGAAATTTGTTCATACCAGCTGCTGCAGTTGATTAGGAGTAAGTTGGATGCTTATCACGGTATAACTCTTCCTGAGTCGTAATCGTCAATAATTTAATATTTACATACATAATACCTAGGTCCCAGACGGGTAGGCAGAGACGATGGTTCGCCACTGCACGATCCTGACACACCTCACTAGCCTCACTCACATTCATCAACCTTTTCATGCACCTCCTTTTATTCTTCTCACTGCCGACCCCAGCCTTTTTGAGGACTAATTTGATCCTTGAACGTCCTCCTAAGACGACCTCTAGCTCCTTCCACATTTGCACTGTAAGTTTCTTTTGCCACTCTTCTTTCACTCATACGCTCTAAATGTCAAAACCAACGCAATATACCGTACATTTAATATCTATTACTTACCTATATTATTAAAAAGTAAACTTATTTTCACATTTATCATATTAGGTAGATGTTTAAATCATCATCATGATCATCATGTCAGCCATCCACTGCTGGACATAGGCCTTCCCCAATGAACGCCACCACACCCGGTCCTCCGCCCTCCGCATCCAGCCGCTTCCGGCCACCTACTTCCGGTCGTCGATCCATCTGCCGGCGGGGCGTCCCACCCCGCAGTCTCCACTCCAGAACTCATCTGCCACAACGGCCGTCGGTTCTGCGACAGATGTGGCCCGCCCACTGCCGCTTCAGCTTGCTAATCCTTTCGGCTATGTCGGTCACCTTCGTTGAATTAACACGTGATACTTACGTTACCACCCCCAATCTTCGCGTGGGTGATGTCAAAGCGATTAAGGGATTGCACCAGGGAGGAAAGCTGCGTCCTCGAGTGTCGAATGACCACCCCATTGACCTGGTGACTTTGTCCTTATACTCGAGCACCAGAGATCGTGAATTCTATTCCCACGGGGACAGACAATTTATATGGTCCCTGTCTGGATGTTATATTTCTTTAATTTCCATAGCACAAGAGAAAATCCTAGTTAGAAAATCTGTATACATAGGTATATACATAATATCGTCATAAGGTTATTTTTGTCTCCACTGCAGGAGCACAACCCTCTCTCATCTGCCGGAGACAGACGGAGGACTTGGCCTACACTCCCCGCGCTGGCCAGACGGGTTGGGGAGGAATAATATGTATTAAGATAATTACTGTGATCGATCACCAATCCATCGGCTAACGTTGATGGTTATTTATGGTAAATCTCCCAATAGACAAACCACCAAAAGTTCTATTGGGGAGGCTTTACCAGTGGACGTATTTCGGCTGATGATGATTTACGTGGAGATAAACTTATCATTTAAAATCAAATATTTCTTTTCTTACTTACAAGGATTCCTCAGCATTCAACTAATCTGAAAGTTGGTATTCTACGCCCAAACTTTAGACAAAAAAAACTCGTAAAAATTCCCCGCATCACGAAACACGCTCTCCCAAAGACGTAAGCTTCAAAAATCTCTCAAGGCTTACAGCGAAATTAAACTAATTGAAAAACTTTTCTAATTATCGCCTTAACAGATACTTGGAGTAGTCTTCGAGTAAATCGCCTTAAGGGTAAACAACACCTCAGGAATTTGCGCCCGGTGCGTCGAGAGTAAACCGTTCGGTGCAAAATAAGAGCGATGGCGACTTTTCTATGGATCAGCATACTCAAGATAGCTTGATCAAACTCGACAAGATACCTCCGGCTCGAAGGACTAAAAAAAAGTTTCTTATACATATTTGATATTGATAAATGAAAATATGTTAAGTAAAATACTGATATTGATTCTCTAATTATGAAAATTTCCTATAGAAACCTAAATATAAACATAACTAAAGAAGCGCATAACTAGCACAATGAACAAGAAAATTCTAGTTTGGATTTAGACAAGTGTATTTATATTATTAAGCCCAAGACAAAAGACGAAACGTCATCATGTTACTAAACTTCGATTAACTAGTGGTTAAATCCAATCTTACACAGGCCGCAGGTCGCGCCTTATCCTAGACCTAGCAGAGAGCTGAAAATTAAAACTAGTTTTTAACATGGAATAAATATGAAAATTGCATGTAGGAGTAAAATGTATCTATCGGATAGCTGCGTTTGCTCCCACTTTTGAACTTTATTCGTATACTTTAAAGCCGATTACTATTTATATATAAATGTTGACCTAAGTCAATCGATGACCGTTTGCAGACACTACTTTTTGACTATTTCATTTATAATAATAATAAATATTTCAGACATTTACACCAATTATCCAGTCCCAAACTAGGCAGAGCCTGTGCTATGGTTACTAGATAACGGATACACATACTTAAATAAATGTATAAACAACGAGGACTTGGGTACAAACATTCATATTTATCATACGAACATTTGCCCCTAGCAACATTTGAAGATAGCTAGGTACATAATGACAAAATATTAATAACTAAACTAACACTAAAATATTAACTGTGTTAAAATGTTCTTGGATAGAGACAATGTGACACTACTTAGACGACGCGACGCATCAGTATGAAATAAAACGTCAATAGACGCACTGTTGCGATAGGAAATACCGGTATAACGTCTATTGACGTACTGTCTTGTCAAAAAAGTCCTGTGTAATATTTCGATCCGCTCCCGCTTGCCAATTACACTGTTTCTTAAATCTCTTTTTAAGTCCCTTCAAATTAGCGCCACTGTGCCTTAAATTTACTAAATTGAATAAAAATCACATTACACCCCCAGTTACTTCTAAAACAGTATCAAAAGATGCAGATGAGACAAATAACAGTACATATTAAACCTTACAGCTTCCGTTTGAAATGCATTAGATTTTTGCTATTGTAATTTTTCTCCTTAAAAGTTCTGATGGGGGAATTTGTAAATTTTATGTTTTATGTTAATAAAAAAAACTAACTGATGGATACTTCATTCTAGGGTCGGGATTAAAAAAAACATTATTGGTTGCCTAAATTTTTTTATGAATCTCTTAGTGTCAAGTTCCTTGACCCAGCAGAAAACCCTTGGCAGTAAATACAATCATCATCATCAGGTTATGTTTGTCTCCACTGCAGGAGCACTACCCTCTCTCGTCTGCCGGAGACAGACGGAGGATTTGGCCTACACTCCCCGCGCTGGCCAGACGGATTTGGGGAGGCCTTATTGATGTTTTATAATGTATTCCCTTAGTCGCCTTGTACGACATCCACGGGAAGAGTTGGAGTGGTAATATTCTACTCTACCGGAAACCACACGGCAGTACAATCGAAGTGATTAATTACTTACAACTACTAAAGGATCACCAGACTGTCCGTTCATATATGTGTGCGTGAGTGTGCGTAAATTATTGTAGGGCTGTCACAAGCGAGCGTGCGAGCATAGCCGATCGAGAGGGATAACGTCATGCGCCAACAACATTCAACGACAACGTCTCTGATGCTTATTGGGTTTATTGCTTTCTGAGCATCCGTACACAGCAAAATAAGAAACCATATTGTTATATCTTCTCTTATAGCTTCCCACCCTGCTCGTGCCGTCGGTTCTGCGACAGACGTGAAGGAATATGGATATTACAAAGTAAATTCCAATAATATGGTGGCAGCATCAGCAGAGATTCTTTGGATAATCCGTCAATCAAGCATCGAACTCCATAATTTACCAAGTTAGTTCCGGATTTTACCGCCGGGAGTAAAAGGCCCGTTTTGCTTCCCACCTCATTCTTTATTCATCGAAAACGCGGCGACGCATTCAAAAACTCCAGACTAAGTCGGTCGTTAAGTAAATTAATATGAGTATAAAACATGATTAAAAAAATTACGTCGACAACCGAAGAGGGGAGAGGGAGCATCCCCTGTGTATGAATGGATGTTTTCCTTATGAAAACTACAAAGGTGTTTATGCCGTTGACATAAAAAAATATATTAGGATGTGAGCTTTAAAGTTAGGGCTATACGGGGAGTTTGAGTTTTTAAAGAAGTAAGGTTAAGTTTGTAATTGTATATGCCAAGTTTACCTTCAAGTGCTATAAGTTCTAATGCCCCTCAACGGTTTTAATATAACTCGCCCGGGGGTGAAACAATGAAAATGTTAATGTACCACTCTTTATATTTATTCTTAACTTGCAGCGCTTCTTTATGGGGTAGTTTTCGTTATACCTTCTCGGTGCAGTGTTAACTTCCTTTAAGACAATTCAGTTTTTATTGCAATTTCCATCTTAATAAGATGAAATTAAAGCGACTTCTTCTTCAAATGGCCGCTGGAATAAGTAGATTTCTTTTAAATACAAACGCTTTGTATTTAACAAAGTGCTGCCATGCCCAACGTCTGGAACATTTAAAATATTTCATGAGAAAGAGACATCGCTAAAACGAAACAAAACATAGACTAATGTATATATTTTCTCTACAGGTCCTTAGACAGGAAGTAGACATATTCTCAGAATAAAGTAGTAATTTAAATATTTCTGAATATTAATATCCATATTAATGGATGTCCTGCGACATCGTTCGCGTTTAAAGCTATGTTCTCGCACATATTTCAAAAATTCTTTCTTAGTGTTGCCTACGTTATTAATTCAGCATATCCCTGAACATTTAACATTTCTTAATCTTATATGTTCAATAATGCATTTCTGAATATTATGAAAAGTATTTACAGAATAATAATAATACAAAAATACTTTATTTACGTAGTAAGTTCACAAAAGACAACATTTACGTAAGTATATACATACATACATAATGCTCACGCTTTGGTCCCAGAGGGGTAGGCAGAGACGATTTATCGCCACTTTGCATAATCTAATGTCGCAAAGTGGCTTTCCTTCGCCTGCTTTCGCCCCGTGATACCCCTTGACGTGATGTGTTGCAAACAGCATCGCCGCCTTGTTGAAGTACCACGTTAGCTAGGGAAATAATTGTCCACCTCGTCAGAGCCCCGCATGATTCGGTGAGGCTAATAGTGCCCGGAGTTCGCACAGCTCCGGGATGTCGGCACGCTCTCGACCAGGCTAGCCCCTGGACACGCATCCACCGGCACGGCAGACCTTGGATTGGCGGATGGGACAGGGATCGGGGCGAGAGAGACAGGAGATGAGATTTACGTAAGTTTAGGGCAGTAATTTAAATTACATAAGGAATGGTTAACAGCAACGATCTCTATATACGACTAGATGGAGCGTTCCAAACAATCGCTCTGGTCTACGCAAGTAGCCACAACTCTTTCACATTCACTTTGAAACTTGTGCAGTTACTACTCAGAACATTTAATTATTTACTAAATATTGACATTATTTAACCGTAGCGTCAATATATAGTAATAATTAAGTGTTCTGCGTAGTAACTGCACAAGTTTCATTGCGAATGTGAAAGAGTTGTGTCTACTTGCGTGGAACAGAGCGATTGTTTGGAACGCTCCAACTAGTAGTACATAGAGATCGTTGGATAACGGTGTAAATATGTGGTACTGGAGCCTAAACCAGGTTGTCCTGTATCAGAGGCTCCATATCCGGTTCTCTATCCTCGGACAGTTTGTCAAATTGTAGGTTTGTGAGAATCAAAGTATCGGGATTCTCTTCTATTGTAATAAAATATTTCTCACTTCGCGTTTGTCGTTTTAGAACAACCTACATGTTCCACCCAAAGGTGGTCTGGAAGAAATCGCTTAGAGCGATAAGATCTCCTAAATTGTACTATTTGTAACTTTTAGAACGTGTAACTGTATTTGTTTGTGCAATAAAGTGTATTGTATTGTATTGAAAATAAAATAATTAGGTACTTATTATAAATGCGAAAGTTTGGATGCTTTTTACTCAATCACGCTTCAACCACTGGACGGATCGGGATGAAACTTGGCACACATATAGGTTAGGTTCTGGAATAGGACATAGGGTAGTTTTTATCCCGAAAAACATCTCATTCCTACAGAAAACTAAATTAATCGATATGAATGTCAATTTTGAGGTTTTTAGGGAGGCTGATTACGAAAATGATATCTGTTCGGAAATTCAAAATTTGATCCTACAAAAGCTAATATCATCATCATCATCATCATCATGTCAGCCTTTAGACTTCCACTGCTGGACATAGGCCTTCCCCAATGAACGCCACCACACCCGGTCCTCCGCCCTCCTCATCCAGCCGCTTCCGGCCACCTTCTTTAGGTCGTCGGTCCATCTGGCGGCCATATAATATATAAAAATAATGTAGAAGATATGTGTCATATAACTGTAACATACGTAATTTTGTACTCATCGAACAAAAACATAATAGGCACCTACGGGTCTTAAACAAATTCTTAATAGCGACGAAATCCATAAACTCATCCACTCAGGACTTTATTGGAGCAGGCGTGAATGTAAAACCTTCCTAAAAATATGCGTAAAAATTCCTGCGAGCGTAAAATTTCAATCAACCTCATATACATATGCAAAGCGAGCGAGTACGCAACAGGGTTCCCTTGAGTGATGCGTTATGCGTTTTGGGCGAAGCGGGAGTAACCCAGTTTTTGTATTGCAGGCAATAATGCCAGATGAAATGGGTAAAATGCGGATTATATAAATTACAAAAAAATAACAACGTGCGAATACGTTTCTTTTGAATAATCGTAAGTGGCAGTGGGAGGGCCACATCTGTCGCAGAACCGACGGCCGTTGGGGCAGACGAGTTCTGGAGTGGAGACCACGGATTGTCACGCGCAGGGTGGGACGCCCCGCTGCCAGATGGACCGACGACCTGAAGAAGGTGGCCGGAAGCGACTGGATGCGAAGGACGGAGAACCGGGTGTGGTGGCGTTCATTGGGGAAGGCCTATGTCCAGCAGTGGACGTCTAAGGGCTGATATGATGAACTTCAGAAGGATGGTACCGTTATCACCACCTATGTGTAGGGGAGCTGGAGTAACATATATGGATGTGGTGCAACATTAGCCCCACGATTACACTATTTTTATTATAATAATAAAAACCTTCTGTGCTATGGAAATCAAACCAGGATAGGACAATTCATAAATATAATACAGGTCCGGCCTGTATTATATTTATGAATTGTACCAATTTGTTCAAAGTTATCTGCCCCCAGTGGTATTCGTAGGGAAAAGTGGCTTCACTTTTTAAGTTCTCATAAATTCTCGGCGAGGAGAATATTCTCGGGAATTTACCATCACTACCCCCAACCAAGAGTCATATCAGACGTAAAGCCGTGTCCGCACGACACCAACATGTTCGTGGGGAGTTATAACGGCTCTAAGGAACCGGCGGTAGTAACTCGGTGTGAAATCTGCGCATACACGACAATACTTGTTTCTGTGGCACAGCTGGGGAAATATGACCATCATGATTGAAGAAAATTCTAAGTGCTAAATTCTTTCGTTAGAGCTAGTATTAAGAAATATTCCTTTGTTGTATTTATATTATACATTTGTTTTAATCAATTAGTCTTTATTAGTGTTGATTTCAGTTGTAGTTTGCTGCTTGTATTGTGTATGTATGTATTATTTATTTTTTAATATATTTGAACCATTAGTGTAAAGAATGTTAACTATTATTTAATTTATTTCTAGAAGTGGAAACTTTTAATTGGCTCTTTTTTGCTATATGTGTAATGTACTTAGTTATAATAGCTGTAAGTTTTCTTAAAATAAAATAAATAAATAAATGATCAGCCTATATTAGGGTTGCCAGATGGTCGGGATTCGTCTGGATTCTCCCGACATTTTAAGTGATCTCCAGACTCCCGACAAATCTCAAAATCTACAGACAAACAGCTTTTCCGAAAGTTCTTTATGAACTAAGATTTTATCAAATACTTATCAAATAAGATTTATTTCTAGGTTTCTGGTAGTTGCCTGTCCGGTGCTGTCCAGACGAGTCACGGGTATGCGGTCCCGGCATCCCGAGTTATCGCTACTACAATCCCACTATCCTTCCGTAATAGCGGTATCCCATACCTACCCTATACTCCTTACCCATACCCATATCTCCTGTCTCTCTCGCCCCGCTCCCTGTCCCGTCCGCCAATCCAAGGTCTGCCGTGCCGATGGATGCGTGTCCAGGGGCTAGCCGGGTCGTAAGCGTGCCGACATCCCGGATCTGGGCGAACTCCGGGCACTATTAGCCTTACCGAGTCACGCGGGGCTCTGATGAGGTGGACAATTATTTCCCTAGCTAACCGTGGTACCACAATAAGTCTCAACACGGAGGCGGCGATGTTGTTCGCCACACATCACGCTAAGTGGTATCACGTGGCGAGAACTGGGCGAAGGAATGTCGTTTTGCGACGTTTGTCACGAGTGGCGATATATCGTCTCTGCCTATCCCTCTAGGACCAAGGCGTGAGTATTGTGTATATATGTATATACTTACGTAAATGCTCCGCTCCCGCTCTAGCCCCCGCTCCCGCTCTCCCCCCCGCTCCCGCTCTCGCCCCCGCTCCCGCGCCCACGCTCACATAGTACATGCGCCAACGGCCACCACCACATTTTAGTCTAGCTCCAAATGCAGTCATAACTCATCGCAATCTGAATTCCGCCGAGTATTACACTACTTTGTAGTATACTAATGTAATGGCATAGGAGTTTTAAAAAACTATAAATTCGCAAACCTTTTGATTGATTATGCAGATTGCGATGAAATAAACACTAAATATTACTCCGAATTAAGCCCAATGTTTTGCGAAAAACTTCATCAGAATCGGTTCAGTAATTTTTACGTGATGCCTGCATAAATTAATAAATAAACTGACAAACAGATAACACACACAAAAATTCCAAAAATGATCTTAATGTATTCTTTTCATCATCATCAGGTTATTTTTGTCTCCACTGCAGGACCACAACCCTCTCTCATCTGCCGGATACAGACGAAGGATTTGGCCTACACTCTCCGCGCTGGCCAGACGGGTTGGGGAGGCCTGATTGACGTTTTATAATGTATTCCCTTAGTCGCCTTGTACGACATCCACGAGAAGAGTTGGAGTGGTCCTATTCTACTCTACCGGACACCACTCGGCAATGTATTCTTTTACTCATCCTTATATCTTTAATCCTATCAGGATTTTTTTTCTGGGAATTCTAGGAAGACTAGAAATATTTAGTTAACAGAATTGTTAGGAATTTGCTTTATACTCATTAGAAGTATAACTTTAAGGCTTGATTATTTGTACAACAAAACATGTTATGTAGAATATTTATTTAGAAAGCCTCCATAATATATTTATTTACTTCATGGATCATCCTATTTTCGTCTCATATACTTCTACGTTGCAGTCTTCTTGATACTTTCGCTAGTAACCATCGCCTAGATCGTCTCTAAGCCGAATAAAAATGCCGTAAACTCCGGCCGCTCTATTTCGTTTTATTCCAGTATTTGCATGGGAAAACTCGGGCAGACGATCCGTCGACCGACTAATCTGCATTCGGCGCTGGTGTGATAAACAGCTAGTCTGAAATAGGCTTTAGATGATTTTATTTTGGGCATGTTATTGTAGTTCTGTAAGTCTTACGTAGAAACTAACATTATGACATTAAAATCATAATTTTATGGCGCACGCCAGAATAGCTCGCAAATGGTAGATTTTTTCCTACTTTCTTGATATTTTGGACAATTCACACAATATATTTATAAATTGTAGTCTATGTGTTATTCTGATGTATAAGCTATATTATTGTGAAGTTTCATTAAAATCCATTCAGTAGTTTTTACGTGAAAGAGTGACAAACATCCATCCATACTTACAAACTTTCCCGAAATATTAGTAGGAGGATGGTTGTAGAGTTTTAGCATTTCTTCTCTACCTTATAACTACTAATATTATAAACGGGAAAGTTTGTAAGTATGGATGGATGTTTGTTACTCTTTCACGAAAAAACTACTGAATGGATATGAGAAGAACCGAAGATCGGGTTCAGTGGCGCACTTTGGGAGAGGCCTATGTCCAACAGTGGACTCTTTCTGGCTGATGATGATGATGAATACACCAATGTAATATTTTCCAGATTTTTATTTTTATTTTAAATATTTTTTCTTTTTCGTTTTTGTGAAGATATCAACAAAAATATTTTATTCGGTTCATACTTCCTGAGTGTCAACAAAATCATTTTTATTTTTCCTGTAAATCAATATTTTGCAACGATCTCTATGTACTACTAGATGGAGCGTTCCAAACAATCGCTCTGTTCCACGCAAGTAGCCACAACTCTTTCACATTCACTTTGAAACTTGTGCAGTTACTACTCAGAACATTTAATTATTAATATTGACATTATTTAACCGTAGCGTCAATATTTAGTAATAATTAAATGTTTTACGTAGTAACTGCACAAGTTTCATTGTGAATGTGAAAGAGTTGTGGCTACTTGCGTGGAACAGAGCGATTGTTTGGAACGCTCCATCTAGTAGTACATAGAAATCGTTGATATTTTGCATTTACGATTTTATTCGGTGGGAACAGCGATATAATGTAAATACTTCCATTCGCATACCCTTATTTAGTTGAGCGATACTGGGCCTGCCATACTTCTTTGTGGCATAATCCACTTTTCTCTCACATATTTACCTACACATTTTACAAACCCTCGACGTCCCAATAAGGTTGTTCAGTCCAACCAGACAAATCTGCCAACTGGTCGCCAGACACAGTCCACAGCACAAAGGCCAATCGTCAAGGGCACGACATATAACAACGCAAACGCTAACATTTTTAATTCAACACCGAATTTTTCGATTCCTCTCTTTTTCGGGTTTCTGTTTATTTATCCTTTTTCGTGCTTTTGTAAATTGACAGACTAACACCAATGTATTTATAGTAGACCGAAGTTCGAAAACTGTATTTATAACGTTTGATTTTGATAAGTCGTAGTACGTAGTACATCAGGTTATTTTTGTCTGTATCATTTTGAGTATCCCGTTGCCCTCCAACCCCCAACCCCCTCCCCAAAGTGAGGGGGGTATAATAAAAATTATAGGCAGATGCAAAATTAATATACAACTTAGCGTAAAATAGGTATTTATTCAAAATCCTCATAAACATAATGAAATTTTGAAAGTGTGTGTTCATTAGAGAAGCATTTGCCAAAAAAGAATATAGGAATCTTACTCTTACATGTAATATTGAAAAATCATGACCTACCTTAGCACATTCATTCATCATCAGGTTATTTTTGTCTCCACTGCAGGAGCACAATCCTCTCTCATCTGCCGGAGACAGACGGAGGATTTGGCCTACACTCCCCGCGCTGGCCAGACGGGTTGGGGAGGCCTGATTGACGTTTTATAATGTATTCCCTTAGCCGCCTTGTACGACATCCACGGAAAGAGTTGGAGTGGTCCTATTCTACTCTACCGGAAACCACACGGCATCTTAGCACGCAGTCGGTAAATAGAGATGGAATTGATAATAACCTGGCGCGCCCCGCGGATTGCGCGGCACGCATCGTATTGCATTCGCTTGTAATGCATTAACTGCAGCCTGCATACAAGTTTAATATGAAATAGGTTTTTACCTTCCATGTCACAGTCACTCCAGCAGCTACGTCTGCCTTCGCAAATATGTACATTGAAATATCTTGCGAATAAAAATTGATGTCTAACGATAGGTGAATAGATAGTTAAATATATGAAATTACGTTTTCATAGTATTTTTTATGTCGACTGTACGAGTATAATTTTTATCGATCAGTATGGTAATTAATTAATTAATTAATTCATACGAAGTTTAACACTCCTTCTATTTTCTCCTGTAAATAAACTGATGTAAGATTTTTTTAATTACGCACGCATTTTATCAAATTTACTTTTTTGACTTTTCCTATCCTAATGTGATCAACTATTTTTTAATACCTAAAAGACTTCACTATATTAATAGTTAATCGATAACGTTATGTCAACCTAAACATCACTATGAAATTTTAATCGCCCTAGAATTTTTGTCTATGTATAGTTATTAAGGTTAATATTTTTGCAGATTCTTTGGAAAATAAATAAATAATAAATATGTGGGGACATTTTACACACGGCCACCTGATCCCAAACTAAGCAAAGCCTGTAATATGGGTATCAGACAGCTGATATACACACATAATATATTAATATATATATATATAACATCCAGTCACAAGGCAAACACAAGTGCTCATCACAAGAATGTTTGCCCTGGGCGGGATTCGAACCCGCGACCCCGAGCTTCGCAGGCAGGTGTACTACCGACTAGGCTACGGGGCCGACAATAACTCATAATGTGGCGATAAATATGAAGATGAGTATCTAATATGCAATTTAACATAATTTAACAAACATTATGATGATTTTTGGATTTTTTTAGTGTGTCTGTATGTTTGTCTGTTAATTTGTGCACGCATTACGCAAAAACTACTGTACCGATTTTGAAGCAGTTTTCAGAAAAACAAAGAGCCTATTTTAGAGTAACGTTTAGTCTTCACTTCATTGTAATTGGTTTACTCAAACAAAAGTTATGCGAATTTATAGTTTTCAAAAACTCACTAAAAGAAGTACTTTATAATGCTAGGTGGAATTCAGATTAAGTTGAGTTAGGACTACGGTAATGGCAGTTGGAGTGGGGGTGGAGAACGGGAGAGGAAGCGGGAGCAGGGAGTCCACGCGAGGGGAGCTGTGGGCACAGCTAGTTGCTAATATAACTGTTATTAATAGACAAGCAGCTCCTTTACGCAACAAAAAAGACTTTGACTTTGAAAGAGGTCAAGGATTACAAATGCCAGTCTGAGAAAAGTAACACAAGAGACGTTATTTCTTTTTCAAATACAGTAGAGTACTTATTGACAGTTAGCAAAGAACCTAAAAAATATTAATACTCTAGCGAATTGGTCTAGATCTTACTTGATAAATAGTCTTGTTTATTGCGAGATCCAAGAAAAACGTGAGGATGTCAGCACTTCTCAGCCACGCGTATGACGTCAGAGAGCTATAATGTTGTGTAAACGAAAAAGGCTTTTTGTTTCGGAATGGAATATTTTTTCGCTAAACAATAGAAGCCTAGGTTAGAAAGAGAATCACTTATGCTCACGTATAATGTTGTCCCTCTCGATCGGCTATGCTCGCAAGCTCGCTGCTGACGCCCTTCAATAATTGACGCACACACACACAAACGTGTACCGACAGGCTGGTGTGCCTGAAGGAATAGTAGGTAATTACTTTTTCGACATACTTGCTGCAGATCTTAGCAGTAGTATACAAAACGCGTGAATGTTTGCGTTGTCATTGCATTGTCAGAGTGCGACAGATATAGTAAAGTAGGCGCTTGAGGGAAAGAGATAGATATGGAATTGAATATATAGAGGCGGTGGTTGTTAAAGTGGGGGTGGGAGCGGAAAGATCAACATTATTTTAAAAAAAAACATGGGAGTCCACGCGAGCGAAGACGCGGACACAGCTAGTCCCATCCCATCCCACTATTATTAATCCCACTAATATTATGCAAAAGTTTGGATGTTTGTTACTCAATCACGCATCAACCACTGGACAGATCGGAATGAAACTTGGCACACATATAGGTTGGAATAAACACAGGACAGTTTGTATCCCGGAAAACGTCTCATTGTTGATTATGAAAATGATATTTTTTTTTATGTTCCGCACTTTTTTATCCTCTGACATGTGGTCAGAGAAATGTATTATGCGGTGTTTGCTCTTTATAGTAGAATTCTCGAGCTTGTATAGCATGGGAATACACAGGAATTGGGACTATGGGGAAAGGGTTATTATAACAAGTTTTTTTTAATTTAATTTTTTTTTCCTCTCTTTGTGTATTCCATATAATAATATATATTTTTTTAATTAAAAATGTTTTTTTTTTCTTTTTCTTTGTGTATTCCATTTTTTTTATATATGAAAATGATATCTATTTTGAAATTCAAGATGTTAAAATATCTTAACCTACGCGGACGATGTCGCCGGCAAAGCTAGTACAAAATAATTTCACTTACCACATCTCATTATTAATTTAAAGGGTGCTCATCGGTAGTAGTAATAATCTAGAAGGTACTATGTAGGTTAACCGAACACCTAACGTCAGGTGCCTGACGTCAGGCACTCGCCACGCTCACCACCTGTTCCAATATGACGCCCGAATCCCACTTTTACCTTTTGCACTGAAAGGCTATTTAGAAAGTAGGTCGCACACTGAAATTACCTTATTTCAGAAGGACTTTATTTGAAACCCAGTTAAATTGACGTGTGTTTTTTTTAGAATTTGTGTAAAAATAGTTCACAAAGGTCTAATTATATACCTACTTACTCTTTTTTTATCAATTAATTACGGTTTAATGTTAGCTATCCATATCTATTGATGACCTCCGTGGCGGAACGGGTTGGCTTTCGGACTGCCACGCAGGAGGTCGCGGGTTCGAATCCCGCTAGGGGCAGATGTTCATATGATGAATATGAATGTTTGCACCCAAGTCTTGGATGTATATATATTTATTTAAGTATGTCTATCTATACTAATATTATAAAGAGGTAAAGTTTGTGAGTTTGTAGCGGGTAATCTCTGGATGTATTGAACCGATTTTGAATATTCTTTTACCAATAGAAAGCCACGTTATTTGTGAGTGTCATAGGCTATATATTTACCCGAAAAATGAAAAGACTTTTTCGTGGTAGTCGGAAAATGTTTACCGTCCAACGAAGTGGGCACGGGTCAGCTATCCGTTATCTAGTAACCATAGCACAGGCTCTGCCTAGTTTGGGACTGGATAATTGGTGTGAATATCTGAGATATTTATTTATTTAAATAAGTATGGAAATAGAGTATCCTATCTATATATTTGACGATACAAATCCTCCTTGAACAGATCTCGTGAGACCAGTCACCTGCATTTTCTGAAATTCGTAACGACCCAAAGCCCCAGAACCATGCTTAAAAGTTTAATTATTCACTATAATACTTAATTTGGTTTTTTTTAATATTAGATAGTTATTCAATGATATTTGTATAATCATGTAAAATTTGAACGATTAATAAATTAAAGTAGGTACGTTATTTAATACTTAGCACGCCGATTAAAAAGTTTCCGCTAAGCCGGATTTTGGTCTATGGCTGTTTTTTTTTCCCCAAAAGATTACAGACTTAAGTGGCCTTAATTGTTTTCTTTTTCCCGTTTCAGGTAATTAGTATGGAATGAGACTACTTCCTCTCAGCAGTTAAATACGTAAGTATCGAGACTGAAATAACAAGCTTTGCCTAAAACGTGCTGCTTTAACTTTTGCACCACGTTGTTAAGATAGATAAGATAAGCCTTTATTTCCCAATTTGCATGCAGACATTGAAAATACACTCTAAAAGTAACTTAATTTTACACAACAATAATATCATTCAACGTAAAGTAAAATAAAATTCAAATTGTTGAAAGTAACCACGTTGTTACTTTCTAAAAATATTTTCTGAATTTTCAGTATTTATTTTTCTGCACTAACTTATGTTACATATCATCATCATCAGCCGTAATACGTCCACTGCTGAACATAAGCCTCCCCAACAGAATGCCACTTTTGGTGGGCTTTCCATTGTTGGGGGATTTGCCATAATCACCACGCATGGCAAACGGATTGGTGATCGCAGTAAAGATCTTAATATACTCAAGAGAACATTGCTGCCCGTCCCTGGTGCAAACCCTTAGTCGCCTTGACGACACCCACGGGAAGATTTAGGGTGGTCCTATTCTAAGCCGGGAACCTCACGGCACCTGTTACATATAGTAAGCTGTTTATGTCATAGCTACGTCATCAATATAACCAAAAAAATATATAATTTTAGTATAATAGGTTTTGTCATGTCAATTTTATTGTCTAGTCTTTAGGTCTGTAAGGTGCCCAGCTTAATTTAACACTCTAACATAATTTTTACTACTATATTTGATACTGTTGGTATTTTCTCTATAAGAAATGTACAGTAATGCCTACTCATATAAAATGCTGAGTCCCTGGTGCGTCGCGTGCTAGACAGCACCAACAGCATCCTGGGCACCCTGACAGACAGTTATGACAGTCCCATGCTGAGGCATGAGTGAGGCTTCACCTGTCCAGTGCCAAACCAATCTCAACACTCCTCTCAACCCTTCCCTCAACCCTCCCCTCAACCCTTCCCTCAACCCTCCCCTCAACCCTCCCCTCAACCCTCCCCTCAACCCTCCCCTCAACCCTCCCCTCAAACCTCCCCTCAAACCTCCCCTCAAACCTCTTTCCCTCGTCTCTCCAAATGTAGTCCTCGTAACTAATCCATCGCAATCCAAATTCCGACCAACATTACTTTGTGGCATACGTATACCACAAATTCATCGTAATCGGGTAACTCACTCAAAAGTTATGCGAATTTTCAAATACTCAAATTACATTGGTACCATATATCCGCTCCCGTTCACGAATTCAGTCGAACATTTACACCCTACATTCTTCGCAGTGTATGCGAGTTTTCGGAAAATATAAATTCGCATAACTTTTGATTGACTTCACCGATTGCAATGAAATAAAGCCTATATGTGACACCAAATTAAGCCCCATGTTTTTCTGAAAAGTCCGTCAAAGTCCAATCAGTAGTTTTTAAGTGATGCGTGCACAAACTCACAGACAAACATATAAACAGACAAAAATTTCAAAAATGATCGAAATTTCAAGTGTTCTATTGCTTATCCTTAGACCCCCAATTTTTTTTTGCACATATCTTCAATGTACAGACACGCGAAGTTTACGATTTTATTTATTAGATTACTAACATTTCTTATGGACATCATCAGGATATTTTTATCTCCACTGCAGGAGCACAACCCTCTCTCATCTGCCGGAGACAGACGGAGGATTTGGCCTACACTCCCCGCGCTGGCCAGACGGGTTGGGGAGGCCTGATTGATGTTTTATAATGTATTCCCTTACTCGCCTTGTACGACATCCACGGGAAGAGTTGGAGTAATCCTATTCTACTCTACCGGAAACCACACGGCAAATCAAAAAAAAAATTTAAGGATATTTGTCTGAAATAAAACAATAATCAAAAATTCATAGATTAAATTATCTATCCTATTATAAATATACGAGTAGTATTGTTCAAACCTCTTCTTTCTCCGATTATTTCTCTCAGACCTTTAACAGTTGAATCCAAGTTTCATTATCTTATTAAATCACTTAATCCCAATTAATACTTTACACCAGTATGTAAAATAATGTATGTTTTAAAAAAAAACTAGAATTTTATTTTCAGGGCTTTCGTAATTAAATTGTGAAGTTACTCATTTTCTTTTAGTTAGGCTTTTTAATGAGCCGCTTGGTCGACAAAAGTCATTTTTGCCAATAAGTCGACTTGTTAAATTCTTCCAATATACCGAAAATGTAGTTATTCCGATTCTTCATTGTCAATCCTGATTTATAGGCGACCACATCGCATTTCGGGCATAGATCGCATATTAATTAGGTACCACCTATAAATCTTTTACCAACACCGCTATCTATTGTGTCCAGTCCATCGAGTCCCCCGGCCCAAAGGTCAATGAACTCGGAAGCCCTTTCGGACTTTTCACGCCCTCCCCATAGGCGCCGACCTCTGTGATTTTTCACACTGCTTTATTTTTAACACCCGATTACACCCTATTTTACTTTTGACAGATATGTAAAGGTGTTTCTGATGCTGTGACTTGGTGGGTATAAAGGTTATCATTTATCACGTGCGTTGTTTTATCGTAAAACATATTGTTACCTCCATAATAATTCCTCTCCATAATTTCGTCTATAGTTTTGCCCAAGTTTATTTTAATGATTGACATTGGACTTATTATACAAAAAGTTTCTGTTGCTAGCACAGTTTCTTTGTTGGTATAATAGTTGACGACCTCAGTGGCGGAACGGGTAGCTCTCGGACTGCCACGCCGGAGGTTGCGGGTTTGAATCCCGATAGGGGCAAATGTTCGTATGATGAATATGAATGTTTGTACCACAGTCTTGGGTGTTTATATATGTATTTAAGTATGTCTAACCGTTATCTAGCACCCATACCACAAGCTCTGCCTATTTTGGGACTGGATAATTTGTGTGATCGTCTGAGATATTTATTTATTTATTCAATTAAATATAATCGTAATGCCGGCCGTTGAAACGTTCAAATATTCGCCCTACGTCTGTACAAATTAATATTATTGTGATTATTTTCTATAACACTGAAAAATAACATTGTAGATTTTAACAAAATCTCGTTAACTGAACAGTCATCTTAACTCCATCGTAGCGCACCACGATCTTGTTCCCTTGTACTCTTGTCTTTTTGCACTTACTCAACTTGTTAACTTAATCTCGGTTTCATCATTATCTGAAATACGTCCACTGCTGAACGTAAGCCTCCCCAATAGAATGCAACTTTTGTTGGGCTCCATCCATTGCGGGATTTGCCATAATCACCACGCTTATCAAGCGGATTGGTGAAAACGCTGTTGCTTGTCTCTGGTGCAATCCCTTAGTCGCCTTGACGACACCCACGGGAAGATTTGGAGTGGTCCTATCTAATCCGGGAATCACACGCATTTAGTTTCAAATAATCTTAAAAATGATAACTTCAGCTGACATATAGCAACAAAGACAAATTGCCACTTAGTTAACCAGCAATTTTTTGGTGAAGTAAATCATTACAATTTTGAGTTTGCATGTTAAAAATGAGCCGTCTAGTAAATAAAATACGAAGTAAATGGTTTCTGATTGACATTTTGATTTTGTACTACCCCACAACCAAAACAAAACAGCTATTGGACCCACGGGACGTTTCAGTATATTCGTTTTACAATTCTGGGGTTACCATGATTAAAATGGCAACACGCAAATGGCATGCCATTTTAAAGCCACGATTTATTTTTATAAAGGTGAGAAGTGTGTTTTTTATTTATGAGAAAACGTCTAGATATATTTTTCTTAAGTCATTTTCTAGATAGAATTTTTGTTACAGGACAGTGTGAATGTCATTATTTGATCGGCTCGTTGGCCTAATATCTTGGTCGTTAGACTCGAGGCTAGAGGTCGTGGGTTCGATTCCCACTGGGGACAGACATCTTTGTATTCGTACTTACCTGGTCTATCCTCGTCTAAATCCCACAGTACAAGATTGGAGACCACGGATCAATAGACGCAGGGTGGGACGCCACGCCGTCAGAAGAATGTGGCCGGAAGTGGCTGGAAGCAGAGGGCTTTAGACCGGGTGTAGTGCCGTTCATTGGGGAACCCCTAAGATGAAGAGGGAAGGCCTATGTTCATAAATGGACGTCAGAAGGCTGTATAATGATGAAGAAGATGGAGTTGTTGCACCTTTAGATGTGTTGTCTACTTTTTGGTGCTTTAAACCGTAAAGGAGCTGCAGGCTTACTCCGTAAGCATTTTGTACTCTCTAACAGGACATGTGACATATTCTGTTAAGTCTGATAGACGCCAAAGTACAAAATAGCTTTTCAATTCATCGTATAGTAGCCAAAATGTTTACGGAATAGGCTCCCTGAACGATGATCAAAATGCGTTGTATATAATCAAAACAGCAACTAAATAAATTTAACAGAAGTTACCAATACAGCCACGATATCGACCGGCCTATATTTTGTATACAAACATCTTGGAAGAGTCTCTTTACGCCATAACACTTGAAACAACTTGCAACTACCCTTATCTAACAATGGAGCATCGAACGTTTTCTTATGTAATCAAGTGCTGCTTCTCTTATGTTCACGTTCGGTTGAGTTTCTATTGCTTAAGCGGTAGCGAAGTCAGATTCTTTTTCGAATATTCTGACGTGATAACTGCATCCCGAATTACTTCCAACTGTTTTGCCCTTGGCAGCTAAGTACAAGATTAAATTGTTGTAACGTTTTCTTCTTAATTATCGTCATATCAACTCTTAAACGTCTACTGCTGGAGATAAGCCTGCCACCTCATCCGGTACTCCGCTTTCCGCATTCAGCAGTTTCCGGCCATCTTCTTCAGGTCGTCGGGATGTCCCACCCTACGCGTTTCGACCACTCTAAAAGTCATCTGCCCCATAGGTGCATCTGGTTCAAAGGTCTTATTTAGTAATAATATTGTCATTGTTTCAAAATTTACTTCAGAAAAAAGTATAAGAAACATAACATAGTCATCTACATCCCATCACGATTTCTTCTGTACTGGATATTCTTTCTCTTTTTTTACCTCGATTTTCTTTTTAACTTTCTTCAAACCAGATTTATGGTGTTTCTTAAAAGTTTGTATACATACCTTTGCTTGTTTTGGTGAATTCTGTGAAATATTACAAATAGCTTCTTTCCCTGCTCTCGTCTTAATACGCTTCGCTTACTTCCTCTCCCAAGGAGGGCACAGGCGAAGGTTATATAAATATTGGCGCCTCGCTTTGAGGCTAAGTGCCGCCTTTGTCTCCCCAATAAAAGAATAACACTCATTTATGCGAACAATGAAACCTCGTACTGCTCACACAATTTGGGTAGAGTCTTCCGCGACTATAAAAATGTAGGTTACATTGCATAATATACTAGTAAATTGTTCTTTATCAAGGAAACGTTTCTTGCAATTTAAATCACAATCTCTATAAATTGCTGTTCTTGGCACTATTTTATAAATACGTATCCTTAGCGGATAATATTAAATATTACTAGCTCATGCTTATTTATTTACACCTTTTGGGACCTTGAGAACTCTAGGCTAATTCGACATTGTTTTGTTTACATTTTGTTTCTCATTTATTTTATACATAGTGGTAGTAATTATCAGTGGTAGTGTAAAAATAATTGTAATAATATTACTGTCTGTTTCGAAGTATCCCAAAGTACCACAACTGAGGCATTGTGGTAGATGGTGGTCTACATATTTTTCAATTGAGTCATTCGTACACAGCGGCGCCGTTGGTGTAAAACGTAATAAAAAAAAGTCGATAAAGGCTCCGCTTGGCGCGATAACTACATAACTTGCCGCTTAATATCTTTGTCTTGACAAGTTTGTGAATACCGCTGTGCAGATTTTTCCAAAGACTTTCGTATCATAACTGATCAGAGGCGACAGTCCATTCATTTCCTCAAGGTGTCAACTCAACCAACGTTACTGCCTGCAAATGATTTTGTAGTGTTTGCTGATTTATATGTAAGTATTTAAAAACCTCAGCCTAATAACCGGCAAGTTACAAATCATTATTAAATAAAAATTGACCAATAGCTCGGTCATGCAATTATTTTCGCTTATGTTCTAACACTACGTAAGTAAAAATTTACCACTAATAAGAACGCAAAAAAATCTCAAAATTTTATTTTTACCAACCATCTTTTATATTTCACTTATATTATGTCAATACAGTATCCAGATATGTATTTTTGTGTATATAACTTATTGTAATTAAATTAAAAACCTATACTTACTGGGTCAGAGAGCATCATAGCTCTCTGTCCAACGCTGTCGCAAACGTAAAGTAAATAATAACACCAAAACAGAATTTCAGTCTGTAGCGGGTAGTGGAGGGGGCGCAGCTAAAAATAATGTATTAGAACAAAATTTTAGGCCATGACGCTACTCTATCCAAAGCGACCAAAAAAGTGAGGTGTTATCATGACATCGCATCAATTCTTTATCATGACATCAATCTCGGGAACCCGGAGACATGCCCATATTTACTCCAAGCACTGTTTATGGTATGAGACAATAAATATTACCAGTATTATTAGGTATGTACGAGTATTAATCTATAATATTATGACTTTAACCGCGAAATATTTTCATGTGAATTGACACATCTGTTCTCATTGCATCATCAATGACGCATTTTATAACTTCTTAGAACCAAGCCACACATTGTTATAATCGTTATGTCCTTAATAATAATAGAACTGATCCCTTTAACGTTTAAAACCTCGTTTAAAGGTAACTGTCGAATAAACTTAATATGTTTATGGGACAGGGTGGTTGTAAAAATGGTTACATTTGGCATTTGTTGGGCGATTTCGCCGAAATTCGCAGTAAAGCTATGATTGTGGTGATTTCCTCGAACATTTTTGTGCGGCGATCGTGTCCTGGGGTCAGTTTATTAGCCGTTAAACTTTATTTTACGTGTAAATGACCAATGGCACTGTTTCATGTTTTATATTGGTCAGAAAGACTACAATTAAATATATCACATTTTAACGTTATCATAATCATCATCATCCTGTAAGATTCCACTGGCACATGGCTAGTTCTGGTCCGTTTTATTCCTTCATCATAAGAACTAGCCATATGCCTCTCCCAAAGCACGCCACTGAAGTTGATCCTCAGCTCTTCTCATCCTGTCACTGCCAGCCGTCTATACGCAGATCGTCGCTCAATCTGGCCAGGGTGCGTCTCAAACTACGCCTGCCCAGTCGCGGTCTAAACTTAAAAACTCATTTACCGCAACGGTAATCGGTTCTCCGGCAGATTTAGTAATACATACAGATAAATTTTATACTCGTGGATAAAAATTAAGTTGGTAATGTACTTTCATAGTTATTATATTCAAAGCGAACCGAGTCCCAAGCCAAGTGGGTCAAAGGATAGAGACCACAGACAGACAGAACTTGGATGCAATTGGCATACGAGCAACGAATATTTAACACTTGAAAGCCATATATCTACATAATAATCAAGTAATAATATGCGATTCAAAAGAATCTGCTGGAATAATCCTGCTTCATTGATTATACTCTGCTTTTTGTGTAATTGAAGCTGTCGTTGCCCAAAGAGAAGGACCTAACTGAAGTAAATGACCAGGACTCCTACTTCGTAAGATAGACAGATAAACTCTTTATTGCACATAGATTAAGAATAATAAGCATTTCTGCTTATATCCATCGATCTACAAAGCCATTATGCCTCTCTAACGGGTCATATGGAGTAGGCCCCCGGAAATATAGTAATTATATAATTGGAAGGACAGATAATGACTCGAATACTTCAAGGTTCCATACGACAACTTATTCTCATCAATCAAACAACACTCCTCATTCAAATCATTAAAACAGGGGCTTACGACAATAAACATGCCTTTAAAACAAAAATAAACTAAAGAACGCTCGGTTAACTAATAACACTATAGGAAAGGGCCATCAGATCTCAAGTGAGAGTTCAAAGTGGAGGGGAGACATCGGGGGGTAGTTAAAACAAAGCCACCCTTCGTATTGAAATAATTATTGGTTATGAAGCATAGGGAGAAGACTGTCTTTTTATTGCTGTTATTTTAAGCTTGGATGGAAAGGAAAGCATAAGGGATGTGCGTGGTGGAGTTATAGAGAATGAAGGCACTTCATTTGTAGTACTAATGAATTTACTTACATAAATTGTTAAGTCTTTGAATGGTATTGATATAGTAGCATTATCATAACTTGTTAAAGTAGTTACATAATATTAGAAACCGTAGTAGCCTAGTTGGTTGTGCAGTCGCCTCAAGTTCTTGAGTTCAAACCCCGCCCATACCAAAGAGTTATTCGAAACTTAAATAGGGTTTATTTATAATAACACAGGATTTTCTGTGAAGGAAAACATCGTAAGGAAACATGCATACTTTTACCAATGAAACATATTGTAATCGTATGTGAAGTCCGTCAAATCGCAAGCCGATTACTGGACAGAGGTTTGGCACAAAAGATCTTGAAGGTCCAAAGTGTTGCCAGGTCTTCCTGGCCCCTTAAGAAGATAAGATACATAAGATAAGTAAGGCTGGAAAAGTTGCACACGAACTGAAGAAATGCTTCAAAGGACTTTTAGAACTTATGAAAGAAATATCAGACCACATTTTAAATCATGATTAAAAATACGAAGTTCTTCATAAATACATTTCAATAGCATACTGATGTTCCACTTTAAAAAAGCAAGCAAACTTCAAGCGTTCATAGGAACGTGCATTAAAATTTCAGAACAAACCCCGAAGAGAGTCCAACTAGGTTACATGGCAGATGTACTAATACATGATGCATTGTGAACATCGCATACCGAGACCGAGTTCCATTGTAATATTGTGACCTGATTCCGGGAACGTTGGCTTACAATACACGATTTTAGAGGAAATGAAATCGATAGAGCATTTTAATACAGATGAAAGAGTATTGAAAGGTAAGTAAAGGCCTCCAAAAATGATTACATTCTGATATTGGAACGCAATTTAAAAAGGACAGTATATATTATTGGTACGAAATCCCATGTTGTATAATTTTCCTCCTAATCAATCAATAAACAATCCTAATCCTTATAAAAATTCTAATTGCAAAGCTAATCTATATCATAGGTTCGTTCATTCCTCTGTGATAAAACCGCAACCTAAAAAAATCACATTTAAATTTTTGTGAAGGTGTAATTTACTCAAATAATAAATAAATAGCTGCCTGTGTATTTCACTTAAATCATGTGTATATATTGCAACTAGTATATAGCATTATTAGAAAACTGGTATTATAACTTAATATCCTAAGTGGAACAAAGGTAGCAATTGTTGGTTAATCGTTATAATATAATCTTCAGTGGAATTTTTTGCCAATCGATTCGATATTTTGTAAACTTTATCGTAAAGTTTATAGTTATGATCTTTATCTCTAGCATCACTTATCATCATACAAAATCTTAACTACAGTTTACTTCTACTACTTCTAATTTAAATTAACTTGTGTAGAAAAATAAAGCTCGGTTTACAATCGTGCAATGTAAATGTGATACGGGAAACTGTGCCAATTCGCCAGCATTCAGTGTGTCGTGTCGCAGTCTGATAACGAATACGCCCTTTGCGATAAAATCTGATTGTGCCCACCCCCGCTCCTCCATATACAGCCAGGTCTATTCTTATTACGTATCTGGTAGATTGCTGGGCTCAGATAGCTCAGTCAAAAGTACCTATGTAGCGTTTTTGAGGCCTTTGAGAAACCTTGAGGAAGACAATCTTGTTCTTCTGCTCTACTAAGTATTGATTTTTCTATCTGTATCTATATTTACGTACTATTGTAATTGTAGGTAACTAGATTTTGTCGCTTCTTAGATCTAACATCGAACAACTCTGTTAACTCCTATTAAAGAGATATCATACCTCACTTCACTTGCTGCAGGTTTTTCTGCGGTTCTTCGAGTTTCTTGCGTTTCTTTATTAATCCTTGGAAATATTAATAACTTATCTACTATGTTTCTAACTGCACAAAGAATGTCGTAAAGCATTAGTAGAGCAACCAGATACGAAAATGAAGAAATATATAAAACGATTTTACATTTACATCTACGATTCACAAAAGCCGATGAAACTCCCATAAATATTCTGCTATCTGTTACATTAATGTTGTTTTAGATACTAATACAAGTTATACTAAATGATGTTACAAGAAAACATTTATAGGTAGGTACTAGCTTTAATACAACTTGAGTAAGTAAGTGCTCGTGTTCGGCCGATGTCGAACATATAACATGGGTCTTAACAATCTGAGGATACGATAAAATTAATTGCACAATATTTCGTGTGCGAAACGATAAAGCTTTCACATATTTTGAACAAATAACTGAGAGTCCTCCTACGCCAGAAAAAAGTATAAGAAAAGAAAATAATTTATTTAATAATAATTCACTGTTTAGACGTGAAGTATTTTTGTTATAAGTATCGAAAATATTTAAGAGAAATAAATCTTTTAATAATCTTTGTTATACACATGAATGTAAGTATGTACTTAGCAAATAAAAACCAATTACAAGTAGTTGAGTAAATATTCACCTTTGTTATATAACAAAATAATGTGCTCTCTGAAATCCATTAACTAAACCGTATATCTGGCCACAAATAATTGAATACTTCGAGTGGTAGTCAAGAAGGCCCGCTGAATTGATTTTATCGAAAATTCTAGCCAATTTCAAGAAAATTTAAAACTACTTTGTTCACTACTGGCGTCAGCTAGTGTTAATCGTAAGTCAGAAAATATTAACGTGGAATTTATTAGTCTGTCTATCTGCAAATATACAATATAGCTTCAAATATCACGCACAAATTAAATGCATGTGCGTTAAGTCGTTCTTTTATATACACACCTAATCAATTTTAACGGATAATTAGGAATCATTTCTCTAACTTACCCCTATCCAATAATACCTCTTGATTGATGACCAACACCCTCAAGTCGGTCAGATAGTACCTAAATGAGAACACAGCTATTATTTATTAATAATTTATAAACCGTATCGGTAACAGTCGATGAGCTAGCCTTAATTGAACTATAAATCATAACCTTATACTCGCACTTTGTGCAACTTTGGAATGGAGAAGCACCTAGCTGCTGAATCAGTACTTGCCACGCTTTCTCAAACGCTTGCATATTATCTCCCTTTCACGGACGGACTTAAATTCCAGCCCGAAGAAAACGAATATGAATCTTAACTTCGAAGCTTTAGGTTAATTTTTGTAGGTGTTCCCCAAGGGAGTATGTTAGGACCACTCCTGTAAAGTGTAGTTACTGAACCGTAATCTTAAGATGATTTATGATATGTTGTACGTCTGACATTTACGAGTTAACAGCCGTTCTGGGGAGGCCTTTTAATCAACTATGCTAATGTTAGGTGTTGATCCTTCGGTTAAGGCGGTGGGTCCCTTTAAGTCTAATGTCAATATTAGGTCCTAATTGAATATCCGAATGTGAGTAAAGTTTAATTAGGGTCCCGCGACATTATTTGAAGTGGATATTCATGTTAGCCCCTGACCTATATTCCAATGAGTTGGCACGAGTGGAGCAGATTTTATAAAATTATTATCATTCGTATGAAGCAGTATTAGTTCAGAAATATAATAAAACACTCAATGATATAAAAAAGTTTCATTTCTACAAGCCTTTTCCACAAACCCCTAAAAATATATATAGTTAACCGCAGTTAAATACAATTTTTATGAGAGGTCAGCGTAATCGCGGTCAATAGAGGGGCCAGTTTTAAAATTCAACCATAATTTAGATATCAGACCCGAAGCATCTCACGTACGATCTGTATTACCGTTTTTGGGATCTCTGAATGGATCCCTAAAATTAAAGGGCGATAAGAAAAAGTATCCCATCTGATGTTAGGTATATTGTATAGTTGTATATTCAACGGTTATGGGAGGTTTTTAGGAGTAATATCATAAAGCTTTCAGTGGAGTGAATTTTGCAAAAGAAAAACGAGTACTATATTTTAAGAAGAAATGTAGTACTTAACCGTTCAAACGCTTTGAGGTTTAAAATAACTTGCTCAACAATATTTTATAAGGTACCTTACTCATATTCAGGCGGACTAGGAATTAGAGAGATATATTTTTTCTATTGATAATGGCTGGGGCAAGTAACATTTTATTTGTAATGTAGGTTGGCGACATACTTAGGTGATTTATTGTAGTCGACTTATGTTTTTTTCAGTACACCGTAAGATTTAATAATGAAGTCAGCTAGCTGGATGAGGAGAGCAGAGGTTCGGGTGTGATGATGGTAATCAGGAAAGGCTTGCATCTATTCAGGATGTGAATCAGGAATGGCCAGATGATGATATTTCTAGTAGAGTACCAACCATCAAGTAGCCTGAAACAAAATATGAAATGTATGTAAAACATTTAATCCCTTTTAATAAATCTGTTAGACCTAATATACATAAATTCCTGTTAACATTTTAGACAGATGGCAAATCCACATCAAGCAGATGTCCTGCCACAGGGTCAGTTGGCAACAGGGCATACTAATAGGTGTCCCACCCTATTAATTATGTCGACGAGAAAATTTCAAGGCAAGAAATCCGGGCCATCAAGCTTAATGCCGAATGAAATGGGTTCGCGCTCTGGACCCTTGAATTACTTGTTATTGTGATTCGCAAGTGATGAGATATAGGCGATTATATACGTATATGATTACGAGTAAAACTTCATTGTAACACTAGTGTAAATAAGTGTTTTGAGAACAAAACATGAACATAATGATAGTCTTTTTCATTCATAACAAATGATTTTAAAGAGGCTAATGACAAACGGGCATTTGAAATGAAATGAGAGTTTTTAATTTCGAAAACAATTATCCATAAATTGTTAGTATGCACTTAAGAAAATAAAATAAAACTATGTTAGTAGCAAAACAATTAAAATTATAAAACTTAAACTATTATATTAATATTTTTTACATCACCTCCACCCAGTGAGGTGTGAAGGGGCTGTCAAATCGGCTATGCATTTCATGATGCTGTTAGAGCTTCCGCGTATTCGGTTCATTAAGGAAGTCGCTTTTTTGCGCTAAAACTTTTTGCATTCAAACCTTTCTTGTGTGAAAAGCATATGGGTTTGCCACTGAGAACTCAGAGATGACTCTTTGTTTCCCTGAAACTACACGGCACACTACTCGCGATGATGATAGAGAAATATATAATGAACACTAATTTATTAAAGTAAATGCTATGTAAATTCAATCCAAGACCATACCGTGGCTGCCCTATGTCTTCTCTAAAAGAAGTCAAAACATGGCTCGACTAACGATACAACGTAAATAATCCAATTGTTGTACTTAAGAAAGGATCTCTGATAAAATAGTGTAACGCTTGTCGGTTGCACCACCTCTCGAATGTCGTCAAGCGGCGATTCATAACCGTCATAACTTGAACCTGTCCCAGATTGCGCGGGCGTGTCTTATATTTTGCACCACGCACCCCACCCCTCACCCCGCGGGCCTTGTTACGGGGATCATAGTTTTAAGGTGATTTGAAATCTACGCAACTGAAGGATGATGTCAAAGAAATTGTGATTGGATTAGCATTCGTGCCCAGTGAATTAATGTGATTTGGTTTTGCTGTCGGTGGGATGGTTGGAGGATTCAATCCGTGACAAGCGAGGATCCTGAGCTTGAAGCTTGATTCACATATTGCCTCAGTATTTATTTAAAAGCCTTAGCGTTAAATGAGCAGGCAATAAAGTGGGACAGCTTATAATAAGGCTTCTATCACACAAACCTCTGCATCCTTTTGGATTGCTGCGTGCAAAATTTGGCTTAATGTCCTTTGATTTGGATGGAATGCTACGTATACTGGTAATTATACTGACACTGACAGTTCAAACCTAGCGGTTAAAATAGGTAGATAGATAATTAGGTGATACCAACTCAAGAAAACCTTACAGCAGAGATCTGTAACTATCAACACTACTACTTATAAATGAGAGTTGCTTTTCGCATTGTACTCTTCTTAGACACCACTGACGGATTCAAATGTGGTTTTTCGACAAGGTATCAGGCTATTTTGCTGCGTGAACCAAAATTCCACTCGACTGAAGATGCGAAGATTAGATATAAGATCTCGAATTGGATATGCTTTTTGTTGAGAGTATATCGAAAACACAATCAGAAACGAAGGTAGTAACAGAATACCAAGCAATAAATCTTCCAATGACAGTACCTTTCTCACAATTGACAAATAAGTTAATATCAACGAAGCAACTCTTGCCGCTTAAGTAATTACTCCGAACACAATATACAACACGCTATGTGTTTCTATCCCGAAAATAGTAAAATCAGACACAAAACAACTTAATACAAAAGGGGCACAAAAGAAAATTGAAACAGGAAAAAGTCCGACATAAGAGACGAGGACAGTAAATAGGTAGCGGACAATCAGATGACCTACTTGTGGACAATTGGATGGCGCTGGAAGATTTATCACTCTGGATAGGGACGTATGTATGAGGCGGTTATGTTTGAGTGATGCAACAATAGGATTTACGCTTTATTATCTCGCTATTTTACGCTCTTTTTTCTTGTAAGAAAATTCTGCCATACTTTTAACCCTAGAAAACAACGATGTTTACGTAATCAAAAATGTACAGTGGAATAAAATCCACAGCCTCAATCAGCTGCTTAGCGGCTTGGTCGTTAGAGTCGAGTGCCAGGGATCGTGGATTCGATTCCCTCTAGGGACTTTGTAAAAGTTGTTCACTGTCTGGTTCTTTGTGAATTTTGTCCTTGTCTAAATTCCATTATCAGAGAAAATCCTAGTTAGGGAATAGACAAGTCTGTATGTATATAATTATGAAATATTTATTTAATTGGTAAATAAAAATTATTTCATTATACTTTGTTTTATTACTGGGCCAGAAATAAAGCAAACTGACAATAAATTCATTAATAATTCAAGGTCTAATCGCCACTAGTAAGTTTTTGTTAGAAAATAGGTATTCATAACTAATTAATTTACGCTGTTGTATTTTTATTAACATCTGTCATTAAAACGATAATTGCAGATGATTATTCTTTATAAAATTTGAGTTAGAGTTGGTAGACTGACTATTTGTACAATTTGTATTTTTTATATAAACCCTCGATATAGTAGCAATAGGCATCAATTCATAATAGTCTAAATAGAAGTGCACTACTCTAGTGTTCATCGATTCGGCTTCAGTAGTATGAAAAAATGTAATTATTACAGATGACAGGCAATTTGGTAAGGAACTGTCGTTAGAAAAACTGCAATAGTGAGGTATAAAATACACAGCCACTTTAGGATATCTGCTGGAAAATGAACGCTACATGTGAAATATTTAATCAAAACTGACAGAATATGCTCTTATGATTTCATAAAGAAAATGCAGTAGCCGACGTCATTAGAAGAGATTTTTCCATACTATGTTATTTATAATATGTTACCCTTCGATTTAATAGAAATACTAAACAAATTATTCGGTTTAAATAACGACCAGGCGTTAAATGTAACAATTAACCAGGATACTGATGTAAAGTAATATACTAACTGAAGTTTCTTAAATGATGTATTGCTAGATTCCCACAATGAACCAGCATGGTAATGGGTAACACAATATATAATATCGATCGGTTTCCATAATATATTGTAAGTTCTACTATGGAACTTTGACTATTACTAAAATTTTATATATGAATTATATATAATTCAGGGACAAGACCAGCGTCCTGATAAAATTTTAGTAATAGTGAAAGTTCCATAGTAGAACTTACAATATATTATGGAAACCGATCGATATTATGGAATGGTAGTTTCTCACTGCGACAAAATGCCATTTCACTCAGTGCCACAATGACTGACACATATCCAAACAATCGTTTGACCAAGTCTCCACATCACCAAAATAGATTACCTATTTACATTCCTAACCTACTAAATATGATAGTGAATTGCGTCACGCCTCTATTCCAAGTGAATGATGGTCATTGGACACTTCCTTTATCGCTGCTCGACTCCTGTTTTGCCTGTTTGCGTACTCTTGAAGGTTATACGCGTTTAATGGCAACGTGCCAATACAAATTGTTCGTAAGATTGGGATGTAACATTGCTGTTTTACGTAAACATAGTTTGGCGACTGCGTAAGTTACTGGGAAGTACTTGAAGTCGCAAAAAACGTCGATATTGGATCAAACGAAGTAGTTATCGAGATCACTTCTGCTTATTTCTTTCTAGAAGTCCTCAGCAGCGTCTATGGGGCTCTCATTCTGGAACTCCAGTTCAACGGATTATTTTCTATTATTGCCATTTGACAGTTTACTATTAAAAAAATATATTTCTGTCTTCGATAAAGTTATCAAGAAGCTATAAAATACCATAAATGGTCGAAGGAGTCTCCAAAAATATGAGAAGTGTTTGCCCTTTCCCAATTCCTTAACCACGCCGGATAACCCACCATTCCGTTGGTAATTGCAGTGTGTATAATATTTTATGCATACACGATTCTGCAACATCGTCTGGATATTAATTTTAATTGTCTTATAAGACATCTACTAGAAAACTAGGAGTAATACTATACTGTCATACAGAGACCACACATACAATACATCTGTCAGTTTCTGCGAAATCTTATACCTTCTAAAGTAGACCTCTTGAACTGCCAAATTCACGTTTTGCAATATGTAACACTCGATAACTCCAAAATCATAAAAAATACTCAGACAGGCGTCACGTACGGGCTTTTAGAGGGAAACCACTTGTCTCATGACATTGGAACTTGGTGCCATAAATCAGGGCTACTTAAAACTCGGTTCTGTCGGACTATATTACGTTTACACTCAACGATGTTTTTTAAAAATAAAATATTTCATAGTAACTAATAATGTTTTAGCCGAAGTGTCAAGAAAATTAAAATTGTGGTGAATTAATGTATTTCACTCATTTAACAACATTATTTCTTTGAGATCATTTTGATCTTTTATTAGTTGTTATTTTAGTAAAAGAAGAAAATATAACTTTGATTCTGGTATATTTGATTCTATTTCATTTGATGGTATTTTCTGTCAGTGATTAGAATTTGTGGTTTCGATTTTCACTGCGACTGTGACCAAGTTGCTCCTTGTCAGGGTATGGCTATTGGCAAATATCCTTATCGATTTCTAATTACCACAATACAGCTAATAAAATGTGTACATCTTGTTATGTTACTCGCATCGTACTCGTGTCGCTAGGCCTAAAGAGAACCACCTTTATCTGCAAACACATGTCACAGAGAAATTGGTAAAAAGTAATGCATAAAAAAAGACAGTTTTGTAGAAACTAGGGTGGTCTGACACAACACGTGTTACCGACTGACAGACGTTTGGTTGTAAAGTATAAGTTCGTTATTAGAACTGATTTTAGTAGTTACGTTAATAAAATTAACGTCTTTATTATCTTTTGTTTAATATTTTCATTATCTAATTTAATTACGTTTGACTTGGAAATGTATGTTTATATTTTCATCCACTTTAACTTATGGAACGCAGGTTGAATCTAAGTTCTCGTCTAAATATTAGAACTGTATTATCTTGAGCAATATTTACATGTGCGTCTCTATTTGTATCTCTGTTAGTTTATGGACAGATCTCTTATTATATAGACAGAGTTATTGTTGTATTTTACGATTATGGATGGTAATATTTAGATAACTACACAAAAACCTTAGTGTTCCCCTCCTCAAACTCCAATTTCTTCTTCAACTCTTACACCGTTCGCGCTACACAACTGTGGAACGGTCTTCGTGACAGTCCCACTATAAGATCGTTCAAACTGAGATGTAAAGAGCACTTCCTATCTAACTTGCCGTGATATAGTATATATTATGTATATGTATGGTATGTTATGTATTAGTATATTTTGCATGTATTTATGTATATAATATGTATAGTTGTAATTGTAATATTTAATGTTATATATATTATTATGTATGTACTTTACTTAGTAACTTATATTAGTATATATCAATAGCTATACCTACTCATTTATTCTATGTGTAGTACAATATTTTATTATAAAATTTCAATATCCATGCACATTTTATTTTTATTCTTTTTGACCTGCCGCTTGTTTTAGCTTTTCCCACAGTGAAGGTTGGCTGGAAGAGATATCTTATAGAGATAAGTCCACCTTTGTACACTTTTATGTTATGCCCTTTTTTGTAAAAAAAAAATGTGCAATAAAGAATATAATTAATTAGCTTGGTCCCTTTTACATTGGCTAGAGAAAGAATAGAACAAAACCAAATTTAACGCCTTCAAATTCTGTGAATAACATTTCTACGTTTTTAATTCTCAAATATTTTTTTAGGTATCTCTTCGTGTACTTGCGATGATGTAACCCTCTAATACAGAAGTTTATTAGAGTCTATCATAAAATTTTATTAAAACAAAGTATCTAAAACGACCAATAAAACGTTGTAAATGTAACAAAACTTTGGCACTAAAAATTTAACACCAACCCTTGCGATTTTGAAGTTCACTTTATTGCGTTGCACCCTCCAAATTAGGATCGGACACTTCCCGCTTCTTAATGCCGTTGAAATTTTCAATAAAACATTGCATACCATTCTCTAAATCCAACCTTAAAGCGTCACAATCTAAACACAAAATTGCATAACGCTCCTCTATTCCATCATTGTTCATCAAACCACTAAATGCAACTGTAACATGTTGAGTTTAAAATTTAATTTTGTTTGGAGTTTTAGTAATACTGTGTCCAGAAGAAGGTTTCCCGATGTCCAAATTGCGCATGGAGTCTGACAGGGTGGTTTTACTAAATGATTTTGTGAGGGAAACGCCGAAATGCCAGTTTAGGTCACACCCTTTGTTTATTGTTGTAATTGTTTCCGTTGTTTAGGTAAACAATGGATAGATCCATAAATAGTTAAAGGCAGGTCATAATTTTGTGTCTTATTTGATTGCAACAAAGTTTTCATTCGTTCAAGAAAATTAGTTTTCACCGTCTATCCGTAAAACTTTACATGTTGCCATTACTGAACTCCAGTGTTTTATTAAACAGGTATTTTAAATATCAATTTAGTCTATCCTAAACTAGGAATACCTGATTATAAAGTAAAGTTGTCCGGAAGAAATCGCTTTTAGCGATAAGTATCTTGTTTTTATGGGCAATAAAGAGTAATTGAATTGAATTGAAAGTATTCATAATTTTTTACTAAATATACTATTCTGACCAACTTGTAAAACATTTTGTATGTCCCCAGTGGGATTCGAACCTACATCTATGCCGAACGAGGCAAATGAAACAACGTGGCAGTCAACATGGCTCCTTTTCTCTTGTTGGAACTCGACAATTTCTACCCAGCAGATAAATAGTGTGACGTGTAACTCAGAGCCTCTAAAACTTTTGTCCTCGAAAACTTGCGGGATAATTTCTTTTTCTCATCTCTTTGTAACGAGGGGTGATTTTTTTTCCTTCACTTTCGGTTTCGTTGCCACAGGAATTCGTTTTTGTTCTGTAAACTGAGATAAGCGTTTAAAAAGTGCGGGTACAAGGGATCGATGGCTGATTTTAGTCTAATAGGCTGTGTGGTTTTTGGGTTATTGGTTGTTTTTACTTTTTTTTTATTGGAAGTCTACCAATAGCAGTTACGGGATGCAATTTGACAAACTGCATCTTCATTAGACTATATTTCTGTCTTTTACTATAGTTGCGGGTTCGAATCCAGGGTAAGGGCAAATGTTCGTATAATGAATATGAATGTTTGTACCCAAGTCTTGGATGTTTATATATTTATTTAAGTATGTCTATCCGTTATCTAGTAACCATAGCACAGGCTCTGCCTAGTTTGGGACTGGATAATTGGTGTGAATGTCTGAGATGTTTATTCATTTTACTTCCTGAGTACCTATTTCTTCAAGTGAAGTGTCGGCCCCGTAGCCTAGTCGGTAGTACACCTGCCTGCGAAGCTCGGGGTCGCGGGTTCGGATCCCTTGTGTTTGCCTTGTGACTGGATGTTATTTATATATAATATTATATATTTATGTTTTTATATCAGCTGTCTGATACCCATGTTACAGGCTCTGCCTAGTTTGGGATCAGGTGGCCGTGTGTGAAATGTCCCCACATATATATTTTTTTAATATTTCGTTATCAATCGACATTCTGTAAAGAACACCAATCTTTTTCATCGTATACCTTTGATGTAGAGGTAGGTGGGTAGGTACATTGTCGGTATCATCATCAGGTTATTTTTGTCTCCACTGCAGGAGCACAACCCTCTCTCATCTGCCGGAGACAGACGGAGGATTTGGGCTACACTCCCCGCGCTGGCCACACGGGTAGGGGAGGCCTGACTGATGTTTTATAATGTAATTGTCGGTATACTTAGGAGTAAATGATGATTTATATATTTTATCTGATTGGTTCAGCATTTGTGTGCATTAATCAACCCTAACAGAGGACAGTTACCTACTTTGAGCAAAACAAACTTCACGAAACTATTCCAACAACTGTCAATTACGTACAGTCCCAACTCGTCACGGTCACTGAACAATTAATTCCAAGACATTCAACGTATAAATTTGAACAACCAATTTGCTAGTTATAAATTCAAAATGCATCCACCCGTAAAATTGTATTGAGACCCAAATTTAACCGGACGATAAGAGGGTGGTCGCTATTCCTGGGCAATGTTTAGGAGTATGTGCTATTCAATTTGGTAGTGTTGTAGGGCTTAGTCCGGCCGACTGACCAGACGGTGGGTTGGCGAATTCCGGGCAATCTCATTTGGTGGGATATCCCTGACGTCGGGGGAGAACTGGGAAAGTTGTAATGGATGAGGAATTAACCGGGCGGTCCACTAAAAGGCGCACAGTTAAATAGCAATAGGCTAAACTGGACTCGAGCGGGGACTAGATTGAGTTATATAATCACCTTGTAACGAGACGCTAATACCACTCTTAAAACCTTTTGTTTCAATGTTTCTATTTTAATATGCTTTTTAGTTTTTATATTTTGGAATTATGTAAATTTAAATTCCTGACAACGATCATTCCTTCTGGAATATGTTCTTTCTTATTCTAGCTTTCGTCGAAGCGAGTCATATCTTTTATCAGCCTTTACCCATCTACAGCTTGCTGTTCGATAAAAAAAAATGACGTGTATAAATGTACCAAGTGTACTCATATGCAATAAATGATTTTGACTTTGACTTTGCGGGCAGCTATCAGGATTAGAACTAATTTCATTGTATTGTACAATTTGATATTATTTCTGTACAATTAGTGTCCACGTGGACACTGAAAGTGTACCAACCTAATCCAAAAGCTTCAGCGAGCTATGGAGAAGTTTTTTTTCTTTTCAATATATGATTCATAATGCGAAGATCCGACGAAGACCTAAGGTGATTGACATAGCCTAAGGGATAAGCTAGCTGAAGTAGCAGTGGGCGAGCCACATCTGTCACAGAACCGAAGGTCATTTGGGGCAGACGAGATGAGACCGAAGACCCGAAGAAGGTGTCTGGAAGCGGCTGGAGGCGAAGGGCGAAAGATCAGGTGTGGTGGACCTCATTGGAGAAGGCCTATGTTTAGCAGCGGACATCTGAGGGCTAGTATGGTGTTAATGATGATTACTGAAATTAAATTGCAACAAAAACAATTGCAGTTTGTGAAGTTATAAAAAACGTTACCTAAGGTTTATTTTTTTATTCTGTTTCGCAATTTTTATCCTCTGACACGATGGTCAGAGACATTTGTTATGCGGCGTTTGCTCTTTATAGTAGATTCCTCGAGCTCGTATACCTTGGGAATACACAGGAATTGGGACTATGGGGAAAAGGGTTATTATAACGTTTTTTTTTTATTTAAAAATGTTTTATTTTTATTTGTGTATATCATTTTTCTTTTACCTAAAGTTTAAACGTTTCCTAAGGATCAACTACAGTTGTTTCATCAAGCGACAGCTGCAAGAGTTCCGATTTGACCCTGAATGAGGAACCAGAAAATTAGTACAATAAATAAATATCTCAGACATTCACACCAATTATCCAATCCCAAACTAGGCAGAGCCTGTGGTATGGTTACTAGATAACGGATAGACATACTTAAATAAATATATATACATCCAAAGCTTGGGTACAAACATTCATATTCATCATATGAACATTTGCCCCTAGCGAGATTCGAACCCGCAACCTCCGGCGTGGCAGTCCGAGAGCTACCCGTTCCGCCACGGAGGTCGTCAATACCCTTTATATGAGTATGTCAATGTTTTGACTTTCGAAAACCATGTAACTTTCTATCGGGCTTTGAAATATTTAAACCACGAAAAGGTCAACATACAAATTGATTACAATACAGCCTGCTAACAAGTATTTCATTTGCAGCTGATAACAAAGGAAGCTATACAAATTCACCCTTACTACCACCTCTTAAGGTGTACCGGCAGGACTTAATCAATGGTCACTATAGCTAATGAAACAGCGACAAAGGACGAAAACCTACGTAATTTTATTTACACATTAGACGAATCCTATGTAAACTCAACACGAGGTATTCCAAATGCAATATTTAATCAAGGGCCCCATATAATGCCTTCATAAACGTTGCCCCACACGATTACACGAGGCCCATAAAAACTAAGCGCCTACACACACAGTTCCCAAAATCTGAATTTCTAATAACAGCGCTCGAGCGAAATGAACATGCAAATATAGCGTACCACATTAATTTTTGAGGATTTAAGTGTTACTGGAAGTGGTAAAAAAGAAGACAAGGAACACGAATAAAAAGAAAAGGCAAGTGATGCTGATAGTGATAATATGTGATTGACAGTACAAAAGAAGCCTTTTACAGTATGAAAATTGTACAACTGAGTCCAAGAGTCTAGATATTCTTAATTCTTATGTTGTTAATGTTTATTGTAATGAATAATTGTATAAATTTGCATGCTATTGATAATGGCTAATTTTAACATCTGGCATTTGTACCAATTTAAGAGCAAATAAATGATTCTATCTATGAAAGAAACCTTTGTACGAAAGAAAGCACAATCTAAAATAGACCTTGATTTAACAATGTTAGCGTCAAGTTTTGTCGGCCTGTACGACAGGCAGAGAATACCATGCCTTTATTCCTCGCCACAGATCACATAGCAGCCGATTCCACCACCTTACTGCCTAATCTTCTCTTATCTTCTTGAGGAGCTACCAAGACCTAGCGACACTTCGACCTTTCGGGATCTTTTGTATTAAACCCCTGTCCACCAAGGGTACTGCAAGCCGATTTGGTGGACATAACGTACGCCTTGGAATTTCTTCTTTGGCATAGTCAGGTTTCCTTACGATATTTTATTTCACGAAAAAGCGTGTAAATAAACATACCATACATATTATAAATAAACCACATTTAAGTTTGGAACCCACAACCTCATGAACGTGAATCGAGTGCACCACCAACTAGGCTACCACGGCTCTTGCCTCATCTAGTAACAGCTCTATAACTCTACACTGGTGTTAAGAACCACACACACGTAACCCGTTAAAGCGCCGAAATGTTTAATTTTGTCCCCCCCCTTCCCTCTCACAATAAGGGCGCTCCCAAATGGGGGGTGTCCTTCCCCCCTCTAGAAGTCACCCGAACCACTTGTGATGTAACGTATGAAGGGCATAGTGCACCTTAATCACTTATTTAATTGCAACATTTATTTTGTTGATTAAAATACTTGTTTAATTGTAGGGTCAGCAGAAAAGTGAAGAAGAAGCTACAATTACTTATAATTATTGGGCGTTATCTTTAGCTCACGAATGAAGAGTTCATAGAGATGGAATGCTGAACTTATCGACTTTCGAGCTGTATCGATAATAAATATTGCTCTTCGAATTTTTCATTATGTTTGCTATTTATCGATAAAATGATCATAGATTTAACTAAAATAACTTATATTTTACTTTTAAATAACTAATTTACATTAACTAGATTAAAGTTCAAAGTATATCCAATAATTTTATTAAGTCAGTAGTCTGAAAGAATTGTGATATAAGGCCAGGTAAAGCAATAATATACTATATTGGTCAAATAAAATAAATAAATATACAAATATAGTACTTTGAGCTCCTTAAGTTATTTTCAGAATTTTCAGTTATTGCATTCTACTTTAGCCGCTTCTTATCTCAAGCGTATAACATCCTTATAGCAGCTTCCCAATAGATGATTACCTTAGTTGCAATTACAACAAAACCAACTCTATTTATTACTTTAAACCAAAAGTGCACCATATCTTTTACCTCCTGAACAATTGCAAAAAGCATTTCATCGCTAGTTACCCTCAAAATATTATTACTGCGGTCATTTCACCCGCCTTTTTTTGCTACCATTACCGCCCATGAGAAGAATGTACGGTTAGCAACGAGCGTCGACAATTTAAACGCTCTCACTCTTCACGAGACGCAAAGTTTATCGTACCTCGTAACTATGAGCCCCCTGTATAAAGCCACCAACATATCCTCACCTCCTACACCCTTCTATCCTATGGTAAATGCGAAGGATTTCGGGGAAGGGATTAGGGAACTGAGGGATCATCTTAAACTGGACGTTGAAGCAAGGAATTCCAGATATTAAGTACTTGGCCAACCATTCTCTAGTTAGTAGCAATGGTCCAAAGAAATGTTGGAGCTCGTCATGCTTAGCTGTTCAACTTCAGTCTGTGTTTCTGGTATCTATTAAAACAGTTCGTACAATGTTGTTAGTTTTCAGACAATAAACACAATAGAAGAAGCTTCATTTGGCGTTGACTTTACATTAATTACTATAATAAAGTTTCATATTAGGAAACTTTGTATGCCAGTTTCCGGTAGAGTAGAATAGGACCACTCCAACTCTTCCCGTGGATGTCGTACAAGGCGACTAAGGGAATACATTATAAAACATCAATCAGGTCTCCCCAACCCGTCTGGCCAGCGTGGGGAGTGTAGGCCAAATCCTCCGTCTATCTCCGGCAGATGAGAGAGTGTTGTGCGTGTTGTGGAGACAAAAATAACCTGATGATGAATGAATGATGATGATGAACCTTTGTATAGTCTTATACTACTAGAAAGTGTTATAGGTGCATGTAAGGTTAGCATTTAAAATGATATTGCTGTGTGCAACCCTATAATGTTATACACCGCTACATTATTCAAAGGCACTATTAACGAGTTCCTTCCTTCCGTAATCTTCTTCTGAGGTTGCAATCGTCTACAAAATAAGTTAAGTTTGGTGTTTGTTAGTATCATTTTAAATCTCAACATCAACCAACGGTTACTTACTTCTCTTTATGAAATCTGCGAATGCTGATGAAGAGATTGATAGGCGTTTGTGGAGTCCATTGAGCTGCACAACAGCTTAAAAGTTTTAGACTTGAAAAGGTTCTTTTTTTATTCCCATCACTCCTAGAGTTTGAAGTTGAACTTTCTTCTTCTTTTGGGGTTGCGATCGTCTATTAGCTAAACTAAGTTTCGTGTTCGTTAGTACCGCTTTAAAAACCTACGATCACATACTTCTCTTCAGGTATCTCTTATCTTTTCTTCTTAGGGGGCCAGGAAGACCTGGAAGACACTTCGACCCTTCAGGATCTTTTGTGCCAAACCCCTGACCACCAACGGTGCCCCAAGCCGATTTGGTGGACTTCACATACGCCTCAGAATTTCTTCTTCGGCATATGCAGGTTTCCTTCACCGAAAAGCCTGTGGTATATAAATAAACCGTACTTACGGTTCGTAAAATGCATTGGTACGGGCGGGGTTTGAATCCACGACCTCATGAACGTAAGGCGAGTGCCCAACCAACCGGCTACCAAGGCTCTTTCTCTTCAGGTAACTTGCCTACGCTGGAGAACAGATTCAAAAGATTTGAAGATAGACGCGCATAAAAGGCTTTTTTTTCTATAACTCCTAGTTTGCACTTGCACCTGTTTCTTCTTCTGGGGTTGCAATTTTCTACGAAGTAGTAAAAAATATGGTATTCGTTAGTAGACCACTTGAACCTTAACATCAAATCTACAGTAACTTCGTTCTCTATAGGAAACCTGCGTATGTTGAATAAGAGTTTTAACTGCATTGTGTTATAACAACTGAGATAGATTCTTGATAGTTAAGTTTCAAGGGAGCCAGGAAGATCTAGTGAGACTTCTACCCTTTGGTATTTTTTGTGCCCTGTTAACTTATGGTGCTCCAAGCAATGGTGGACTTCACATCATGATCATCATCATGTCAGCCTTTAGACGTCGACTGTCCAGCATCGGCCATCCCCAATGAATGGCACCACACCCGGTCCTCTGCCCTCCACATCCAGCCGCTACCGGCCACCTTTTTCCGGTCGTAGGTCCACCTGGCGGCGGGGCGTCCCACCCTGCGAGTGCCGATCCACATACGTACGTCACTGTACGGACTTTATACGTCTTAGAATATCGTCTTTGGCATATGCAGCTTTTATTAAGATGTTTTCCTTCACTGAAAAGCCTCTGGTATATAAACTGTTTCGGAAAACTGATTAATATGGGCAGGGTTTGAACCCACGACCTCAGGAACATGAGGTGAGTGCACAACCAACTAGCTAGGCTATCACAGCTCTTCTCTTGATACCTAGGACTCGGTCCTAAGCAAAGTACAGTCGGCGACAAATATCCCTCTAAGTCCATCATAAATCAAAGTCAGACTAAACCTTTTCAATTATTTCTCACTTGTCGACAATACGACAGAAATAATACATTTGCATCAGAATATGTAATCGTCATAACTGACCATTGTGGCTCGTTCTTAGCGTAAAAAGGGTCAAGTCAAGAATGGTTCGGTCCACCCTATTGTATTGTATTGTACAGAATGGTCGTGTTTGTCTTTTCCATTTTCGTGTGAATGTTCATATTTGATTTTGGGCGAGTTTTCGCCGGGCCCCGCTGCTCTGTTGAGTGTACTTTGCTAGGTTTGCGGTCCGGAGGTCGAAGATTTTACGCTAATTTTCCTCGGTTACCTTTACGGATTTTTGTTTGTTTTGCTCGTTTTGTTTATGTTGTACGATGGTAATTATGTGGTTGATTGTACATATGTCGGTCAAGTCCGAGTAGAGGACAATTCAATTTTTTACTCTCTCCCTGGCTCAGTGGCTTTATCATTGAACTCGCGCACCAGAGGTCGTGGATGTCAGCGGTTAACCTGGTCGATTATTTACACAACCCATTAAACTTCATGTACCATGTCTCTTGTGGACATTAAGGAGTCGAAATAAAAACCTCAACTCTCCGGAATTTATTATAATATTGGATTTAAGAAATTGTAGTTTAAGTATAGTAGACAGAATGACAAGAATATAGAAAGTAAGAAGGTATACATATATATCAAATGTCATAGACAAAAGAAAGTGTCACTCTCGACGAGGACACAGGTCACGAGCGCCATACAGCTCATCTTGTGGCGATGTAGATCCGATACATACCAAACGTTGTAAATACATTTATATGACATTTTCACAACTAAACACATAATTGTCTTGCTAGAATGTTCAATACCAAGTAAAATGTGTGACCAACTGATCAATTAACTATGACTAATAGACGAAGTAACCTTGACCAAACAACAAATCAAACTTATATTGTAAGTGCAAATGGATGTTTGTTTATTTTTCCTTAATTACTTCATAACTGCTAAACCATTTCGATAAAACTATAGAGTAATTAATACTAGAGTAATTCTACTAATATTGTAACGCTTTTATAATATTAGTAGAATTACCTATGGAATATCTATAGACTACAATAGAAGTATAATTAAACTGTTCGGACTAGACAGAAAGTTTCATTCTTAAGACAGATTTCGATAAGATATTTACTTTTTGGCTTCTTATCTTATCTTCTTAGAGGGCCAGGAAGACCTGGCGACACTTCGACCCTTCAGGATCTTTTGTGCCAAACCCGTGTCCACCGACGGTGCCCCAAGCCGATTTGGTGGACTTCACATACGCCTCAGAATTTCGTCTTTGTCATATGCAGGTTTCCTTACGATGTTTTCCTTCACCGAAAAGCCTGTGGTATTATAAATAAACCGTACTTAAGTTTCGTAAAACGCATTGGTACGGGCGGGGTTTGTACCAGGACCTCATGAACGTGAGGCGAGTGGACAACCAACCGGCTACCACGGCTCTTCATACTTTTTGGCATAATAATAGAGTATAATGTCTTAACAATAACCATCGTAAGAATTAGAGTTTTCGTTCTAAGTTTTAAATTAGTTCTCTGCTGACTGTATACGAGGGCAGCAGATGTATTTACTTGTTAAGTATAATTGAATCGCTGGACAGTCGCGTCATCGGGGGACTTAACAAGTACTTGCAATTAATATTAAACACATAAACTGTAATAATGACTTTCCGACATAATTATGATGCACTTAGGTTCACATTTTACAAAAAATTAAGTTAAATTATAGTTACATATATCAAAGTAATATATCATCATCAGCATCAGGTCATTTTTGTCTCCACTGCAAGAGCACAACCCTCTCTCATCTGCCGGAGACAGACGTAGGATTTGGCCTACACTCCCCGCGCTGGCCAGACGGGTTGGGGAGGCCTGATTGATGTTTTATAATGTAATACGATGAAACTAAATAAAATCTAATAAAATTAAAATGTCGCTATGAGTGTCTAATATGTTATCAAGTACTCGTGATATGTATGTTATATAAATGTCTGTAATATTATTTATTATCTATATTATATATGTGTATAAGGTTGTCTGGAAGAAGTCGCTTAAAGCGATAAGACCGCCTAAATTGTACTATTTGTAACTTTTATAACGTGTAACTGTATTTGTTGTGCAATAAAGTGTATTGTATTGTATATTTATGTATTGTGTGTATGCATGTACTATGTATACGTATAAATACAAATTCTTTATGCATAATTTTCACAATATGTCAAAATAAAATATTCATGTCTTAGGCCGTGTGGTCCCCGACTTAGAATAGGGCCACCCCTATATTTGCCGTTGGTGTCGTCAAGGCGACTAAGGATTGCACCAGGGACGGACAGCAGCGTTCTCCTGTGTGTGTATGTTAAGATCATTACTGCGATCACCAGTCCGCCTGCCAAGCGTGGTGATTATGGCAAATCCCCCAATGGACAACTACCAAAAGCGGTATTCTATAGGGCAGGCCTATGTCCAACAGTGGACGTATTTTAGGCTGATGATGATGATGATGAATTTTAAAATAAAATAAAGATATGTATGTATATAGGCCCTAGAATAAATGTCTTTAAATTGTATCTTTGCACCCACATCTTAATCTTAATTTTTCTATTCTCACTAGCATAAGGTTTCCTGTAGGAAATCACTAAAAACAATAAGGCCACCACTTATACATTTACTGTATATTTATCCTAGTTTTCTGTAATTTGTGTGCAATAAAATTCATTCATTCATTCATACTCGTCGTAGCATCGACTTACTGCAAATATTAAAAAATATATGTCGGCGAAATAATAAAAGAGGAGCTAATTTGAAGGCACAACGCGTGTTCGGCGCGCCGTTCGGCTTTGTTCGGCTCGCGAGCACGCGCTGACGGAACGTCGGGTATAACTTGCGCAGCCGCAGAACCGAGACAGTCTTCGATGGAAAGTTGTGCGGTGTGCAGGCGTTACGCTGACGGATCGTCTGCCTTCTAAATCGTTACTTGTTGATGTAGTGTAATTTCATGTAGTGTCATTTAAGTCAGTAAACGTGTTAACTTTGTAACGGCGTTAAACTCAATTTGGGAGCCCACCCTTTCGGCGGAACCAGGAACCTACGACATCAGAAGCGGGATTCGAACCCACGCCCTCAGAAGAGGCGACTACGACATATATATATTTTATAGTTTAATTTTATATTTTTAATTGATAATTGTACATATATTGTAACGCTCTTACAGGGTTCATGTTAGTACCCGTGTATTGTTATCTAACATCTTGTAAACTACATGACACAATAAATTAATATGTATATGAAAGTCAAAACTGCGAGAAAATAATAATAGTTAGTGACTTAATAAACCTTAAGGTTGTAATTGCTATGGTCAATCCCAAGCAGTTAGTGATTGACGATACTAACATTTATCTAGCGTCTTTTTTACAACACACATCATATCCCACTCTACCCACTAGGCAAATTTACCCATTCACTTTCCTTGCCCTTTTTAAAATTGCCAATAAAATCCATAAACGAGCCGATTGCGGCAAAACACCCGTTGCCCGGCAAATTGTTGGATCACGCGTCTCTTGGGGCCTAAATATACTTTTTCTGCCAGCCTCAGGCAGGAGTTTACTGCCTGTACTGAACTGGGAGTGATGGGGTAAACTTTTTGGATGTGCTATTTGATCGTAACAAGGAATTCACACCAATTATCCAGTCCCAAACTTGACAGAACCTGTGTTATGGTTACCAGATAACGAATAGACATACTTAAATAAATATATAAACATCCAAGACTTTGGTACAAACATTCATATTCATCATACGAACATTTGCCCCTAGCGGGATTCGAACCCGCAACACCCGGCATGGTAGTCCGAGAGCTACCCGTTCCGCCACGGAGGTCGTTAAACCACGCAAGATGTCTTTTGATGACACTTGGTGTAGATATCATCAGCCAAAATACATCCACTGCTGGACATAGGCCTCCCGAATAGAATGACACTATCGGTGTGCTGTCCGTTGGGTGATTTGCCATAAACACCACGCTTGGCAGGCGGATTGGTGATCGCAGTAATGATCTTAATATATACAGAAGAACGCTGATACCAGCCCCTGATGCAGTCCTTTAGTCGCCTTGACGATACCCACGGGGAGATTGGGGGTGGCTCTATTCTAAGCCGAGAACCATACAGCAGTTCTACAGACTCGGTACACAGCTACAGCTCACACACCACACAGCTGAAATAAAAGTTTCGTTAGTACAGTCACCGATAGACAGAGATAGACTGAAGGGCCAGGAACAGTCGTGAGAGTGAGACGGCGATAGTGCGCCTGTTTCGTCGCTCACACAAACGTGGCGTGAAAATAACTTAATTTTAAGCATGTATTGGACTCGATTCTGAAGGCACAACGTTAAAATTTGACAGCACTAAAACTGTTGCTATCCTTGTCACACAGTATTATGAAGATAAAGACGAAACCAATTTTAGCGCTGTCAAATTTTAAATGTGTGCATTCAGAATCGGGCCCTTTGTCATTAATTTAATGATAAAAACTGGTTAAATGTACAAATAGGCATTTTTCCAGTTAAACAGGAAATATGAAGGAATATAAAAAAAAACACGAGTTCAAGCCGTCATTGCGTGCTGGACAAAACAAAATAAATTAGACTTAGTTTTGTAGAACCATGTGCAGTAACAAGTCACATCTTCTCCTCCTCCATTCCTTTTACTTATCTGTCTTCTTCTGCATTAACTCTTTTAAAGTCCCAAGTAACATACATCGATAGTGCCGCGTCGCTTCTCTCTCACATCTCGGGTACGAGACCAGCAAGGCAGACAGTTTCCCCGTGAGAAATACACCAGCGGTAATGGCGGCCGTGATTTCCGAATAGACCTAGGATAATTGCGAATTTAGCTCCAGTTCCTGCAATAATAATCGTCCACTAAAATGGTTATTCGCATAGTCCTTTGTAAGACACAATCCATACTGACACTAAGTGATTCTCCAAAGTGATACTTTGAATAACGACTTTTGAGGTTAAGTGTAAGGGTAGAGATGCATACACGCGGACGCGTTCATATTATGGCGCATGATAGACAGGTGCAAGGTCGATGCGATCGCGCGCGTCCTCATTTGTATTCCGATTATAGTGAATCATAATATCATCATATCGGCCCTTAGACGTCCACTGTTGGACATAGGCCTTCCCCAATGAACGCCACCTCACCCGGTCGTCCGCCCTCCGCATCCAGCCGCTTCCGGCCACCTTATTCAGGTCGTCGGTCCATCTGGCGGCGGGGCGTCCCACCCAGCGCGTGCCGATCCGCGGTCTCCACTCTAGAACTCGTCTGCCCCAACGGCCGTCGGTTCTGCGACAGATGTGGCCCGCCCACTGCCACTTCAGCTTGCTAATCCTTTCAGCTATGTCGATTGCCTTCGTTCTTCGTCGGATCTCTTCATTACGAATCATATCCTTCAATGAAATATAGTTAATAGTTGAGTTTAATAAAAAAGTATATATGTTGTTAAATATTTCACCAATGCAGATTCTGTCCTAGGACCAGAAACTAATTGTATACTAGCTGTACCCGCGGCTCCACTCGTGTGGACTACACAAGTACTTTTAATCTCTCACCCTTAATCCATCCACGCCATTCATATTCATTTATGGTTTCATATAGTTAATAAGTCATTTACTTATCCTTAGACCCGCAATTTTTTTTGCCATATATTTATTAGACAAGATCGATGATCTGGTACAATCTCTTCAACTTTTGAAGGTGACGGCAGTGATAATTTCGGTTACACTAAGGTTGACTGGAAGAGATCCCTAAGTGGGATAAGTCCGCCTTTGTACACAGTTTAATTCCTATTTTATTATTATTGTTATTTTTGGTACAATAAAGCGTATACATACGGCAGTTGAAACGCTCGAATTTTTATCTGTTATAGTGATAGTCGATGATGCCGTGTGGTTTCCGGTAGAGTAGAATAGGACCACTCCAACTCTTCCCGTGGATGTCGTACAAGGCGACTAAGGGAATACATTATAAAACATCAATCAGGCCTCCCCAACCCGTCTGGCCAGCGCGGGGAGTGTAGACCAAATCCTCCGTCTGTCTCCGGCAGATGAGAGAGGGTTGTGCTCCTGCAGTGGAGACAAAAATAACCTGATGATGATATTGATAGTCCTAAGTTTCGTCCATCAATGTTGTCAGTCTCTTTGTATCCAACAACCTTGACCTTGTCATCTGATTTCAACCTTATTAGGTTCTTCAATAAAAATAAATACACGGACATTAGTACCGTTTCTACGAGGACAAGAATTCGAAAATGATTACTAAATGTTATATTATAACGACATCGGGACATCAGAAACATTACTACGGCTTACACATTATATATTCAGCTCTACAATATTTAAAACATCGGCTTAGCACTCGATCTGACACCCTATTATATGTTTTACTAGTACAGTCAAACGCACATATAGCTTACTCACACTGACATTATACGCAATAAATATTGACTTCAAAATAAAAGTCAAAGTCATTTATTGCACATGAGTACACTGACACTTGGAACATTTATGTACGTCGATAAAAAAAAATTTCGACTACCGTATCGTAGGTTTTAGCGCTGTGAAGAAGAAACGGCGCAACAAACTTAACGCAACACATCTTTTAACTTCAAGTTCATATACAATAATATAAAGATTTTGCGAAGCTGAAGCAACATTAGTACCAGGCATCTTTGTCATTGCATATAATCGTATATTTTATAATAGGCTTGTTTACAACGTTTTTTCATGTGATGCTTTTGAACTTTCTGCACGTCATATTTAAAATTTTCTCTGGTAGTTTCTTGTACAAGCAAATGTCCCCGTGAACGATTTATTGACCTTACTAAGTCCTAACCATGATAAAACTAGATAGACAAATAGATAAACTCTTTAGTGTACAAAGATTAAAAATAACAAGTTAGGTACAGATTTATGGAAAATGATTTAATAACTAGTTTATTTTATTTCTTGTATATAACTGTTATAGTCACTGTACCTCAAACAGAGAGATTTTTGCGGATATATAAATTACTAGCCTTGGCCCGCGATATCACAAATTATTATGTATTTCCCGTAGGAATGAAATATCTTTTTCGGGATAAAAACTATCCTATATCCTATTCCAGGATCTAACCTATATGTGTACCAAGTTTCATCACGATCCGTCCAGTGGTTGAAGCGTGATTGAGTAATAAACATACAAACAACCAAATATCCAAACATCCAAATATCCAGACTTTCAGATTTATATATAAATAAATTTTAATAGGATAGGATTATCTGAAATCGAAGTCAGTAGTTACTTTTAATATATTTTTTTCCTTCATATTTCTCCTAATGACTCTCTACAACGCAGATTATAGATTGCCCTAATAGCTATCTTCTTCATTCGAATGTTCTAATATACCTTAATCTGTGGAGGACTGTACCAGTGTAATCGCAATAAATAAGGATAATACCTTACTATTACCCAGAGTCAACGATAAGATCTGAATTTGATGTAAATCAAGTCGGATTTACTCTACTTTTTACGTCTTTTGCTTTCTAGTTATTGGTTATTTTAGATATTATCAATTTTATTACACATTTTAGATTACAATTTGCGAAGATGTCTGGTCGTAGGAATAAATAGTCTAGTTAAATTAAATTAATCTGTCGAATTGAAGTTTGCCTTTTCTTTGAATAATTATAATGGATGCTGAAGTAAACCTTGGGAATAAAACTTTGTTCATTATCATCATCATCAGGTTATTTTTGTCTCCACTGCAGGAGCACAATCCTCTCTCATCTGCCGGAGACAGACGGAGGATTTGGCCTACAATCCCCGCGCTGGCCAGACGGGTTGGGGAGGCCTGATTGATGTTTTATAATGTATTCCCTTAGTCGCCTTGTACGACATCCACGGGAAGAGTTGGAGTGGTCCTATTCTACTCTAGAGTACAATGTCGTGTGATGTCGTACAAGGCGACCAAGGGCATACATTATAAAACAAAACTTTGTCAAATTTGTACAAATTTGTGTTATATTTATGAATTATCCTATCCTTGTAGAATTTCCCCATAACACAGGAGAAAGTCCTAGTTTGAGTGTATATTTATTTAAAAAAAAGAAATAAATAATACTTAAATTTCCGACAATACAAAACTATTATAGATCCCGATATTTTATCCCAAATAGTTTAGTTTACATTCGCGTTTTCACCCAAATTTATTTTTAAACATGAAAACTTTTTCTAATTACTAGTTATATTATTATGGAGAAGCTCATCATTCTGGGACAAGTGGAGGACAGGCGTGCCAGAGGACGAGCTCCGACGAGGTGGTAAGGCCCGGTGAAGAGGGTGGCTGGCGGATCCTTATATGAAGCAGTGCGGCTGGCCAATGGCCGCTATGCGTGGAGCCGCATTTTATACGGTCGCGATCCTCAGCAATGAGGGAACGACAGAGAAAAAGAAGAAGTTATATTATTAAAATTAGTTAAAATTCTTAAACAAGCACACATATTTCTCGCATTAAATTAATATTAATTTAGTTTTAATACTATTGTATGTACAACTTTCCGCCTAGGAAGAGCGGGAACCCCTGGCAAAGGTATTCATTTACTTAAAAGGGTTTCCTCACATTATAAAACTGTATTAACTGTAAGTTGTTGCAATAAATCTTTTCATTTTACATTTTCTGACGATTATTTCCGTACACGCAGAAAATCCTAGTCGCATTAAAATGTATTGCAGTGAAGTCTACTACTTGGTGATTATATGTATAATGTGAAAATACAGGAAGGGAGATTAACCAGCGTAAAGCGATTCAGTCAAAACATACTGCATCTCAAAGTATTCTATAGGATTTGCGTTGGGGTCTTCATTGAACAAAAAACTTAGAAACTATTACTTTTCAGGAGACCAAATAAATGATTTTTTAATAATGTTCTTGTATTATTTTCTTGTAGGAATTTGGTATGAATGTAGGAACAATAAACCTTTTTTTTTTTTTTAGGAAAATCATTTTGACAGAAATCCATGACCTTCTGAAAAGAAGCATTTTCTAACTTAGATCCTTTGTCCTCCGAAGCACAGAATTATAATAACCTGCTAAATATAACAGGACATAACATTAAATAATGCACTTTACACGTGATTGGTGGAAATAAATCACAAGATAAACATAAGTGGTTTTATTTTAATAGTCAATAAAGGGTTTTAGTTCGGTTCGTTCATAAATAATGTGTTTATCCTTAGAAAGCGGCACGTAATGAGATACGAGATAGAACTTACATACAGGATGCAACTTAAAACCTCTTACGGTACCGTTTTCTCTTTTTAAGGACTTTTAAGACTCATTCACTACAATACTCATTAATGTTTGTGAACAGAACTAATTTATCGATAATTCAAATTTCTTATTTATTTATTTGATACTTTATTGTACACAATTACAAGTCACACAACTTATTTAAATATGAGATGTACAAAGGCGCACTTAACTCTGTAACTCTCGTTCAATTCCAATGTCCTTTGCACTTCTGCAGTTGTAGGACTTCTCTACGAGAATGCAAGTGGGCGTATCAATGGTTATGTGATATCCTTTGACCAGAGCGACACTCCTCGGTGCTCTAGTGGCACAACCCACAGCTTTACACCGTTAAAGCGTGCTCTTCATGTTTGTATTCGTCCTATAAATACACCGGACATTAACAAAATCCCAAGGAATCCATTTCAGGAAGAAGAAGAACAAATAGTTACTCTACAGATTTCGTTGTATTGTATGTCGATCATCATATCAGCCCTTAGACGTCCACTGCTGGACATAGGCCTTTCCCAACGAGCGCCACAATACCCGGTCTTCTGCCCTCCGCATCCAGTCGCTTCCGGCCACCTTCTTCAGGTCTTCGGTCCACCAGGCGTCGGGGCGTCTTACCCTACCTACTTCTGCCCGAACCACCGTCAGTTCTGTGACAGATGTGACCCGCCCACTGCCATTTCAGCCTACTAATTCTTTCGGCTATGTACTTTACATGTATGTCGATGGAAGATACGAAAATGAATATTTTATTACACCCTGTACAATCTAAGATGGAGGCTATATTAATATAATGGGTGCGTTGATTTGTAAGTGCGAGTTCAACTTGGTTTTAAGCCCAGGAGCGGTTAATACAGTTTGGGTGACACACAGTAATTTGGAATGACAAATATTGACTCTGAAAATGAAATTTCCTACCAACAAATAAGTAATAAGTTTATGTCGTGAATTATATAGTTATATAATTCATTATGTAACTATATAAATGTATAGGTATTTAAGTTTTGTAAACCTCAATCAGAAAATAAGTAAAATACTTTTGTTATACAAATATTTTATGTTAACAAAACAGTATTATATAGGTTCCACTAAAGTAATCTTCAGCAATTACGAGTATATTTAATGATTTTGATGACATGATATGAAAGAAACAATCACGGAAATTGACAAATTAATATACTTATTTAACTAATTTCAAGTAAATTGATAACAAATCAAATAAACAGACCTTCCTCTGCACATATTTTTTCCAGATTTAATGCTAAAATCAGCCTAATTTATACAAAAATATTTTTTTCAATAGATTGCAAACGTTAATGCTACCATTGTTGTGTAAAGAATATGAGAGCCAGTGTAATTACAGGCAGGCACACGAGGCATTCTAACATTGTCATCCAGTGCACATATAATCCAAAAGCTGCAGGTACTCGTATATGCCCGCTTTTTGCCCATAAGCCACTCCAGACTGTAATAAAAAGAATACCGTTCGCTATTCTTAAGGACCGTGTGTCACATTACTTAGGCGTATACTTACGACGATATTGAAGGGTCTTGTTCCGATTATGGGTACAATAATTGAAGCTCGAATGGATAAATGTTAATTCAGTAGCCTGCTTCTGCATAATGCATAGCCCACGGGCGGAGCAAGATGTTCGAGGCACTACAGTACGGTGTGTAGATCAACTGTTTTATAACTACTGTGTACTTGTTCCTGAACAAGTCGGGCTTTTCATGGCAAAAATTAAATGTCGTAGGGATTTCATTTTTTATGTTTAGCGCCAGCGCGTTAATGAGAGTATATAAGTTAGTAAGAGAAGAGCTTATGTTGTTGACGTATAATGTTGTCCCTCTCTCGATCGACTAAGTACTCACGTAGCTCTACAATAACTCACACACACATACGTGTTCGAATAGTGAGTGCTCCTTTAGTATTTGTAGATAAATAAATCTATTTTATGCTTGTATGAGGAATTTCTGAGTTGTTGGTCTACTTCCCAACATTTCAGACATAAAAGTTTAACGACATAGCCGAAAAGATTAGCAAGCTGAAGTGACAGTGGGCGGGCCACATATGCCGATGGCCTTTGGGGCAGATGAGTTCTCGAGTGGAGACCGCGGATCTGCATTTAGTTATAATTATACAAGTACGCAAGACCGAAAGTCATCGACATAACCGAAAAGATTAGCAAGCTGAAGTGACAGTGGGGCCCGCCCACTATATGCCCCATATGCCGATAGTCTTTGGAGCAGATGAGTTCTCAACCGCGGATGGGCACTCGCAGGATGGGTCGCCCCGCCTCCAGGTCGACCGACGACCTGAAGAAGGTGGCCGGTAGTGGTTGGATGCGAGTGCAGAGGACGGGGAAAGCCTATGTCCAGTACTGGACGTCTGACGGGCTGACATGATCATGATTATACAAGTATGTTAACAAGTTATTTTTAACACAATTTTGTCGTACCAACTTTTTTAATTAATACCTCTGTACTGCAACAATAACTCACTAATCTGCCACCGTGCCGGCCAGCTGTTCCGGCATTCAGCCGAACCGTACGGGCCGGACGGTAATTGAAAATAAACACCAGCCGGACGGTACATGTGATTTATTAACGTGCTTGTTGTCAGCCTGTTGTTACGTGAATATTGTTAACGTTTACGGTTTAACAATAATGATTTGCAAAGTGGTCTTAAAACGGTGGAAAATTATAACCGAGCTTGTATATGTATTTTCCACTATACAAATATTTTAACGAATTTCCAAAAGGCGCCATACAAGAAATTGTTCAGTAATCGATACTAAATGCCTTTATTACGAGTCACTTCAATGTACAAAGTGCACATGATTACACTTTTTATCCATCAGTACGACATCGTCCACTGTCATAACTCGTCCACTTCCTAACTCTTCCACTGTACTAACTCGTACACTGTACTAACTCGTACACTGTACTAACTCGTCCACTGTCCTAACTCGTCCACTGTCTTAACTCGTCTACTCACCTAACTCGTCCACTGTACTAACTCGTCCACTGTACTAACTCGTCCACTGTACTAACTCGTCCACTGTCCTAACGTGTCCACTGTCCTAACTCGTCCACTGTCCTAACTCGTTCACTGTACTAACTCGTCCACTGCCCTAACTCTCATCATCTCTCACTTTCATAACTTCTAATTGAAAATGCATCTATTCTAATACAATTCAACGTGAAAGACAGGCTGTCAACGATTGTGTCACCGTCACAATCTTGTTATACCTACGCCATATATTAGATATAGAGATAAGGACCTAGAGAAGCTGATCATGGTCAGGAATGTCAGGAGTAAAAGGGCTCGTGATAAATTCCTATCCAGGTGGACAGATTAACTCAAGGAGACCACGACTGCAAAATTCCACACAAATTTACGGATGGCAATGTATAGAAACCGATAGTTCCCGTGTCCTAATTTTAGGAGGTATAAGTACATGTTTATTGTATATACTCAAACATACACATTACATACATACATACATAATGCTCACGCCTTGGTCCCAGAGGGGTAGGCAGAGACGACGTATCGCCACTTTGCGCAATGCAATATTGCAAAGTGGCTTTCCTTCGTCCGCTTTTCGCCCCGTGATACCCCTTGACGTGATGTGTTGCAAACAACATCGCCACCTTGTTGAGGTACCACGATTAGCTAGGGAAATAATTGTCCACCTCATCAGAGCCCTGCATGATTCGGTGAGGCTAATAGTGCCCGAGTTCGCCCATCTCCGGGATGTCGACCCTGGAGACGCATCCATCGGCACGGTAGACCTAGGATTGGCGGATGGGACAGGGATCGGGGTGAGAGAGGCATGAGATCATGGATAAGGAGTATAGGGGATATATTAGGATTACATACATATTTATATAATAAACATATAATCTCTGTATCGACTGACGTAGAAGTTTCAAGTATATGGTATTTATTACACCACAAGTTTTTGAGAGGAACTATATAGCTATAACAAACTAGAAAAGCAAGTCTAAGATATAGTGTCCAGCAATCTTATTTACTCACAACAGTATTCCTCTACTCAATGGAGTTATTTAATTCCGAATTCATATTTCTTTACGCAGACACAAGTATTTGCTATGAAAAATAAAGAAAAAAAACTGACTGAAACTGAATAGGTACAACTGAAATGAATAGGTATGTTTACTGTTTATTTCAAAAACTAATGTGAATATATATTATGTCTGTATAGCTCACAGTAGAAGCTGAGATTATGATTCTTCAGTAACTTGTTCGAAATCAACTTAGCGACCTCATCTTAACAAGCTATTGTTACCTTTACTGTCTTAAGGTTAAAGTTGTAAATGGTTTGGATGAGGTAGTGCATTTTTGGTCTTTTGTGGCCGGATGATGTAGACGCGACACTGCGACACATTTTTCTCATTTCGTATGCATATTTTATGGAGCACGAAAGCATAATGAAAGGAATCTCGCACTGTACAAACAAATTACAATATGTGACGTTTATGCATAGACTGCTTATGCAAAACTTCATATAAGAGATCCGTTATTACATCGGAATTAAACTACGTAGTTATTTCCGAGCAGTACTTCGAAGCATAATTAGAATTTAGACTGATTTGAGTTGGACAGAAATTCCTAACAATTGAAGATAAATGAAGAAGAAAAGAAATTTCTTTCAGAAAGAAAACAGTTCATATTTTTTCGGACATAAAGTAAGTATGTAGGGTGTGGTGGCGTTCATTGGGGAAGGCCTATGTCCAGCAGTGGACGTCTAAAGGCTGACATGATGAAAGTAAGTATATGGATTTTTAAATTATAAGACGAAAACGATGACCAAAGAAGAAATTTGACGGCGTATATGGAGTTTGCCATTTCGCACAGTAAAAATAATTACGGCAATCAAAAATTAACCACACTCAACGCCACTAATATCCATAATGTATTTACTGTTCGGTTAATGTAGAATGTATTTTCATTTAATAAGGTTTTAAATTTTATTTTCATTGAACATAGAAACGCTCTCGGTCGTTATGGAAGCGTGCATACAAAACAACGCCTTACGAGCTGGCATCATGCAAGTCAAATTGAATAACAATATTGTTGGTGATTCTTGAAGTATAGGAAGGCGGTATCGGTGATCTTTTTGTTTACAACTAAAATGGGTTTGTCTGTCTGATGTATTGTTCTGAATTTAGCTTTTTCAGCTGTGCCAGGATGTTTTGGGCCATTGTCGTTACTTTCGTCTGATTTTTCATTTGAACTGTTTAGGTACTGGAATTAGTCTTAATATCATCCGTTGGGTACAGTTCCAACAGATCTTTCCTATTATACTACTTCGTCTGCCTTCGTGTTGCGTGAAGTTTGTTGCGCCGTTTCTTCTTCACAGCGCTAACACCTAGGAAGCGGTAGTCGATAAAACATGACGTGCATTGGTGTACCAAGTGTACTCATATGCAATAAATGATTTTGACTTTGACTTTGACTTCCTTATTCATCAACATCTAGCTCCTTTTTCGGGTTATCGCTTTGCTAGGTAGTGGAAGAATCCCACACTGCCCTTTTTCGAAATTTATGCTTTATCCAAACTATTAATTTCTATTTCATTTGCACTAATTTATAAATAAATTTTAAACTGGTAAATTATATCATTTAATTTTTAGATATGTCAAGGCATGAAGGCAAAAGTCTGATTATATAAATTTTAATCAAGCTAGAATGTTTCCAGACAAAACCAAGCACAAAAGGTTAGCTAAAGATACAAACAGCATTATACACACGCGGACATGTATCGCGCGGCGCGTGGGACGACCCACTGCGCTCCGGGCGTTATCTGCAAAATAATCACTTTGAACAACCGAGTGGCCGCGATTAGAATCTTAAATCCCCTGTAAATTTTCTATTCCAAAGTCCCATTATAATAGAATAACCTCAGACTCTGAGGGCAAAAAATATACACGAATAATTTCATCATACTCCCCCTGTTGATTGCGAAATTTCAATCAAGCTCGTAAATGGTATACGGTCTCGTATCGACACTCGAAACGAATTTTTTGGGGTTGCAACAGAAATGTATGGTGCCTGAAATCTCATTGAAACCACAACTCTATTCAGTAATGCTTTAAGAGATATATTCAACCGTGTTCTGGAAATGAAAGCTGTGTACGAGTATAAAGGCGTACTAGTATAGCAAATGACACAGATTTATTTGTACTATTCAAATAGCAATTCTTGCATGGATTTAGTACATAGAGTCAGTGCCACTAATTATGTGGGGATAAAGAGACTTACTAAAAAGACGAAAGCCATCTGGCTATTCGAGACTTAACTACATGACTCATGGAAACTTCGTTTGAAGTAAAATATTCCGAGGCAGTTAAGCTTAAAGTTTTATGAGCAAATGCACTTTGCGAAACGATCTATAGATCGCCACAGTGTGTTTTGATCTTAACAAGTCGTTTGAAACGGTTACTATAAATCTAAAATATTACCCTTTTACAATAATGTAAGCTTCCAAATCTACCCGCTGCCGCTGTGAATGTAAGGGCTTAGAAAATAATAACGCAACTTTAATTTGACTTGAAATAGTGCACCCTTCTAATTTCAATATTAAAATTATCATCTCATCGGGGGTCAAAGAACACGTTACTATATTTTAACATTAAGTTTTCGGCACGTTGCTTGCGACGTAAGTTTTAGTTATCAAGGCAGAATCACTACTGAGCAATATTAATATTGCTATACGAGTTTGTGTCTTCCACCCTAGATCTTACAGTTACATTTCTGGAATCAATATCAAATTTTACTTCAATATCTATACCATTCACAGTATTATTGAATTCTGTGTCTTCTTCGTTAACTTTTAGATTCCAATGTACAATATCACTGAGATGACGCTTACGATGTTTTTCGTGATATTCGTAAAAGGCACGCGTAAGCACGTGCCCGCTTACTCCCCGCTGGTACGCACTCCTTGTTACACCGAGAACTGTACCGTCCCTGTAATTACACACAAATTAGACAAGATTTATTGAGGGGTGGAACACCTTGGCAACTATAGAAGGTACTAATAACGGTTGGCTTGCCTCGGATATTGCGATTAGTTCCCGGGAACGATTTTCTTATAACAGTTAAAGCAATCAAAGTTGAAGTATTAGATAATCTTGTTGAGAGGCGCACTCATCATGAAACTCCTAATATTTCGCTCCTATCTCTAAATTTGTATAGTTTGTTCTTTAAATCTGAATAAACATGGTTTTACCAGACAGGAGATAAGCAGGGCAAAAGGCAAGGTAAAATAACGCAATAAATAAAGGAAGGCCGATGTTGCCAGGATAATTCTGTTCTAAATGTGTTAGGAACAATGAACTAAATATCTGCAATCGAAACGAGATATGTAGGTGATACCGCATAAGTCCCACAGCGCTATAATTATCTTGTCTCACTGTTATAAAGGCGACACATAAACACTGTTAGTTCGTACGTCGATATTAACTCCGTAGTATAAGAATTATGACTACATTACAGTTAACCCTTTGACGATCCCGAAGTGAAACACAAAATATTTGACAGGTTCATTATGACGGTAGATTTAACAAAAGGTAGACATTTAGCAAATAATAATGGCATTTTTAGTGCGGTCTTTCATATTTTATGGGGTGTTTATTGGCCATTGTAGGAAGTTTTGCGGGCGGCGCCGGCGTTCCGCGCGGGACACTAAAAATGATTCATCTTCACAGGTACGACTTATCTGACATTCTCCACGTCTTTTCGGCTTAATGAGCGAGAAGAATGGTCCGTTTTCGCTTTCTTGAGGGATTTCGGGCGCCATTCTGTTTTTGTTGTTGACGTTTTTGGTAACCCAAACAAGCAATTTGGTCAACTGTGAAAGTGACCTTATCCTTACCATCAGGTTTGTTATTCTTCCATTTAAGGTGTTTTTTTACTAGACGGTATAATTATAAAAACTTTAGTATCCTTATCAACGTCTCTTGTCCAAACTAATAAGTTTCATGCCATATGAGTATTATGGGACTATAATAGTCGGCTTCTTTACCTGCCTCCACCTCCCCCTAAGGAAATAAAAACTTATCAACGAACTTTGTTCCCGGTTATCTTCGGGGCAAGTAAACACTTTTTATTTTATGACCACCCGCAGTTTTACGACTAACCCAAGTACTAGGTACTGTTTGTACGAATAAACTGTCTAGAAACCGTGTTATCGTCTCCATTTGATTTCTTTTTGTAATGAAAAAGGCTTATTTGGCAATAGTGCTTTGTTTTAGTGTCTGTTTGCGATATTGTTTGATACCTATTTTATTTTTAGATCAGATGTTTCTTAAATAGCTTTTATATTGTTAGAAATTTATATAAATAATCTTTGTTATTGTTATTCAGTTAGAAACACATGATTAGTTTTGTCAAAAGCATTAAATAATTCTAATTCAGATACGTAATCTGTTACTGATATTGTGGACCACCAGGGCCTTTTAAAATGATAGAATTGTATAAATAACCACGTTTCTGTACCCAATCACTTAACCCTGGATAATTTCATAGGTAACTTATTGATTGGAGTCAATCCCCATTGCATGTTACCTACACATTTCAAACCCCTTACTGGAAATAACAGTAAAAACCCTTACGGTACCCCAATCCCTATCTCTAATAGCGTCTTATCATCTTTATATTCCTTAAACCTATTTAGGCCAAAAAACATGGCAAATGCATCGTCCTTCCCTCGGCTAAAAAATAAATCCTCCGCGCCCTATCACTTGCCTGATAAAGGAAAATTTATCACATTGTCAACCTGCCCGTCCTGCGGATAGATATGTTGGGGACGTGATGGTGGTTTGGGACATCTGGACACATATCTACTGTAATAGCAAATGTGTTTACAGTGGCATTGGCTGTCTTACCATAAGACTAGCTTAACACTAATCTATTTATTATGGTAAGTTTATTTGGTTAGAAATTTTTTCTATTGGATATTAACTCACTGTAAGTCATTATTATCACAACTTATAGCTTTTTATTATGGTTGTTGCTTTCGAAATCCTAACACTTAGTAACACAGCTGATTGTATTTACAATTTCCAAAATGTAACGAATACTTCCAATCCAATGCATCAATTTAGAACCATCCCTTTAATTATTGGAGTAAACCGTTCCAAATCAATTCATTAGTAAACCAGTAGCTTACACTATCTCACAATCGATACAGAGTGTAGTGCCTTCTAGGTGTTCATTTAAGTCAAGATTGGACTGGAGATTAAACAGTGGATGGTTTCCCCCCCTCTGAATTTTGGTGTAATTATAAAGAGGTAGCGATTAATGACGTACAATGAAAATCTGATTCATCATTCCTGTTGCAATCCTTTAGTCACTCACTCACCCACGGGATGCTTACTCACTCGCATCGCTTTTAGCGATAAGATCGCCTAGATGTACATATGTAAGTTACTTTGTTATTGTATCTTTTTTATTTTTTTAATGTGCAATAAAATGTAATTGAATTGAATTGATGATTGGGGTGGATATTCTATGCCGGAAACCACATGGCTACTTAGAATAATACTTTTTTTTACCATAGTGATGCGATGTATCTGTAAATTATAGTATTATCTGTTAAATAATAACTACATTTTATTGTATATCGTTGTATACAAAATTTAACGCAAACCCAATAAACAGGTATGAAAGACAAACAAATCATCATGCAAATAGATATTCACAAAAACATAACGTTTATATTGGTATCCAAGTCGCAATTTCCTCTGCTATATTCATCCAAGTACCTAGTTTTATTTTCTCCTAGTTCATCTTCATTAGAGCAGTAAAAGTAGACCATTTTCAGATATTGTCTTTGCGTCCTCTTTCAATCTCCATATACTTAACATTTGTCATGTGTCATTCTTCTTTCGTGCGTGGCTTGTACTGTACCCTATTTCGAGGGGCATTATTTCTCCTTATCGGCACTCGTTAGTCGCCCCTAATAAAACCTCTCCCCTAATCTCAAGGGTTGCTGCAGCTCTCTCAAATTTAATAAGAGCAAATTTAAAAAGAGAAACAATAAGCTTTCGATGCCGTTTGTTGTCGATAACATCAGCGCCGGTGGTTAGAATAATTGTATGTTTTTAGTTTACTTTTTTCACAGATATTTAAATCGTTCGGTTGTTTGGTTCAGTCTTTCATTATTTTACCGTTATAGTATGAAGCTTTATATTAAATTTATCAAACGAAATGAAGTCTTTGCTTAGACTAGAACTCATCAGCTCTGACTTTATGCAGTGCATTTGCTCACAAGAAGATAGCATTTTATTCCACTGGATGTTATTTATTTTAAGGTTAGTTTAGTTCTTAAGTTTATATTACTAAAAGGTTACTTTGAATCAAATAAGGTTCCATAATTCTTTATATCAATAATCTCATGAAAGTACTTCGTTCTGGATAATAACTATAATTTGTAAAATATTTGTCGTAGGTTCCTGGTTCCGCCTCTCTGTGGGCTCCCAAATTGAGTTTAACACCGTTTCAAAGTTAACACATTTAGTGACTTCAATGACGCTATATGAAATTACACTACATCAATAAGTAACGATTTTAAAAGGCAGACGATCCGTCAGCGTAACGCCTGCGCACAGCACGTCTTTCCATCGAAGACTGTCTCGGTTCTGCGCCTGCGTCAGTTATACCCGACGTTCCGTCAGCGCGTGCTCGCGACGATAGCCGAACCGAGCCGAACGGTGCGCCGAACACCACTGTGCCTCCAAATCAGCTCCTTTTAATCATTTCACCGACATATTTATAATACTCTTACAGAACCAAAACACTGCAAACAAAAATTACAATTTACAGTAAATTCAAATCTATTCGTAATTAATTTCCATCAAAATTAATGCATTTATGAAAAATGAAAAATAGTTTATTTTTGTCAACGAAAATGGTACAAACAGTGCATGTTGTTGTGACCTTCTATTAAGTGAAATACACCTGTGTCAGAAGTGTCTGTAAAAACCACAGGTAAGTCTATCCTATATATGGAAACTATAACTAATGAACCTTTGACTTAAATGTCAAAATAGCTTCAATCTCAATTACTACTTAATAAATATAAGTAAGCAAGGCAGTACCAATATCAATACAGGATTTCCAGTCGCAAAGCTTTTAAAGATCATAGTATCTACAGGAACCCTGCCTGCTCTAATAGGATTAGAAATCTAGTTTCAAACTTTCCCATTTTACACAGGTATTACAGTTAAAGGCAATTAAAAGTTAAAACTGTGTTTACGGTTGAAATATTAGCACACAAACTATACAAGTATACTTGCTACACGTCATATTACAGTAAAACTAAGTTGGGTGAACTTAATGAATAATCGATAATTTAGAACTCGCTACGCTACGCAGCTGGTGAATGTAAAATTTTGCATCGCACCCACCCTCCGAACATTAGGTCCTGCTCTATTTTGTGCTGACTCAACATCATAAGTAACCCCTTCGCATACAGCCGTATGAAAGAGAAAACTTTTACTTTTATTTCCCCAGATAAGATTTTATTTTATTGTTTTTGTTGGGAATAGCATTTCTTCAGACCGTAAGAATTTTAGTTTAATATTACAAGACTTTTTTAAGTCCAAAAATACATATTAGGTTGTACATGCGAATAATTTACTTATAGTCAACTCTTGACCAGGACACAAAACATGAAAATTAATATTACTGGTGTTATCGCATCCCTTTTCTGAAATATTTAGTTCATCGTTCCCCTTATCAGTGTGTCCGAGAACGTATATTACGAATGGGATGGCGTTAATGTGCCCTTGAATGAAATGATAGTTATGAAAGCCTACACGGATTTAATGAACATGGGATTTCTAATTTGAAAGTCATTCGCCATTATCGCATTGATTGTCATTTTTGACGTTGATGGAGTATGGATAGGGAGCAACGTCATCACACTTATTGGGAAGTTTGTTAAAGCTTCTTACAATATTGTAGTCTCAGATAATGGATTCAATTACTTTAATGACTACTAGTTCTCTATTAATTACATTTCTTGTGTATCAAGATTAAATTAGTTCGAAAGCAATATTTAAAAAAAAAACGAAAATGGCTTCGGTATAAGATCCTGGGCAACTTTTGAAATGGAAAAACTGTAGACCATCATCATCATCATGTTATTTTTGTCTCCAATGCAGGAGCGCAACCCTCTTTCATCTGCCGGAGACAGACAGAGGATTTAGTGGACCATGCACCACATTAATTTCTACAAGTTTTTTTCTGTAAATAAAGAAGTGTTCAATATCAATTATTTAGAGGACATTAATGCTGTTAATATTTCTGCAATACTTTAAATATAATCGAATGCTACACAACCGTAAATTATCATTTGTATAGATGTCAAAGAGTTAGTAATAGCCACGCAAAATCTAAAAGACAAAGACAATACTGAACGTGTAGTAAATGGTCTATTGTTCCAACATCGTGATTCAGCGTTTGAAATAACTATTATGATCAACATACGTCTGTACAATGATAACATTTGAACCCAAAGCGATATGAATGCTTTTGATAAAGCTTAGTTAGTTTCTCACATATTGGATGCGATATTTGTTATGCTAATAATAGTTCGTTAGTGGGTCAACGTTTGTTTTCTGTTTGCACCAGCAACTATTCATCCATTTATTGACTCAAGTATCTCATATTCATCCTTAAAATTATATCTCTTTCTTGAACTAAAGAAACTTGAATGAAGCCTCTGATGTAAGTTTTGACGAGTAAGGCCCATGATGAACAAATTCTGATACCTATTAATCATGCCATAGACAACAGATTTCAGTGAAACAAAACACCTAGAAAACCTGATTATTGCTCTTGACTGAATGTGCTAAAGTCTCATAAGGAGTTGTTATTGTAAAAGCATTCTGTTTTAACAGTGAAATGTTAAGCCCTAAAATACAGCAGTCAGGCTTTGTTTAAAACGATATATAAACTATTACTTACTTACTAATCAGTGATATAATCAGATTCACCTGTTTACATTCAACTCTTTTTCATTTTATCCATTTACCCTTTAACCCATAACAAAAGGTATGTAAAGGAAGTCACGGACAGAGCCAGGTGCACCAATAATTTTCCATATTAAACTCATAATTACCGAAACTTATCTTGATCTAACCTTCAAGTCTTCAATTTAACTTTTGCGTTAACGTTAGTTGTTGTATGCGGCTTCTCTGGCGATCAGTCTCGGAACCGATAACTTATGAGTTATTGATACCTTCGGCTTTGAAGTTGTGAAGTTGGTACAAGTGTTGAGCTCTTTAGATTCTCTCCTTCTGTCTGCCAGTCATTTAACTCAATAACTACTGGACTATTTGGAATGGTAGTATATACAGGTAGTACAGGTATATACAGGTAGTATATTCCTATCAACGATTAGAAAAAATAAGGAAATTTCAGATAAAATCTTATTTTTCAAGTGACTTTTTTAATAATCTGACAAAATCCACTCATTGCATATGACGTATTTACTTGGTTGATTTTTTTGATATATCGGATGGACTTATGCTACCCATACTAAAATATGTAAAAAATAATTAGAATAGCAAAGTATATCATGATTCTGTCTCTATTCAAATATCTGAAATTTCTCTAAATTTACATCTTTTATCTCTAAAATCAATTTTACTATCGCTTTCGTTAATACCTTGCACCCAATATCGATTCCCATAATAATATCAACTTTTGTAAATCTTTTTCCTTTCCAACGTGTCCTATCTTACCATCACGGCCCTAGGGTGTTAAAATAATAATTAATTCTCTTATAGGAGTGTTTAACGTTACTATAATATAAAACAGTGTCCTGAGGGTTTCTCTGTTTTGTTGTTATTGTCTCTAACTAAGTAGGTTTAGAAGATTGATACCATCATTCTTGAATTATAGTTTTGTAGCGGTAGCCCGCGGCTTGTAATAAGGTTTTGTTTCCCGCGGGATCATTATATACCATAGTAACAGTTTGCTTATGCTTATCTCAATAAATATCGTCGTTCACTTTCTTTCGTCTGCTTTTCGCCCCATGATACCACTTGGCGTGAAGTGTAGCGAACAACATCGCCACCTCCGTGTTGTTTATTTTGGTACAATAAAGCGTTTACATACATACAAACATACAGGGATAGGAACAATTTTAGTGCTGTCAAATTTTAATTTAGTGTCTTCAGATGGCGTTTGTCAGGATCGCGCATAGTGGCGATACATCGTTTCTAGGGTAGCCGTTTCTCGCGTCTTGGTTTCAGAAGGGTAGGCACCCTTCTGAAACCAAGGCGCGAGTTTTATCTATGTCTTTAAAATAGAGCTCAGTAAGCAGATAAAGGTAGTTAGGTATAATAGTCATATTGTTTATATTTTAAAGTAAATATGCCGACCTTGGGCAAGGGTTTGTATATTTGTGCCGTTCGGCGTCGAGACTCTGGGCCCCTGGGGGTCAGATGCCCATATCTTAGCCAATGATCTTTCAACGCGCCTCATCGAAGCTTCAGGAGACCGTAGAGCTGGCACCTTCTTCAACCAAAGGATCAGCCTGGCGATACAGAGGTGGAACGCTGTCAGTATATTGGGAACCTGCCCCGGTGCGGCTTGGAAAACATTTTTTTATTTTATTATGTTTCGTTTTTGTCTTTGTATATTATTAAAAGAATAAATAATATGTTTTAAAGTAGCAACATGTACATGACAGCACAATATTATGCGATAAACTTAATTTAACTTTTGCGTTAATTTCCGGAGTCAAATTGCTGTATCTATAACTTTACTTTGATCTGTACTCATGCGATGCTTATTACCTGCCAGTGACTTATCTTCGATTTATACAGGTGACGAACTTTTTAAATCTATAAATATTTACATCAAAGAATAAGTCATTGAAATTAAGTTAAACATGTGTTAATGTTTTGTGTTGTGTGGCCTTATCTTTTTAATATAATATAATTAAAAACCTTTAAATTAGATTTACCACAATAATTTCCCTGACAAAATCTCTTCTCGAAGTTCAAGTTCTCAAAATGTAACAACATTTGTTTTTGTAGTTTAATGTAACTTGTTTTACCAGGGTTAAGACTAAGTAAGGTCAGCAAATCGTTCACGGGGCAATGTATAGGCTTCTATAACAAACTACCAGAGGAAATCTTAAATATGACGAACAGAAAGTTTAAGATTCACATTAAAAAACAACTTTGTAAGAAAGCCTATTATAAATTAAACGATTATTTGAATGACAAAGATGCCTGGTACTAATGTTAATTCAGCTTCACAAAATCTTTATTAATTGTATGCAAACTTGATTTTTAAAAGATGTGTTGCGTGAAGTTTGTTGCGCCGTTTCTTCTTCACAGCGCTAAGACCTAGGAAGCGGTAGTCGATAAAAAATGATGTGTATAAATGTACCAAGTGTACTCATATGCAATAAATGATTTTGACTTTGACTTTGACTTTAACAATTTAACTCAATTTTTGTGCGAGCGCCCATCTGATTTCTATGCAACTTAACTTTAAGCCGTGTTCATTATATTATTAAATACTTAATTCATATCATTTCAAGTTATTTTTTCATCCAGTTCTTTATTTTCACTTCTGTCTTAGGTACAAAGCTTTAGATCCTAGATATATTCAGTGCTAAAAAGGTTTTCAAAGTAGTCTAAAGTATTCAGAACCGCCTCCACAGTTCACACGACATAGAGTACTCGTGTGCCATTACGATGGTTAATTCAGTGATCAATTCTGGTTCGACATTCTACGAGACGACCCCAAGTTGTAAGCGAAGTAGTTCGTGTTTTACTACATATTTACACTTTTAAAAGTATTTTCTCTTTTTTCAAGTTAATCTACTTTATTTGAGTCAGTAAGCTTTCTTCTTTCATCTTTGTCAAAATCTTGGGAAAAGTCACGTTATAGATTCTTTGATTTATTTAATACTTTGTTTCTTTACATTTTTGTAATAATATGTATATTAAAAGTTGTATATGTCAGCAAGGTGCTTTCCTTTAATATTTCGGACAATAAGATTTCTTCCTTAACTTTACTTTCACTACCGGGAAATATTACATATGTCCCACAACTTATCAGTCCAGTGATTTTTAAGTTATCCTGCGGATAGACAGAAAAAAGCTACGCAACAGGTATCTATCATCACGGTTCCCTAAAAACTGAACAGAAGCAGAAATGGTAAAAGTTTATTCTAAACGGCTATTTTGAAATAAAGTTTCCACTGAGAAAGTTAACCACTCTCGGATAGATTAGATATAATATTTCTGGAAGGACTAGTATTAATTAAGTCACAAGTGTCTAGACTATAGCAAAGTGAATATATAAAGTTACAAAACATTATTTAGGTACTTACTCGCTCCCTCTTTCTAATTTAAACCGCAGAAGAAAGAAGACGTCCAGTCCAGCCTACGTATCAAACGTACAGACGTACAAACAAACAAAAGGAATGTAAATGTTCGTCGACACCGGACACTTCTCTAATACCCCACGCGATGCGTTTGATAGTCGATGTCGTAGGCAAAGTGAAAACATCCCATTAATTGTCAAAAAAACAACAATTTAATTTTAAGTAGGTAGGTAATCTTCCTGACCTTGTAAGTTTAGGGAACCTACCCAAACTACGTGACCCATTTTTTACCCCCTCCCCCCTCGATGATCACCCGTAGTATATACCACCCCCCTTCCCCCTAGTTTCCACATAGTAATGTATAAATATGGTTTTAAATAAATTTTTGCAAGTAGAAAGTTAAAAGATAAAAAAAAATTGCTCATATTTGTCTTTATTAATACGGCGCTTGCCGCGTGACACCAAGAGTGCCGCGTGCATTCCTGTAATCACAAGTGAAAAATATATTATCAAGAAGAAAAAACTGTCAGTTTTCAATTAGCTGACGTCCGTGTTACCTGTGAGTTTAAAAAGCGCTAAAAACTGCGCGCCATATTTGAATATAGCTCGAAAAAACGCGAGATTTTTCTTGAAGATATTGACTACGTGACGAAATCCTAACCCCTTCCCCCACCCCTGTGACGTAGCGTGGTATTTTGAAGACCCCTCCCCCTGAACGGGTCACATAGTTTGGGTACATTCAATAAAAAGTAACAGGATATGCTTCTGCCGTAATTGAAATGACAAAGAGTATATAGATATGAATTTTTGAATAAATAAGATGAAGCAACCAAACCTGGAATAGTCTACAAACTATGAGTTAAAAACAATACGAACACAGAATATGTAAATCGCAACAAATATCTATATTAAGCAATGAATTAACGGCTATAAATCGAACCCAACCAAATAGGAAATTGAATCTCAAGATTAAAAGGAAAATATAAAATCTCACAATGATAACTTTCTATAGAAAACTAATTACATTGCAAACGAAGTAATAATTTAGACTTTTCCAAATCTCTTCTTATTTTGGACTCTGCTCGTAACAGCAATATAAAAAACTATTATCCGATCGTCTGTACGTCCCACGTAAATGCGTATTATGTGTTATCTGGCTACATTCTGTTACAGATCTCCTGTCCCGTACCATTTTCAAACGGCTTCATAGTTCATTTCGATTCCCATAAACATCATTATCTTATCCCTTTTCTACAACACTTGCTTTTGAACTTTCACCTTTAACTTTATGGACTAAAGCTTTGGTATTTGCTTCGTGGATGTAAATTTATTATGGTTATGTAGTCTGGTGGTATTGTTTGTTGTAATATTGTCATTCGTCATGGCTGACAGCCAGTAATGGATAATGTGATCGCGTGCATGTATTTTCGATGGTTTCTGTGTTCTAGAGATGTTTTGTCGTCCTTAAAATAAAAATGTAACACAAAAGTTTGTAATGCTCTAAATAATGGCTCGTGTATCACCTTGTATAAGAAACATATTTATAAATAAGGATAAATGCATGCATTTCTCCTAAGGTCATCTGTTGAAACATGTTTAAGGTTTGTACATGTACTGTTACTGCCTTAGTTCAATTCAATTCAAATATTCTTCATTGTGCACCAATACATATTATAACATTTTATAATAAAACGAAAAAATTTCAAAAAAATATTACATGGAAGGATGAATTTAGTGTACTTCGGCGGTCTTATCGCTTTCAGCGATTTCTTCCAGACAACCTTTTTAGTCTGTCATTTATCAGCGTCTTCTTCCTTTAGGTTCTTTACTTTTATTAATTTTTTTCCAATAACTTTAACACTACGTTAATTAAACATAACCTTTGTTTTTATTTGTCTATTGTTTAAAGATTTTTTTTCTATTTTATTATATTACAGGAAATCCTGGTTAAAAATAATACAACTGTATTGTATGTGCATTATTGCGAATTTATTATTTTCAATTTTGATTTTTCAAGGAAGATTTAACTTTGTTACCTATTTGTTTTCCTTGAATTGATTGCTCAAATGATTTTTGATAATTTTACATTAACGTAATTAAATCTAATTCTTTTCGGTCTTATCTAAAAAGCACGTAACATATTTTATGAAACAGATAAGTTAACTAACAATAGCATCCGCTAAACTATCAAATTTGAATTCTATACTCTTATTGATCTCATATACCATGATGCATTCGAAAGCCATACAAGAAATGTAATAATCAAACAGAAATATAATAACATTTTCAACAAAAAATCGATGCTTCGATTCGAATAATGATATAAAAGTCCCGACAATCTTTGCCAATCTCTCGATGCGTCATGCGACGAACATATTTGCATTGAATGGCTGTGACAGAGACAAACTTAATTTCACTTCCAATGTATGTTATATTCTCGGAACGGACTCGTCTGCAATAATAAACAGATGTGATGTGTTTTGTTCGAATAAAATATCGGTGCCTACAAGAATCAGGTTGTATTGGCTTTGTTCAAAAAGATATGAGATTGTATTACTTAAAAATCTATCTTTGGAACATAAGCAGAGATAGAAGAAGAAACTATATTTTCCCTTTTGAACTACATTTTTCTGTTTATTTTGATTTAAATGAATATACGGCAATGCACATTTCAGTTTTGAAAAACCGTACAATTGTGAACATTCAATACTCTTATATTTCTATTTTTAACATATTCATTATTCCATTTCAAATAGGTAGACAAACAATAATATTGATATGTAAGTAGGATTTAGCGACATAGAAATCACTAACATCTGCCAAAAAAACTTCAAACTCTAGACGAAAGCCTTCTCCGTGCGCGAATATCGCTCATAGCTGTGCAGATCAGATATTTTAAACTTATACCAGGTTTTCTGCTGCACCTAGCTGATCTGCAGTATTTATATTACCTAGCTTAGTGCCTAGTTTGAATGTTTTATTATCATTACTTTGACGTACAGTTATCTTTCGAATTTTTAATAAGTTTATTACTCTCTTCATGGGATATTGACGATCTGATTTGATGTTAGTGCAACCCTTTTCCAACAGAAAAGAAGTAATGAAGTGAAGGTAATGTTTAAAGCATTCGAGACAAATCTTATAGTATATTTTATGTTCACTGTTCATAGCATGGCACAGAATAGGAGTCTTTGTTCATATCAGATAAGGAAGAAATATTTCTCCACTACATTAAATTACAGTTTCACTATATACATGTAGGTACCTAGATGACATCTCCGTTAACGAAGTAGCAACCGCGACTTAATGAACTCAAAGGGGCATGGGGTGGAACAATGGCTAGGGGGAGGGGGTGGGATTATCTTGAAGTCAGGGAGGTGAGTCGTAATGTAATATTGTGTTACGTTTAAACGATGCAGACGAAAGAAATAAAAAGAGGCTTCTAATAAAAAAAACACTACTTTAATTGAAATATGAAGCTATTATTAGAAAGTTACTAGAAAAGATTGATAAATGTGAGTGAAGCTAGTAAGGTATGTCAGGATCGCGCAAAGTGGCGATATATCATTTCTACACATCAAATACTTAAGTTGACAGCCATATATACAGGGTTACAGGAAAAGTCGTGCTAGATCCCTTAAGGGTGTGGAGCACCCATCATTTCTGACTTATTTCACTATGAAACACCCTACCCTAAACTTAACCCTTTTCGAGATATTCGACTTTTAATTTTTTTATTGAAAATTGCTGATTTTTAGGCTACTACATTTATTTTTGTTTATTTTGTGTATCTTATTATTATTATTATTGCATTTTTACATGTGTAGTAAGATGCTTTAGGACGTCAATCATTAAAATAGTGCACAAGTTAATTGAATAGACTGTAGTAGACAAGTGAAAGAAAAGAAATAAAAAACATATTAGAAAGTTTATTTTTCTCTAAGGGATATCTAAAAAAAATGTTATGGTAATTGTTCGGCAGATGTTTTTTAAAATATTTACGTTTCATCAGCTATCTAACGAGGTGTAACAATCTAGGGTTTGTATTACATTTCGTGGAAAAAAAGTAATACATAACTCGCTACCCCGGTCGTCGAGTGCCGGATGTGGCCGTTTTTGACAGAGTTTATCGAAGACTTCGAGAAACTGGCTCTGTTTTGAGACGAAGTACAGACATGGGAAGACCACGAATTGACGACGAAGAACAGGACAATGAGATAGTGCAACGCTTTCGAGCGGATCCGACTACTTCCACTAATATTGTTGCCCGTGATCTGGGGCTTTCGCAATGGAGAGTGTGGTTTACAGTGCATACTGCTGGCCTATACCCGTACCATTACACGCCAGTACACGTTATTGAAGAAGGGGACCCCGCGAGAAGATTGGACTTTTGCAGATTTATGCTAAATGCTGATGTAGAAGACCCAGATTTTTTAAGAAATATCTTGTGGACGGATGAGTCCAAATTTGATAAAGATGGCATAACTAACTATCACAACGCCCATTACTGGGCCCTAAAAGAACTAAGGAATCCCAATAAGAAAAGAGTGAAGGGGTCCCAACGAAGATTCAGCGTGAATGTGTGGATGGGCATTATCTCCAATCATTTGATTGGACCTTACTTTCTCCCGGATAATCTAAACGGGGAAAGCTACGAAAATTTCCTGAGAGCAGACTTGAGTGATTTGCTGGATGATCTGCCACTCAACCTGATCAGGGACATGTGGTTCCAACACGATGGCTGCCCTGCCCATTTCAGGAGAAGTGTCAGAGACTGGCTGGACACAAATTATCCAAACAAATGGATTGGACGAGGTGGGCCATTGCCATGGCCAGCAAGAAGTCCGGACCTAACCCCCATGGATTTTCATGTGTGGGGCTGCATGAAAAGTCTCGTGTACAGCGAGCCGAATCCAGTTTCGTCTGTGGAAGACTTAAGAGAAAGGATTGTGGATGCAGCAAATAAAATGAGGACCACATTGACCACTGGCGTAGTGAAGACCGGTCTCCGTAGAAGGATGCGACAATGTATTAGAAATAGAGGCGGCCATGTTGAACATGAACTGTAGAAAAAGAAAAAGTTGTGAGAAAACCTTTAATAAATGGCATTACATGCTTACCTATTGTTTTATTTTACTTTTTAGGGCTAAGTATACATTTTCTTCTCCACTGTCGCCTATGAAACTAAATTTTTTTGAATGCATTTGAATAAAACCCTACATTATTATACCTCGTTAGATAGCTGATGAACCGTAGATATTTTAAAAAACATCTGCCGAACAATTACCATAATATTTTTTTTAGATATCCCTTAGAGAAAAATAAACTTTCTAATATGTTTTTTATTTCTTTTCTTTCACTTGTCTACTACGGTCTATTCAAATAACTTGTACACTATTTTAATGATTGACGTCCTAAAGCATCTTACTACACATGTAAAAATGCAATAATAATAATAATAAGATACACAAAATAAACAAAAATAAATGTAGTAGCCTAAAAATCAGCAATTTTCAATAAAAAAATTAAAAGTCGAATATCTCGAAAAGGGTTAAGTTTAGGGTAGGGTGTTTCATAGTGAAATAAGTCAGAAATGATGGGTGCTCCACACCCTTAAGGGATCTAGCACGACTTTTCCTGTAACCCTGTATATTCTTGTTAAAAAAACTCCAGTTTCTAAATAAATTAAATACAAAGGATATGGATTTTCATAGTCATACTGTATATTCATATTGACAAAGTTATTAAATGACAGACATGTCAAACTATATAGAGTTCTCTTTCCGTTGACAAATAATCTTAAAATTTGGCACGATGAATTATATCATAGCACAAATAAAGGATAAAAAAACGAAAATTATTAAATAGGCTTCACGTACTTGAGGTACACATAATAATTCCACTTTACGGTTATATAACGATATAGAAGGATTTCATATAAGTATATAGTATATATAGTAGAGGGAGATAAGTGGATGCATGATGCATTAGGGGGGAATTTTAGAAGTAAAGGAAGTTATACCAAAATACTAGAAAAGGGTTGTACGTTAAAAAATACACCAGCAGTGTCTCATTGCCTGATAGTATTTAGCGGTACGGACCCTCAGAGCGAAAGTCCATTGAATGACAAATTTAGTATTGAATATCCAGAAAATGTTGACAAAACCTCTGAACTGCTTAGTTTAAAAAAAATCTGGTTATATTTTCGTTTTAAAATACAGTTAATTTGGATTCTGCATAAATAATTTATCACAAGATTTGAAACCCCCAGTCAATCCTTTCACTAGCTTTAGCTACATTCAAAGCGGTATAAACTGAAATAGTAAAGTAATGCAAATTAAATGCAAAATAGTATCGTTCATGAATATACTTGCATTCATATTAGTTCTTAGCTTAAGGGTGCTTTCTTAACCCCTTCAAAACCCATATTAATTGGTTCAGATAAGGGATTGTTTAGGGGAAACTCTTGGTTTTGAGGCGGTCTAAGAGATGAGTAACTTAGTCGGTAGCCTTACTATAGTCTGAAGTTTTTGACATAGGTAGCTGTTATTCGTAACTTTGTCTTTAGTAGCTAATGTCATAAGCCTTTCATAATTATGCTGTCTGTTTCTTTAGCTGATTGTCGTTAGCTCATAATTTTTCTTGTTACAAATATTTAAATAGTCTAAAATATTAAGTAACTTCATCGATAGTATTAATATTGTCTAAATATATTGACCCAACCCGTCTGGCCAGCGCGGGGAGTGTAGGCCAAATCCTCCGTCTGTCTCCGGCAGATGAGAGAGGGTTGTGCTCCTGCAGTGGAAACAAAAATAACCAGATGGTGGTGGTGTTATTGACACAGGTAGCTTAAATTTGTTACATCGTCTTTAGACTTTATTTAGTACTTTAGCAAAATAAATGTCATGAGCTTCAGTTGTTATACTGTTTCTTTAGCTTATCGGTTACTCGTAGCTAGTTACTTTTTTGCTACATTTATGTTTTGACATAAACGTTTTGTTTAATTACTTTCATAACTTTTAATATTGTCAGGAATAATAACTTTATTGCCAAGAATTTTCCCTTTTCGAATGGTATGTTGGTCTGGTGTTAAAATAATTCGCCTGTAATTTACACCACGAAGGTGCTCAAGCAATATCTTCTGCCGTGTGTGTGTGTTGATTTGCCTGTGTGCGTCTAACTCGTGTAACTTCGCGCTTGAATGACCACATCGATTAATTCCAAACTTACTTTAAAACTATAGCTAAGTTAACAAAAGTTTCCCGACTTAAGGTTCTAATTAGATTATTCGAATATTATCAAGGAAAGATCAAATATACAATGTCTCGGCCAGTTACGAATGTTGTTTTGCTTTTCACTTAGTTGTTTTTGTTTTTAAGCTGTGACATTTGTAAACTGAGATAAAACATTATAAAAACAAACATGCACAGTGATAAGTTTACCAATAAATTGGTTATAGAATTACAAGAACAATGATCGAGCTATTTTATATTTCAAATTAAACTGGATGTGACTCTTCGCTGTTAAGCAGGTTACACAAAGTCACGATATCTTCAAACTTTATTTCTACACATAACGTGTGTGTACCATTGTATCAAATAAGCACTTTATTCACGTTACGTTTTTAAATCATATCAAACGCATCTATTAAATTATCGACACTCACACGTCGATTTGCTTTATACTAAGTTTTTGTTTTGTTTTTTGTGGTTCATTAGTTAATATATCAATAATTTATCATCATTTTATTTAATATCCTTTGACAATTTTAAACTGAGACAAAACTTTATAAAATTAACACGCACAATGATAAGTTTCGTGATGAAGCGTTTTAGTTAAGAAATTAGTAACTAAATGAGATGAAGAAGTAACATTTAGTAACTGGCTTTGAACAAGACATTTCCCAGTTCGTAGCCAGTTTTGTTTATCAATTGGGGCGAGTGTTTGTTTATTGAGTTTTGTCTGTCTCTTTCGATGAGTTGATCTTAATTGTCACCCAAAAGTTTTCAAATTCCATGAAAAAAAAAAGATTTCTCAATATTAAATTGTTGCCCGATCTTGTCTATCTATAGGCATGTTCCAAATGGTATCGAGGTTGATTTGATTAGTATGCGAAGCATAATTCGTCTGAAGCACGACGTTCGACGATACATGACAGTATAAATGATTGTGCTTTCTTTGTTTATTGCCTATTGAATTGAAAGATTTCAATATTCCATTTACGATAATAACAACATGTATATCATCATCATCAGCCTGTAAGAGTCCACTGCAGAACATAGGCCTCTCCCAAGGCGCGCCACTGAACCCGATCTTCGGTTCTTCTCATCCAGTCTATGCCAGCCGGCTTTCTCGAGCGGAGACCGCGACTCGGCATGTGTAGTGTGGGATGCCCCCTGGCCAGATGGAGCGACACGTCTGCGTAAGGCGGCTGGCAGAGACTGGATGAGAAATGTATATATACGTATTTACTAGATATTATGTTTAACTATTTAACCTAACCTTTTTATCATCAGCCGAAAAACGTCCACTGCTGAATATAATCCTCCCAAATAGAATACAAATTTTGGTGGGCATGTTCCAAATTTCAGCTCAATCTTTCAAGTATCTCGCTAGCAGCAATGCGACCTAGATGGTCTCCATTCAAGTAATATATTTTAGCAGTAGGTAGAATAAGATTTGACCAACCATCCTACAAATAAACCCAGTGGTTTCAGTAGGATGGTTTAGGAAAACATACATTATACTAATATAAGGAGGAAAGATTTGTATGTTTGTAACGAACAAATTCAAACACTACTGGACCGATTTCAAAAATTCTTTCACCATTAGAATGCTACATTATCCCTGAGTAATATAGGCTTATATATTTATTACTATAAAAATTAGGGATCCCTACTAAAACATCAATAATGTAACACAAGGTGTAAAAAAATTAGACATAAAATATCTTTCATCGCATGCGCTGCGAAGACTATTGATGATAGAACAAAAAATGTTCTATAAATACAAATTATTAACTTGCATATTTTTAAGTGATTGTAAGTATTTAATTTTATTCTACGTTTATCCCAAAATTTTTAAAAAATAAATGTCCGCTCGTAAGAATCCAGGGCGGGTCGGTAGTATAATATAATTTAAATAAAAAAGTAGTTTTTGAGTAATATGAGTTACCTATACAGACGAACAAAAAGCTTTAGTCTAAAAATCAGATATTGTTTCTTTTTTATGGTCATTCTCCCATTTAGAAAACCAAAAATTATTGGACTTTCCTATACTTTTAAATTTCTATTTAATTATTTTTTTCTGTACCTTCCTACTGTTATCTACTTTTATTACCCTATGCAATATTTTTTATGTATATATATTAGAAAACTGTAAATGGCTAATGTTTAATTTATATTATACTGTATTATATATTTTTGTAAACTAGCTGTAGGTTTCAGAATGATTAAATAAAATACTTAAAAACCTAAATCTATAAAAAAACTCACGTAAGCTTCCATTAAAACAATCAAGGCCATTCTTCATTTATTCAATCCTACATACATTCATTATATTAACACAGTTAATATCAATATTGCTCTTCCGAACCGACTCTACATACAATTAACTCTACATAAAATCGAGAACAGTCATGTTTGCCCATTGAACGATGATATTCATAATTCATAGTTTAATGTTTCGTTCGACCCCAAGGCTCGATCTATAAATTTAGTTGGTGAGATGTCAGTTACTATAATATAATATACAGTTACATTTCGAATTGAGTGACCAGCCCTAGAACCTTATACAATGGTGATAAAGTTGATATTAGAATGAACTTAATCATTTATCATAGAGTACTGACTGTAGTAAAGGATACATTTCAACACATTCATACAAAATTTTATATATGACTTTACTTTTTAGTTTAATGCTATTATTTTTGGGGTTCCGACAATAACCTAAATAAATAGATAGATAGATAGATTATATGTAGCAAAGCCCTTTGGTTCGTCCGTCCCCCAGATTAGTTGAAAACTACTAAACCGATTGAGGTGAATCTGGAACCTATATGTAAAATTGACCGGCAGTAATGAGTAAAATCACATGTCGTGTGATTTCCGGTTTAGAATTGGGCCCCAGAGACGGACAGCATCGTTCTCCTATTTAAGATCATTGACCAAGGAATGTTTACGTTTAGCAATGGACGTATTTCGGCTGATGATGACAAGAAATACATACATATTGCTCACGCCTTGGTCCCAGAGGGGTAGGCAGAGACGATGGATCGCCACTTTGCGCGATCCTGAGACACCTCTCTAGCCTCACTCACATTCATCAACCTTATTATGCACCTCCTTTTATTCTTCTCACTGCGGACCCCAGCCTTTTTGACAAGAAAATCATGAAAAAAATCTGTTTTTTTTTGTCTTTTTGTTTTCTACATGTTCTCTGGCAGACAGACAGACATACATAAAAGCTATGCTAAGGGTATCCATTATGATGGGAACCCTAAAAACGCCCTCTATTTTCTCCATAATCTACAAGATGATCTTTAATACACGAACGCGTGCACTAATCCCCATTTCAGGTTATCTAAAAACAATAAATTTCGCAGTAACAGCTCACATTGTTTAGCCCTCAAACGCCGCACCTACTTCCAGCAAGGGTTCGTCGGCATCACAGACCCGCCCACCGCAAGCCAGGGTTAAGATACAGGAAACAAAGACAAACTTTATCGTCAGTCATTGTGTTAGTATTTTCCTTAATTGTTTTTCCATGTATACTCGTAATCGGGGTCTGCTTTAATCCTGCTTGGCTTAATCGAATCTTCCTAGACCCAGGAGTATATTTGACCGATAACAGACTTTGGGGTGTTAGATGATATTCTGTTGTCTGCAACGATCTCTATGTACTACTAGATCGAGCGTTCCAAACAATCGCTCTATTCCACGCAAGTATCCACAACTCTTTTACATTCACTTTGAAACTTGTGCAGTTACTACTCAGAACATTTAATTATTTACTAAATATTGACATTATTTAACCGCAGCGTCAATATTTAGTAAGTAATAATTAAACGTTCTGCGTAGTTACTGCACAAGTTTCATTGTGAATGTGAAAGAGTTGTGGCTACTTGCGTGGAACAGAGCGATTGTTTGGAACGCTCTATCTAGTAGTACATAGAGATCGTTGGTTGTCTGCTAGAAAAAGATATATTGACGCAATTGTAGGGTTGGCAGTGTGCTTGGAAATTCTATCTTAATTGAATGTGAAGTTAATGCAGTAGTAGCATTGTTTGTACTGAGGAATCGTCAGTGATTCTCATTTCATTTATTTATACAGCTTTAAATTTTATGTAAATAAGTTCTCAAAATATGTTTTAGTTCTAATACAACTTTACATAAGGGTTTAGCTTCAAATATCTTGTATATAAATTCTAAATTACGCAATGTCACGGATTAAAAATTGAAATCAACATGTCATAAAAAACACGTAAAAATATATCAATTATTCCTCATTTATAAAGATTTCATCTAGGTTGTACGGTTTTTTTTAAGTAATAATTTTAGTAATCTTTTTATCAGTTAGAGACATGACTTTTTCATACAATTTATTGCAGACTAGGACCGAGTTATTCAAAAATGTCAGTTGATATGCTGCAGTTCGACATCTAGGCAACTTCAGTTCGGGAACCACAGTTTTTGTAGAGAGACCCTTATATTTAAAGATGAGTTAATTTGTTATCACTAAACAAAATAGCATTCCAATCTAGCTCTAGTAATAAATCTAAGAATACTAGAACAAATTTACTCATAATAACCTAACTGTATTTTATAAAAATCGTCCCCGAATTTTATCTGAGGTCACCAGTTCTCCTAGCCTACCTAGTTTCAAAAAGAGGCTGTGCATCTGCTGAATTGTCAAGCAGATATTTTATTGTTTTAAAAGTTTTTCCAGAACTCATTGACATAATTATATTTAATTTGAGAAGATATTTATGACATTTTTATTTTTAATTTATTTTTGTTTAATTTAATTGTATTTTTGTTTTATATTGTAATTGATTTCATTTGACCGGTAGTTATTTATAAATATATGCTTATGTCTATTGCCATAACAGCTGTTTCAATTAATTCTGTATATTTTATCTAAATTTATTAATAAAACGTATTAATTGTATATTTTTGTATATTATTCTTAAATCACCAATCAATTATGTTTTTTCTTATTTTAATGTGAAATCTTGTAATAGGGCTAAGTTATCTTATCAATATTTATATGCGGTACAATTTTCTTGCATTATAAAAACAACTTATGCGGTCGAACGACACAATCTTTTCGAATTATAGACATTGCATACTCAAAAGATATACTTAAGTACTTTAAACGTCTACAACCAGCAATGTACTGAGCCATAACTCACGGTGCAATATCCCGTCATTTTTACCACTTGACAGCGAACGTCGTCGTCCCAACGTCCTTATCTTCTGATTTATACCGCCTCGACTAATGCAATTATTGCAATTTATTATGAAATTAAATAAGGTCGACGCGGCGCTCCCCCCAGTCTCGTGCACGAAATTTATACCCCTTTGTAGAAAACTATGTTGTCTTCGGAGAGCCGAAAGGTCGCACGCTCTTATTCCAAACATTTGACTTTTGAATTTCGACCTTCGTCTGAAGATCTATTTTCGCTAGTGTACCTCTTTCTTAGATTGTTACGTCTTTTTAAGTGGGTAGTTTGCTTATTTTTCTCGCGGCTTATGTTGTCTCTGTCTGTGGTAGGACATAAATTATTTGCGCCCCCAACACCTTGTCGGAGGGACGGTTGCAGATAGCGTCATTTTTATAAAAGTGTAATGCTGTTTTCTTGTTGTGATTGCGTCTGGAGGTTTTTGACTAGACTCCTCTGGCGTGATTTGTTTGTATAATATAAGTTTGCAGCTATCCTGTGACAATGAAGGCAGTTCCTACCTAGAAGTTCCTTAGTGCCTAAGTAATGATTATTGAGCCACTTGCCACCTATCGTAATTTAGTCGTGTTAAATAAACAAATCCAGCAAAATCGGTTAAAGTCTTACTAAATCATCACTAACTGTCCATATAACAAGGTATCTCGCGTCATCGATGAAATTATCATAAGGATCATCGTCGACCGTAAGAAAATTTCATTCTCTGTAAAACTATCAAGGAAATAAGAGCATGGCCAGGAATAGTATTTTGAGTGCTGACGAATTATTTGAACTTTAAACAGTAACTCAGAGTTCTTTACCTGTTCTGATAGAAAACCATAGTGACTGCACTGAGTCGTCTTCGTCTAATTCAATGTAGTTTTAAATATTCATACTATTGGTAAACTAAATGTTCTATGCTGAAGTTGGGAAATCGTAATCCTAAACTAAATTCTAAACCATTGTGATTTTTTTTCATTTAGTATTTTACTGTTACATTTTCTCGTTGTTCTAGTTATTTTAACATTATACTTATCTGTAACCTTATGCTCGTTAGGTCAGAGAAGGTCCCTTTTTCTGTCCTTTTTGGTATTATAATCTTTAGCTATTGTAACATAAGACATTTTTATCTTAAAGCATATGATATTTACTAAAAGAAGATATTTCTATCATTATTTGTGTCATTAAATTAAAAATAATATCACTATGTATGTCGTTTCCAGGTTTATATATTTTTTAACCTTAGTTATTGCAAATTTCTTTAGTATTTTTGTACTTTCTTCATCTTTATCATTAACATACACTATCTTTATTTGGAAGCCTTTATTAAAAATATATTTCAGCATCTAAATTCTTCTTGTTTTAGTTACATTAACACCATACCCTATGCATAGGTTACTCGATGGGACAGCACTGACCACGGCTAACAGCACATCAGTCGTGGGACATTTCGATCCCGCTGTAATTAACTCAGTTAAGCTAATAGTGTTGCCTACTCTCTATAATAGTGTTACCTTGTACAGTAATTGTGAAGCTGACCAACTGTTGGATGAGGTACAACCTACTTATCTAGTCAAGTGCATAAAATACTAGGAAAAGTATAACAAGTTTCTGTAAAGGTATTGCTCACCAAGTATCGAACGAAGGTGCAGTTTTTGCTACAGCAATTTCAGTTAATCCAGAAAATACCTGACTTGTACCGAGTGAAAGCGTGAATGATACTACTGAGTGCATAAATTCCTCAAAATATGGGATATACAAAAATAATTATTTTACTACATTTCGTGATTGCATGGTTACCACACATATTAACGCTGCATAGTGGTAGTACGGTCGGCGTCCAGTAATTAGGAGTAAATTAAATGATGTTGCGTTTCATGCCAAAATGGCTGCCGTATTACGTATTTAGGCCTTGTCTATGAGCAAGCATTTAGCAAGTTAACTTGCTACTGTTTACTGCCTCAATTTTACAAGAATTGTAAATATCGATAATGTAAAATGATAGGTGAAATCGCTGAAGTACCATTTATAAATTTTACAGATTTTCTTTTTAAATTCTTATTGACAAGAAAAATTATGAGGAGTATTTTCATAAAACTCGAAAAATACATTAGAAAGTCATCTGACAAAGAAATCATGCAGTCCTATTTCACGATATAAGTGTCGACTTTCGAGGTTTACATTTCCGCTATATATACGTAGAAATCGTTACTACACGGGGTCCAGAGTTAAACTACCGTCGGCGGAATGTGACAGATATCTAATAGTGCTATGCGATATGTACGTTTGACGTTCATTTCTACCTCACCCCACCATCCCCCAAAGCGTTATAACTCTATCCCGCCATGTAGATAGAAATAAAAATATCTGTATACATACATATCCACTTAAAAGTGAAAAAGGAGCTTTGAAATCTTTTTCAGAATACTTGTCATAGAAAGTCTATAGTAATTTAAAGCCGTGGATGAAATTTTGAAGAACAAAAAAGCAGATGTCAATGGATCTATTGATATAAATTGTATACAAGAAGAAAGACGACTATAATAACTTTCGTAACGGCGTCAGATTCTGTTCGAAATTTGTCCTAGCGACTTCGAGCTTTATACCTAAGAATCCTAAACCCAGATTCAGTTTTTGATCACTACCACAAACGTATTTGACGGTTGGTAGACGTAGAAAGTAAGTGTTGTATCTGAACTTGCACGAATACCTAAGTTACTTGCCAACATTGGCTTGAGGGCACGCAAGTTCACTTTCCACTCGCACGCCATGTGATTGCGTTCCCGTAGTTCACAGGGTCAATGGAAAAGGTCAAGCAATCAATCTGTCAAATTTGATACATGTTGCTCGTGACCTTGCATGCAAGCCGATACACCTCGATACGAAACTGATATTTTTCTTGGGTATTGTTTTCGGTTATAACACGTTCCTCGCTTAGCTCGTTAAGAGCAGGGAAGGGGAAGTCGGTCATCTAGCGGACAGGTAGATCGATAATATTACATGGATTACTTAAAAGAAACCGAGATAGAATAGAAGAGTCTTATCATCAAGTTAGAGAAGGTATATAAAATCGATCTACATGACACTGAAAACTGTACAATTAAAATGAAAAAAAAATTGCAAAAATAAATAAATTTGGGGATGTAAGAATAAGTAATAGAATACATTAAAATCATTTTTGGCGTTTTTGTCTGTTTGTTTGTGCACGCATCACGTAAAAACTACTGAAACGATTCTGAAGGAGTTTTAGAAGAAACATAGGGCTTAATTTGGAATAACATTTAGTCTTCAGTTCATCGAAATCGGGTTACTCCATCAAAAGTTACGCGAATGTACAGTTTTCAAAAACTCACGAAATGAATTCAGATTGTAATGAGTTAGAATTATGGTGGCGGTGACAGTAGAAATGGGGGTGGGGAGCGGCAGCAAGAGCAGGAGCAGGAAAGAAGGAAAGGGGAAAGGAAATAAAAACGATCATAACGAACTAGTCTCTAACTGGATATTTAGAATACATGAACCTAATCGAAACTGTATTTTCACAAATTCGATTATATATAAAAGTAATGTGACCGAACAAGTTCACTTTCATCATGATCATAGATAATGTGAAAACTGTCACACAAATACTTAGATGAAAATTTTTCACTATCTACTTTTTTGTCAACGAGTGTTTTGTTAAAACTGTTCGACACAACACCACATTATGTTGCATCTCATTATCACTGTCCAACACTGCAGTGTAAATATTAAACGGACGGGCTTTAATTCCGTTATTGACAGTACTTTCAAACTTAACTATACCATTAACATGAGCTTTATGCTCAACATCATAACGTTTAATTTGGACTTATTAAGCGAGTCGATGTGTTGGTCAACCATTTTGTTTGTATTCATCTCGAATGGTATCGATTGTGAAGAGCCACGGGCAATGTTTAAGCGATTTGGTTTGTCACACAAACAGACAGAATTTAGTATTGACCAGTTTTTCTAAATTTAATTTAAGTGTGGTGTTTCATTGTTTAATAGCGTCGTCATCCAATTGCATTTTTTTTTATCTCATCTTAGAAAACTATAAACAACTAGCTATTTCCCGTGACTTAGTCTGCGTGAACAATTTAATATCACCAATTATTATGTATTTCCCGTAGGAATGGGATGTTTTTTCGGGATAAAAACTATCCTATATTCTATTCCAGGACCTAACCTACATGTGTGCCGAGTTTTATCACGATCCGTCCACTGGTTGAAGCGTGATTGAGTAACAAACATCCAAATATCCAAACTTTCGCATTTATAATATTAGTAGGAAGGATAAATAACTAAAAGTCAAATTTCTTATAATAACAAAAACTAATGAGAATCATAAATGATCAAAATGGCTTTTATTCGTAAAATAATTATTTAATCAGAAGTTTTCTAAGCTTCAAACAAGAAACAACACAGCAACAAACGGTTTCCACAAAATGAATAAAAAAGACAAATAAATATATACATACACATCTCTAATTCCAAACTAGGATTATCTTCCGTGCTATGGATATTGAACAAGGATTGGACAATACACAAATACCTATAACAACCAGACCGGGACCAACTTGAACAAATAGTACTAACATTAGTTGTCTGTCCCCAGTTGGAATCGAATCTACGACCTCTGCCAACGAGGTGGTCAAATATGCTGGCGGCAATTTAATACGTTGAATCAATGCCCACGGACCAACTGAAAGGCATATTAAGATCAATTTGAAGAGCAATAATACCTGCCGCAACATCATCGGGCAGTCGGAGTTCAAACTCCGGCGCCATATTTTTTTTATTCGAAAAAAAAAACAGCTGACGGCATTACGATAGACAGACACGATAATTATAGAGTTGCCACACGTCCCGTGACGGACAACGAGCCGTAATAGGCGTAATTACAACACAATTTACACGTCCAACTCGCACGGACAGTTTCGCCTAATTTGATTTGATTGTCACCCCATTTGACGTTTATTTAAATGTCGAATTCGCTTACGGTAACCTTTTGATGTTTAAATTTAAAAGTAAATAAATGTTTATGGTCCGGTAAATTGTAGCTGTCAATTTTGATGCTAATCTTTTGACGAAATTATTTATAGAATTTTGTTTCGCCGTTTGATTAAATATTTAATGAGTTCAGTTTATTTTCATAAAGGTAAATTTATAATGCATTGTAGCGTAATTCAGAAAGGGTTGTTATAAAATAGGATTAATGTCTACGTATTTATATAATAAATATCTCTGTTTTATAAACAAGTAATTTTGATTTGACTGCTTTTTATTTTTTAGTTGAAGATTCTCGCGTTCTCCTGTGTATATTAAGATCTTTACTGCGATCACCAGTCCGCCTGCCAAGAGTGGTGATTATGGCAAATCCCCCAATGGACAGGATACCAAAAGTGGCTTCTATTGGGTTCTTGGCTTATGTTCAGCAGTGGACGTATTTCGGTTCCTTATTTTCTATAGTCATTTAACTATTTATCATTTAAGTTCCCAGATCAGAGAAACCTACCTTCTTCGCTTGTATAATATTTTCTACCCAAAGGTTGTCTGAAAGAAATCGCATAAAGCGACAAGACTGCCTAAATTGTAATATTTTTTACTTTTAAACCTCGTAACTGTATTTGTTTGTGCAATAAAGTACATTGTATTGTAATTATGTTTATATATAAAGATTAAAACTAAATTCACACCAGAAAGATATATCAACAAACTCGACTAAAATAAAATAAGCCAATATCACTACATATTATAAATTACTTACGGAAAACCTAAAGCAAAACTTCAATTTCATTCGTAACTGAAACTCCGAACAGCTCGCCATTTTTATAGCGTTTTTTTTTTTTAAATTTCCGTCCAATATCGTCCGGAACCGATACTGAATCGTATTTTCTACGCCATTGAGTCCCGATTTGACATACTGATAGAGATTGCCTGCGGAATGAATCCTCCTTTTACATCTCAATTTAAGCTTTGTTGCTTTTTGTTTAGGTTGGATTTACATTGGTATGTTCGCGTTCTGGGATGGTCCAGTCCATTATCTGTTCAACTTACATTGAGTGCAATTTGATTCAACATTAAGTATTTAAAAATAATTTATCAGAGCTAATTGGAAGCTCTGTTTACTATACCTTATGGATAGTTGACTCATACTCTTTGCATTTTTTGTAAAAAAATTTTTTGTTCCTTAGTTTTTTATCCTCTGACATTATTATGCCTGTTTATTTATTATGCGGTGTTTGCTCTTTAAACTAGATTCTTCTAGCTCGTATAGCATGCGAATACACAGGAATTGGGACTATGGGGAAAGGGTTATTATATTTTTTTATTTTATTCATTATTTCTTTTTTTAATGTATTTGTTTTCCTTAAGATCCTTTTTCTTTTCTTTTTTTGCCTTTGTGTTTTCCATTGTATTCTTATTCTTTTTATTTTATTTTTTATTATTTAATATTAAAATGTATCTGATATGCAGAGATCGCAATTAGGTACATTCATGTACTTGCGACAAAAATATGGCACCGTAGATTAATATGGACATCGCGGCATTTTCTTTTATCCTCGTCATCATCAGCCGATATACGTTCACTGGTGAACTTAAACCTCCTCGATAGAATGCCACTTTTAGTTGCCTGTCTATTAGGGGATTTGCCATAATCACCACAATCGCAGACGAATTGGTGATCGTATTAATGATCTTAATGATCACACACATATATATTGATTTGCAATTTCTTCAATTGTTATAAAAGTCTCCGCTGAAATTAATAATAATAAATCGTTTATTATCAGGCAACTTGGCCCATAGATAAATACCTTAACCTAGAAATACATACATTATTATAACCTTAATTAACAGAGTTCATCACACTATTTTTAAGATTTTAGTCTTTGAATCCCTAAAACGTCTAAACACTACTCCCTCGGGCCAGAAGTCGGGACTGAGGAATATACCCTGGTGTTTTGTGGGAACCCGGAGTCTACAGGCCTTGAAGTTATTAGTGCTAGTAGACTCCAAGAACGTACATTCGACCCTGATTCGTTCCTCAGTCCAACCCATAATCCTAGACCGGATGTGTTGCATCACATCCTCTATTGATGTTGCTGCATCCAGAATAATTAATGACTAGACAACCTTGCTTATCGCCTTAAATTTTTGTGGTTACTAAGCCAGTCATAGTGACGCCACATTTCGTACCTCAAAGCATTAGCCTAAATATAGGCTTTTAGCTAAAAGCTTAAATTTCCTAAATGCCTGCTCCACAATGGATCCATTGGCTCATAAAAATTATATCGGGTGGCACACACGTGAAATTGATTTCAGAATTCCGATTGAATAATAAATTTTAGTGAGGTACGGATGCGAAAATTTTATTTTCCGGATTTTTTACTTTATTTATATGTGACAATACCATTGCAGTTTACGAGTTAATTTGTTGAAATAAAGAATGAACTGATATATTTAAAAAAAATTTAACGCATAAATTTAGATGTTTATTGTCAGTATCAATTAAGTAGTATTTCAACATCCTCTTTCATAATGCGAATTGCTAGGGATTGGAACTCCCTACCAGCTTGGGTGTTTCCGGACATGTACAACTTAGATTCTTTTAAAGGAAGAGTGAATAGTCATCTTCTGGGTCAACGCGTTCCACCTTAGGCCTCATCGTTACTTACCATCAGGCGCAACCCATCATTGTTATAATAAAAAAATTAATATTCCTAACAAATATATAACTTTTTATTAGTATTTTTTACAGAGAACCTGAAAAATGTAATGGAAAATAGCTGTATTGATCGTACAATTCACGACGGCACTCCTCGCAACTTTTGAGTGAGCGCGAGACACAGGGAGTTAATCAGAACCTATCCTGACGTCAGTATGTTAGTGTACGTATGCACAAATTGCCTAATTAGTGCGTAACGATAGAACTAGCACAGTAACAATATAACGCATCATCATCATCATCAGGTTATTTTTGTCTCCACTGCAGGAGCACAACCCGCTCTCATCAGCCGGAGACAGACGGAGGATTTGCCCTACAAACCCCGCGCTGGCCAGACGGGCTGGGGAGGCCTGATTGATGTTTTATAATGTATTCCCTTAGTCGCCTTGTACGACATCCACGGGAAGAGTTGGAGTGGTCCTATTCTACTCTATCGGAAACCACACGGCACTATATAACGCATACAATGAAGAAAATGTGGGCGTGCCATCGTGAACTGTACGTACAATACCTATATACATAATGAAGGACCGGGTGTAGAAGTGTGTTAGGTTAGGTTCAGTAATGAACATCGACTGATATAACAGACCTATTCATACCTATCTCCTTATATTTTACCTATTTCAAATGTCTGTATTCATCTAAACAAGAATACTTTACAAAATACTTGTCCGAGCATCTCGGACTTTATAAAACAGTAATTCAAACGGCCCGCCAATTTGTGGCAACAATGGCAGCGAGCTGTCATTGGACACGCGCTCTGCGCCGATTGGTTCTCGGCGGCGCGCAATACGCATGCGCGCGGAAAGCATGATGGCCGCAGGATAGCGCGGTCTCGAGGCAGCTTTCGGTCGGTTCGGCGGTAAACATCAGTTCGGCTGTATTATCATTGACTTTAATTAAGAACAGAACTCAGAAGTGTTGTTGGTGATCCTGGTGCACCAGGGAAAGTGACGGGGAAGTGAAGCTGCTGTAGTGCCAGACTATCAGCGGTGTCCACGGCGTACTCCACGAAGAGGCAGGTACGTGAATTCCTGGTTTGTGGGTTTTAGATGCTCGGCAGGCTTGGGGTTTAACATCATATCGGACAGACAGACTGACCAGCACGATTTACGACATAAAATAAAATACTTATACAGTCCACTTTCAAAACTCCCAATGAGTTATTGAACATAACTTGGTCCATTCGACCTCGGATTCGGTTTTAATTGTATTATTTCGGTATTTTGGTGTATTTTCGGATATTATACTTACTTATTATTAACGTGTCATTCGGTATTTTCTCGGTTATTCGGTAATTTTTGTAATTTTTTGCAAGAACGTACATGTTCTCGCTTAGGTCAATGACCTTACTCTCGGCTCGGTTTAAATTCGGTGTTTTTTGTATTTTTTATACTACAATCTAACTATCATATGCAGAACACTAAATTTAGCATAATTCCGGTGTTTGAACAACAAAATATCATTACATACTCGTAAAATTTCGATTTTTATATAGTAAGCACGCAGTCTTTACATTCGTTCATTCATTGCAGTCTAGAAACTACAAAATGGCGAAAATTCATGCAGTAAAATTCAAAATAGAATACGAGTGGTTCACAGATACTGTAGAAATGATTCGGTCTAAGGATTATAGTTCAGGAGTTTTAACTGCGCGTTTGAGAAAATTGGAAGATCATTACGAAAAGTTAAATATAGCGTATGAAAGTATATTAAACGCGATTTCGGATGAAAAAGATATTGCACAATACGGAGAGCAATATAAGCAAGCGGATATTTGTTACAACGAGCTGGATGCTCTTTCAACTAAATTCCCTAGTAGGGACGGTGGATATGAAACGACGGAAAGTGCCTCGCACTCTAGGCTACCAGTTTTAAATTTACCGCGTTTTTATGGTGATACGTTTGAATGGTACAGTTTCATAAGCTTATACAATTCCTTGGTACTCTTGAGGAAAGATCTGTCGAAAACAGAAAAGTACCATTATTTATTTTCACATCTTCATAAGGAACCGCTTACGCTTATCCAGCATTTACCCATGACAGATGAGTCTCTTGATACCGCATTAGAGATTTTAAAATCACGTTATGAAAACAAACGCATGTTGGTCGACCGCCATATTTCACGTCTTTTGAACTTACCGGTGTTATCGAACACACGTAACTTACGTATTGACATTTTAAACCCAATACTTGAAAGCACGCGCTCTCTAAAGAATTTAGGTATTCCAGTTGATGCATGGAGCTACATGCTCTTATACATCAGTCTGTCAAAACTACCCAACGAAACGAAAACGCGTTTTGAGCAATTACACGGCGGTATTAAAACGGAACTTCCAAAATTTAATGATTTTATTGACTTCTTACAAAATGAATGTCATTTAATTGACACGGCTACTTATTCGGACACGTTACACTTTAATAGAAACGATCGTAACATAAAGGTAGATCGTAATGTTCGTAATTTTTTGCCACCTCGCAGTGGGCAAACTGTACCGCAGCTACAGTCGCGTAATAAGACGCACGCTAGTCGCGGGTGCATCTTTTGTTCGGGGAGCACTCATATTATAAACGAGTGTTTTAAATTCAATAATCTGACACGGGATGATCGACGCCAGTGGGTGAAGTCTAACAGTTTGTGTTTTCGGTGTTTCGGTAATCATGCGGCAGTTTCATGTGATAAAAATGTGGCTTGCGCGCTTTGTGGCAACAAAGGTCACAATAAATTGATTTGTACTGTGACAGTGGCTCGGGATGCCGCACCTATAAATAATTACGGCAAGGTAAATAATTACGGGACTGACGGAAATTTTAGGCGTCACGTGTCCGTAGGTATTATGGACAGTCAGTCACAATCCGATTACTATCACCACAACGATAGTGTGAACGCACCAAATGATCGGTGCGCATCATTTGAGCGTAACGACTATAGCAACTCGTATAGTGGCGTTGCTGGGGAAGAGTCGCGCGCGCGTTGTTTCCCGCCGTCGAGCGCCGCGTCGCAGCCGCCCGCGCACCCCGCGCACCCCGCGCACCCCGCGCACCACGCGCACCACGCGCACCCCGCGCGTAGCGATGGTTTGCGCCACCAACAGCGCCCCACAATGTCGTCCCCGTCTGTTTACGCGGGCGATAAAAATCAAACTTTTTCGGAATAGCAATTAATGAACAGTAATGTCGCTTCGGGTTCCGTTCCAAAACTTTTAGAGAATGTTTTATTACCTACAGTCATTGTTTACGTAGAATCGTCAGTAGGTGATTTTATCCCTTGCAGGGCTTTATTAGATTTCGGTTCACAGGTTACGGTTATAAGAAGCGACTTTGCGAATTCGCTTGGATTAAAGCGACACTACTGTTCCATACCTATATCGGGCATCGGCGGATGCAATACAAAACTGAGCGACAATATGGTTGTTATTAATTTTCGGTCAAATAATTTGGATTCACTGTTAACAACTTCGGCGGTTGTTCTTAAAACACCGACCACTTATGTTGCAAATCGGCTCGGTATTTCGGATAAATTACGGTTTTCGGATGACGGATTTTGTCACTTAACAAAAGTGGATATTATTTTCGGTTGTGACATTTTAGGTGAAATTGTGCAAAGTGATAAGGTAACTCTTCGGCAAGGAGGGCCTTATGCCTTGGACACCATTTTTGATTATTCGGTTTTCGGTCCGGTTAACGGAAATAACTCCGTTTTGACTTCAAATAAAACTTCGGTTTCGGGTTTGCCATCGGATTTGGCTTCAAATATTAGTTCGGTTTCGGTTTTACCTTCGGTTTCGGCTTCACATTCGGTTTTACCTTCGGTTTCGGTTTCACATTCGGTTTCGGTTTCACATTCGGTTTTACCTTCGGTTTCGGTTTCACACTCGGTTTTGCCTTCGGTTTCGGTTATTTCGGCGGGTTCTAATTTGAACAAAATTGCAGCGGATCTGCATTCGGATACACTTTCGGTTTTCAATTCGGATATTTTAAATAAAAATCGGTTAGATTTAGTTTCGGTTTCGGACTCGCATTCGGCTGTGACTACACAGTTGCAGAGTAATTTCGTTCCATTCTCGGGAAATACGCTTTTAGAAGCTGTCGAGCGCTTCTGGGCGTCGGAAGAGCCTCCTTCAAATGTTATTAAAGATCCTTCGGACATAGAAGCCGAACAATTGTTTGTAGAAACGACTACGCGTTGTTCAGATGGAAAATACATGGTTCGGTTACCATTGCTACCATCACGTCCTCAACTAGGTAGCTCGATGTATTCGGCGGTTAGGAGATTTAAGGCGCTGGAAAAACGGTTCCAGACCCAACCAGAACTTCGGGAAAAATATGTCAATTTTATAAACGAATATATTGATCTCGGACACATGCAAAAATCGGATTTTAATATCGCATCAGGTGAAGAGCATTATGTTTTGCCGCATCACGGCGTATTTAAGAAATCGGGTGATACCAGTAAGATCCGTGTTGTATTTGACGGCAGCGGAAAAACGTCTAATGGCGTTGCTTTAAATGATTGTCTTTTTTCCGGTGAAAAATTGCAAACTGATATTACAAAAATTATCTTACATTTTCGGTTTCCCCAGTTCGTATTTACGACTGATATAAAGATGATGTTTCGTCAGACGTGGATACATCCCGACGATCGTAAATATCAATTAATACTGTGGAGGGAAAAAACTTCGGAACCAGGAAGTTTACGAACTTACTACAAATACCTACGGCCTCAAATCGAGTCCTTTTGTTTCTATTCGATGCCTTAAACAGTTGGCTAGTGATGAAGGTGATCGGTATCCAAAAGCAGCCAATATTGTACGGCACACGGCTTATGTTGATGATTTGAGTGGCGGAGGGGACACGCTAGAAGAAGCAATGGCGGTTAGAAACGAACTCATCGCTATGATGAACACGGCAGGTTATGAGCTGCGCAAGTGGTCAGCCAACGACACTAGACTTATAGCAGATCTGCCCCATGAACATTGTGAGGTCGGTCCTAACTTCGATCATGAGGATAAATTCGGTTGCATAAAAGTACTCGGTATTCGGTGGATACCCCAAACCGACACATTTAATTATGATATTAACGTACCTCTGGAACAAAAGGTAACTCGGCGAATAATATTGTCATCCTTAGCCAAATTGTTTGATCCTCTTGGTTGGATTTGCCCAGTGGTATTTCGCGCAAAATTGTTATTACAGTCTCTACTTAGTAACAGTGACAAAACGGTCGAGTGGGACGCTCCAGCTCCTGTCGATCTCGCTAAAAAGTGGCAGGAATTTCTTTCGGACTTACCAAATTTAACTCGGATTTCGATACCACGGCGTGTAAAATCGATAGGAGATCATACCTTTTCATTACATGGTTTTTCTGACGGATCGTCTGCTGGGTTTGGAGCAGCAGTTTATTTACGCTCTTGTAATGAGAACGGTGATGTTTCGGTTCAGCTTTTGATGGCCAAGTCACGAGTTGCTCCTCTCAAAAGTAGACTTACCATTCCTCAGTTAGAGCTAAACGGGGCGGCGTTATTGGTCACTCTTTTAAATCACGTACGTGACACGATTGTAAAAGAAATGTCAATTGAAATAGACGAAATCTTCGGTTGGTGTGACAGTACGATTGTTTTGGCTTGGTTACGTACACCCCCGCATAAACTTGAGGTGTTTCAAGGCAATCGCGTCTCCAAAATAGTAAATTCTAAATTAAATATTACCTGGCGACATGTTCCCAGTGAACAAAATTGCGCTGATGCAGCTTCTCGCGGTACGTCAGCTGCTGAATTAGTTAACCATCCTCTTTGGTGGAAACCAGAATGGCTTTGTGAAACACAGGAAAAATGGCCTGCTGAAAGCCCAGAATTTCCTGACAACTTACTTCCAGGTATCAAATCTAAATTTGTTTCTAACGTAACTGTGGCGGAACCCAGTTTTGATTTAACTGAACGATATAGCTCGTTCGACAAGCTAATTAACGTTACAGGCTTTATTCTGCGATTTATTCACAATGCCAAAAACCCTCAATCACGCGTTACAGGCGATCTTTCTATTTTAGAACGTAAGAAGGCACTTATACAGTTAATTCGTTTAGAACAGGAAAAAGCGTTTAACGAAGAAATAACTGCGTTAAAATCAAAGTTACATATTAAAAGTTCCTTAAAGAAGTTGAGCTTGTTCTTGGACAATGACGACTTGATCAGAGTAGGCGGTCGGATTAAACACTCTGAGTTGCCATATAATGCCAAACACCCTTTCTTGCTGCCCGGAAGGTCTAGGTTTGTGGAACTATTAGTGAAATATTACCATCAAACCTATTGTCATGTAGGCGCCAATGCGCTGGCAGCCATTTTATCACGAAACTATTGGATTATTTCGGTACGTAGATTGACACGGAATACGACTTTTAAGTGCATTAAATGTTATCGAGCACATCCACGTTCAGATCAGCCTTACATGTCGGACTTACCTCCAGATCGTGTTCGATGTGCACGTCCTTTTCAGGGAGTAGGTACGGATTTTGCGGGACCTTTCCTTATTAAAAGCAGCTCGTTACGAAACGCACGTATTCTAAAATGTTACCTTTGCATTTTCGTCTGTTTAGTGAGTAAAGCTGTACATCTCGAGATAGTCTCGGAGTTGTCGGTGGAAGCGTTCGTTGCTGCATTTTCTAGATTTGTTTCCAGGAGAGGCTTACCTTCTCTCGTGAGGTCAGATTGTGGAACAAATTATACCGGCACAGACAAGTATTTAAAAGATCTTTACGTTTATTTACGTGACAATAGTTCGGAAATCGGTCGTCAACTTACAAAATCACACGTTATGTGGTTATTCAATCCTCCAAGCAGTCCTAATATGGGAGGACTTTTCGAAGCCGCAGTAAAATCGGCTAAAACACACATGCGTCGTGTATTAGGCGAGCAAAAGCTCACATTTGAACAGTTGACCACATTTTTTGCTAAAGTAGAAGCAGTTATGAATTCACGGCCTCTAACTGCATTGAGTTCAGATCCAAATGATTTAGATGTTCTTACACCGGGTCATTTCCTTATCGGTGAACCATTAGTTGCACTGCCAGAATACAATTTTGAACAAGTTAATATTAACCTTTTATCGCGATTTCAACTACTGCAACGGCTTTCGCAACATTTCTGGACACGATGGCGTAACGAATACCTACATACGTTACAACAAAGACATAAATGGACCGTTCAGACTCAACCCCCAAGTATTGACGATTTAGTACTTATAAAAGAGGACAATGCATCTCCTTTAGAATGGAAACGGGGTAGGATAATAAAGTTACTTCCCGGAAAAGACTCCGTAGTTAGGGTTGTCGAAGTTAGAACCCAAAAGGGGACACTTTTAAGGCCCGTTTCTAAAATTTGCCCTTTACCCCTTGGTGATTAGGTCAACCAAGGTAGCCCTTGGTTCGGGGGGGAATATGTCCGAGCATCTCGGACTTTATAAAACAGTAATTCAAACGGCCCGCCAATTTGTGGCAACAATGGCAGCGAGCTGTCATTGGACACGCGCTCTGCGCCGATTGGTTCTCGGCGGCGCGCAATACGCATGCGCGCGGAAAGCATGATGGCCGCAGGATAGCGCGGTCTCGAGGCAGCTTTCGGTCGGTTCGGCGGTAAACATCAGTTCGGCTGTATTATCATTGACTTTAATTAAGAACAGAACTCAGAAGTGTTGTTGGTGATCCTGGTGCACCAGGGAAAGTGACGGGGAAGTGAAGCTGCTGTAGTGCCAGACTATCAGCGGTGTCCACGGCGTACTCCACGAAGAGGCAGGTACGTGAATTCCTGGTTTGTGGGTTTTAGATGCTCGGCAGGCTTGGGGTTTAACATCATATCGGACAGACAGACTGACCAGCACGATTTACGACATAAAATAAAATACTTATACAGTCCACTTTCAAAACTCCCAATGAGTTATTGAACAATACTAAAACTGTGCAAGTAAAGCACTAAAAATACCTGCACTATGACGTAGTAAAAACAGAACAGTAAGGTAACTCGAACGCTATCCTTGAAATAACTGCCTACGCTGCGACGAGCCGCAGGGCTGTCACAACACAAACAGTCTAGTAAAAACAAGGCCACATGTCAGTGGTGGACTGAGTTAAAGTACTTCGGGGAATGAAGTGCGGTGAGAGGAGGGAACGTCAAACTATTACATATATACATATATATATATTTACATACATATGTCTAATTTCTCCTGTGCTATGGAAATTAAACAAGGATAGGACTATTCACAAATTAACATCCAGACCACGATCAACTTGTACAAATGTATAAAGTTGTCTCTCCCCGGTGGGTTTCGAATACACGACCTCTGGCGCTCCAGTCCAATGACCAATCCACTAGACCAACGAGGCGGATTGAATATCTAATGCCAAACTTCCATTTGCAGTGCTGTTATATGTAACTGTTATATTCCTAAGACGGTGCAAGGCTGGGTGCGCGCCCTTGATTGACGGCCCGCGAGACCTGTGAGAATCTATGTGCTAGTTGCGTACGGATAGCGCGCGTTTGTGTGAGTGCAAAATCTGTACGCTAGTATGAAGATATTGTACTATTACATTTTAACTTTGACTATGATAGCATCGCACGTGAACTGTCTAACCTCCTGGTACCGGAGATACGGCCTCAATCACACCGAATTTGTTTGACTTACGAGGGGAAGGAAGGCAAGAAGAAGGGGAAGATAAAGAGCTTGGCTTGGCTTGGCCGGAGGCAAGGAGGCAGAAAAGGAGGGATCTGGAGGAGGATGGGAGACAGGGAAAATCTATACTTTTAATAAAACTGTAACTGGTATATGTATGTATATGGGAGATATTGTATATTGCCCACGAAAAGTGGCGTTCTATTGGAGAGGCTTTGTTCAGCATTGGACGTATTTCGGCTGATAATGATAATAAGAAAAAATACTTAAGTTTTTTGTCTCGTACACAGTGTAACAAACGCCCAAGTGTAACTAACGAAACGGTACCGAATCGATCCGTCTAATGGCTTCTAATTGTTTAGCTCGGTATCGGACGTCGGAATCGGACGAGCAGGGTATCGCTTCGAGATGGTATCGGCAGAAGAGATAACCTCCTTAACTGACAGCGTGCACGTTCCGTAATCATTCTCTTTTTTTAGGTTAGAATTTCAACGGGAATTAGTTTTTTTTAGTCTGTATTTTGATTTTGTTAGTTGATTGATTGACAAGAGGATAGGAAGGTGTGTTGAACTTGGTAATACTTTTAAAACAAAACTGAAATGATGCCATGTGTTTTCCGGGCTTAGAATAGGAACATTGGTCAAGGCGACTAAGTGATTGCACCAGAGATGGGCAGAAGCGTTCTACTGTATATAGTAAGATCTTTACTGCAAATCACCAATCCGCCTGCTAAGCGTGGTGATTATGGCAAATCCCCCAATGGACAGCCCACCAAAAGTGACATTCTAGGGTGAGGCTTGTGTTCAGCAGTAGACGTATTTTCGCCGACGGCTATGAAATGCAGGAAGTCTACAGTTTGCTATTTATTATCTATAAAAACCGTATCAACATTAATTCAGCTATTTTTGAAGTCAGAGTGCTTTGATTTACAAATAATATAGTCATAGCTACTTAAAGTTAAAAAACATGTTCTTCATTATACCTCTAACAATTTAATTTTTTAAAAGAATGTTGCAAGTTTTAGACAAGACAATTAATTTTCTATAAAAGTCGCATAACAATAAAGGAACGTGAAGTTATAAGGAATCCCATTTAATTAAAAATAATAACGTACAAACACAAGATGAAAGTAAAAATATTTTATGTCGATTGAGGTGTTTAATTACTCGGGATACTATTAAGGCGCCGACTACGCTTCTTTTGATTTTAGAAATAAAATGAAAGTTATAGATTCTGTATTAGGAGTTCAGTAAAATACAGATAAATATATCCTGTAAGGATAATTCTTACGGAACATATTATAATTACTCGTACATTTAAAAATATATTCATGGATAAAAATGCTGTAATGAATAAAAAATAACTATTAATTTAGGAATGAATTTAAAAGTGTGATAATGGTGATGATGTGTATAAAATAGGTTGTCTACTAAATGATTTTCTAATAAAATTAACTACATGTAATGCACGTTTAATGCTAACTTTTTTATACATATTGCCGTGTGGTTTCCGGTAGAGTAGAATAGGACCACTCCAACTCTTCCCGTGGATGTCGTACAAGGTGACTAAGGGAATACATTATAAAACATCCCCAACCTCGGGGAGTGTAGGCCAAATCCTCCGTCTGTCTCCGGCAGATAAGAGAGGGTTGTGCTCCTGCAGTGAAGACAAAAATAACCTGATGATGATGATGATTATACATATATCATCATCGTAATTTACACTTTTAAGTTCGTGTCTAATATTTTTAATTATTTCTTTATAAATTACTGCTCCATCTGACTCTTTTCTTTTTTGCATTAGTCATCTGTTCGGTCCTGCTCCTTCTTGCTGTGTATCTTTTATAACAAGTATTCTAAAAATCTGTGGAAAATGTTTCTGTCAATGTCCTGTTACTTGTCAATCTATATATACATATAATAATAAAAGAGTAGAAAAAACAAAAGAAAAGCGAATCTGTACATTGAAGTTAAAAAAAAAATTTCACTGCCCGGACGTTACTGAAGACCAGTAGAGTCCAAAAATATAATTAAAAAATTTCTTATCTGTCTGTATGTATGTATGTATGTACGGGCTAATCTTGGAAACTGCTGAACAGAATTTGACGGCGTTTTCACTGTTTAATAGCTTTGAGTACGGGCCTCATACTGGTATAAGTCATATCTCAATAAAATGTCAGGATGCTGATATACAAGTTGACCTCTCATTTCATATCATTTGTATGAAAGTGTAGTTCAACATTACTGGTCGAAGCAAGAACTTGACAGAAAGTGACAGAGATGTTTTAAAGCTCATTTATAGATTTATTTTAGCTGATGTATTTCAGGTATTTCCACAAGTCTCGATACAAAAAGTTTGCTATTCGATAATTAGTGGCCCTGTATTAGACCGGTGACCGTCGACAATGCCAATATCGAAGCTGTTCAGGAGTACGTCTGCCTAGGACAGACAATATAGTTGGGTAGGATCAATTTCAAAAGCTGACAGAAGAATCCAGTTAGGGTGGGCAGTATTCGGAAAACTGCGTCAAGTCTTTACGTCACCTATTCCACAATGTTTAAAGACAAAAATCTTTAATCAGTGCGTCCTGCCTGTCATGATTACAGCGCGGAGACGTGGACACTGATGGTGGGCCTGATCCACAAGATTCAATTGGCTCTGCGAGCTATAGAGAGGGCAATGCTCGGGGTCTCTATGAGGGATATGATTCGTAATGAGGAGATCCTATGAATAACGAAGGTGACCGACATAGCCGAAAGAATTAGTAAGCTGAAATGGCAGGTCACATCTGTCGTAGTACCGAACGGCCGTTGGGGCAGACGGGTTCTAGAGTGGGACGCGACGTCCCACGCGCAGGGTGGGACGCCCTGCCGCCAGGTGTATGGACGACCTGAAGTTGGTGGCCGGAAGCGGCTGGATCTGTAGGGCGTTGTGGCATTCATTGGGGAAGGCATGTACAGCAGTTTGACAGACATTTTGTTGTACAGTTAATTGGATATGCAACATAGGAAGGGAAGGAAGTCGGATGGAAAAGAATAGAGGGATTAGGGTAGGAGAGGAAAGATGAGGGGGCAGTGGTAAATAAAGGGTGTAGGAAGGGGTGGGTTAAGGGAAGGGGGAGAGGAAGAAGTAGGGAGAGGGAAGGGGTGGGGGAAAGGGTTTTCAACGTTGTGGGAAGGGGATGGAGAAGGAAAGAAAGAAAGAAAGGGTATGGAAAGGACAAATGGGAGGGGGGGGGGGGGGGGGGAAGGAAATATCACCTAATTTGCACAATATTAAAATATATTTTTTTTTATTGATTATGGTAATCTTTTAATTCATGTTAAATGTAAATGTCAACTTTATTTAACACACACATTTTACCACTCTGGAAGTGTCTCTCGCGCAAACTATTCAGTTTAGAAAAAAATTATATTAGAAACCTCAATATCATTTTTGAAGACCTATCCACACGTATGGGTTTGATGAAAAAAAATTTTGAGTTTCAGTTCTAGGTATGGGGTACCCCCAAAATTTAATGTTTTTTTTTCTATTTTTGTGTGAAAATTTTAATGCGGTTCACAGAATACATCCACTTACCAAGTTTCAATAGTAAGTTCTTATAGTTTCGAGATAAAGTGGCTGTGATATACGGACGGACAGACAGACAGACATGACGAATCCATAAGGGTTCCGTTTTTTGCCATTTGGCTACGGAAACCTAAAAAACTGTGGTCCAACGGGCGAAACCGCCGCCGGAACGCTAATTTTTACCCGACTTCAAAAAAGGAGGTTCTCAATTGGATAGTATGTTTTTTATGTATATTAATATTTTTAATGCATAACCAGATTAATAGATTTCTTTTAGGATTTAGTAACACGTAATACATAAGAATGTGTAATGTTAAGTTGTCCACGCGGACGAAGTCGCGGGCAACAGCTAGTTATTAATAAAGACTGTAAGTTTCCTGAAAGTGGATAAAATTAAAATGAAACTTTCATTGTCGATGATATCTTCATATTTGTAAGTTAGGCTCAGTATATACTTGTTTGTTTATCGTATTTGAAACTTAAATGCAGTCATCTTATAATAGATTTATGAAAACATTAAATGCTATTTTATTGCATTATGTGTTTTATTCAATTGTAATTGAAATAATAGCACATTTATATAATATTCACAAATATTATTCTTTGACATGTAATTCAATTACAATTGTGATATATTTAATTGTTTGCATACCCACAATTAGGTGGTAATATGTACATTGACATCTGTATTTACTACATTTTATTCGAATAAAGAATAACTTATATCTAACTCATGCGCTGCGTCAACGGCGTTGCCTTAAAAAACAACGCATCCCTGTGGAGCCATTTGACGCCCACTTCTTTAAAAAACACGGTCGTTAATTAACGTAGCCCTGACTTGGCCCACAATATCTCTGCACTTCGGTGATCGATGAAAGGAATGTGATAAACAATGGACGTTGGCTACTTTTAGTATTAAAATTGGATAATTTACACGTGAGATTACCTTAAATACAGAATATTGGAACCATATTTCTTTAAATATTACTGCGTAGAGAAGCTACACTCATCTACTCCCGACGAGAGCGATCCACGCTATATGTTAAAAAGAGAAGCATTTATATAATAAATATAAATAAATATAAATATATAAATAAATATAAATATATAAATAAATATAAATATATGGGGACATTTCACACACGGCCACCTGATCCCAAACTAGGCAGAGCCTGTAATATGGGTATCAGACAGCTGATATACATACATAAATACATAATATAATATATAAATAACATCCAGTCACAAGGCAAACACAAGTGCTCATCACACGAATGTTTGCCCCGGGCGGGATTCGAACCCGCGACCCCGAGCTTCGTAGGCAGCTGTACTACCGACTAGGCTACGGGGCCGACAAATTGCTGTCTATGCTGGCTATGTGCTATATTGATGACGTATGTATGTATTTATGTAAACGCTTTATTGTACCAAAATTAACAACTCAAAAGAAAAAAGTCGTGTACAAAGGCGGACTTATCTCACTTAAGGATCTCTTCCAGTCAACCTTAGAGTAACTAATAGGACTGGTATAATGCGTTTAGTACCAAAATTATAAAAGAAACCTAGGTCCACAAATATACACTTACACTAGAATATGCATATAGGTAATATTACATAAACATAAATGATACAATATATACACGAATTAGCTCATAATACAACTGTCAAAATTTTATTGTAAATTTATAAACCTAATAATAAATATAAATAAACATATATATATACATATACTGTAAGCGATCATCCATGCTTGGTACATTTGCAAAATGTGGAATGACCTTCCCTATCCCACGGACCTACGATATGGAACTCTTGAAGGGCGTAAAGAAAGAAAGAAAGAAAGAAAGAAAAACATTTATTCACTACCACAATTGGCACACACAAAGAAAAAACCAACAAAGCAAGAAAAAGTTAAAAAAAATAAAATAAAACTTATAAGAACTAGAGAAAACAATTTAAATTTTTTAACTTAAAATAGTATGCGTGTGCCGTGGCAGCAAAAGGGCAAACGACTCAGCATATGGGCGTAAAGAGTCGTTCTCGGCCTGTAAGTAGGTGTCTATGGACGGTAGTAACCACATATCACCAGGCGGATTCAAACCCTCTGCTTTTTAATCCCCTTGTTTTTTTTTGTGTAAAATCTGCTTTATTACCTTACACATAATTCTATATGTGTTTAAACATCTTCAGTCTTCAGTGTTTATTGCGTCGTCAGTCATATCGTCAGGTGGATTCAAACTCTCTGCTTTTTAACCCCCTTGTTATGTATTTTTATGTAAATCTGCTTCATTGCATTGGACATACCTTCAATATGTGTATGTTTAAAGATAACTGTCTTCACTGTTTATTGCAACATCACTATCACCATTGTTCTTACTTTCTACTCTTACTCAAACTTATCATTGCCCGTGGCTTGGCTTGCTGAATTTCAAGAATTATTCTACACTCGCCATTGCCACAAAACATTGAATAGTAAAATGAAATAGGTAATAGAAGGTAACTAAGTGAAATATATATCTAAGAAAAGAATAAGTGAGTAAAAATAAATAACTACAAGTAAATGAAGTTCCGGCGTATGGTTCCCAGCTTAGAATAGCTCCACCCCCAATCTTTCCATGGGTGTCATCAAGGCGACTTAAGGATTACACCCAGGATGGGCAGTGGCTTTCATCTGTGCATATTAAGATCATTACTGCTATCACCAATCCGCCTGCCAAGTGTAGTGATTATGGCAATTCCACCACTGGACATTCCACTAAAAGTGGCATTCTATTAGGGAGGCTTATGTTCAGCAGTGGACTTACTTCAAAGTTTTTATAATTAGTTTAATTAAATCAGAAAAAATATGATATTAAATGAAATGAGGAAGTTTTGACAAACAAAGAAACAGACAAACAGGCATGGCTTATTTTCCATGTAGGAATACAAATCGCTTGCAATATTTCACTCTGATTTGTGGGCGTTGACGCACGCGCACCATTTTGTAACTCTTTTGTTCTAACGAGACGTAATATTTCCCATTCAATGCTAAACTCATGAGCTACTGGGTCACAGTACTTTACTATTATTCAAGGAGGTACCCTTGTGTCAGATTTATCAGTAACTTATATGACATGAATGCGAATGTTAGTTATTTTTACAACATTTAAAATGTTTACTTGTTTTATACACTGTTCATATTCGTAGGACTGTCGGTACTATCATCATTATCATATCAGCCCTTAGACGTCCACTGTTGGTACATAGGTCTTCTCTAATGAAAGCCACTGCACCCGGTCCGGTCCTCCTCCTTCCGCATTTAGTCGCTATCGGCTACCTACTTCAAGTCGTAGATCCATCTGGCGGTCTTCAGAACTCAGATGTAACCCGCCCACTGCTGTTTCAGCTTGCTAATCTTCTCGGCTATATTATTAACCTTCCTTATTCGTCGGATCTCCTCATTATGAATCATATCCTTCAAAGAAATCCCCAGTATAGCTCTCTCCATAGCTCGCTGTGCTATAACTATCTGTACTGTAACTTCTATCAATATTACTATCATTTACTTCTTTTTATACTTGTTTTCAAAAGTTCTAATTATCAGTGTACCATTTACATATTTATTTGGTTTCTGGCTGTGATAGTTCGAAATGTAAACAACTAACCACGAACTCAGGTCAACAATTGTAATCCCAGCTAGTTCTTATCTTTAGGGATACAAAGTCCAAAAATGCGGCACAGCTAGTACACTCTAAATGACCAAAAACGTCTTTAACATTCCTTTGCCCAAACATTTTTTTTCTCGAATTTACGCAACCATTAAGAGCGCAGAACAAATGCACAGTTCAGACTGTGAGACCATTGTTAAATACATCAGATAACAGCGTTTAAACTGATAAACTGGGCACGAAAGACCGTTTAGTTAGTATGTTAGTTGAGCATGTCAATTTATAAAGCTCTTTTTATGCAATTAGTGGTATCGTTACTTTAAAATGGAGTTGGTAATGTTTAAGTAGACAATAAAATAAAACACTATTTAGTTATTCATAGTTTTTCGACCATTGTCATTCCTAAACCTCTCATCATCATCAGGTTATTTTTGTCTTCACTGCAGAAGCACAACCCTCTCTCATCTGCCGGAGACAGACGGAGACGAAACCTGTCATAATCATCATAATATCAGCCTTTAGACGCACACTGCTGGATATAGGCCTTCCCCAATCACCATTTAAACACGAGATGTTCTTCTAGCTCTGCATAATAATGATAATTGATATATAATGCTACATTTACCGTTTGATATCAATGATTGACTCTCACACTGATAATCATCAATAGCCTAAATACTTCAACTGCTGAACATAAGCCTCCCCAATAGAATCCCACTTTTGGTAAGTTCTCCATTGGGGTATTTGCCATAATAACCATATATATGATCTTAATATACACTGTTATTAATGACATTCAAAGTGTAATTTTCGTCCCATTTTCAACAAAGATTATGAATATTTTTTTAGAAACAAGGTGTAGTTTAATAGCGGTCTTTTTATTCTGCTTTGATTGAACTCTCCTATCTAACTGCGAATCATAAAATCCTGACCATCAAATTATTGGTACAAATTTACACTGTTCGCTACAGTTAATTACAATAGAATCTTGTTACAAAAATTTTTCTCCTAATTGCATCTCTGCTCATTAGCGTTATACGAATTGCTGATTCAAAACTCTATTTCCTTTTCTTTTACATTTAAAAGGAGGTCGACTAATGTGCTAAATGGTTGCAATTTGTATGTCTCTGTAAAAGGGTTACCTACACCTAGTTTCGAGGAAACATTAGTTGAGTTGGCGAATTTAATTTGTGTGTCTACTGACTGTTTTTCTTTTACAATCATTGCATTGTTTGGTGCGTCATGTCATGTCACGTTATGTCCGGTCGCACAAAACCTCTTGAGGTTTACTCACCGACTTTAATGAAACTAAGTACAGATGTAACTTTGGTAAATAGATTAATTTTGGATTATTGGGTGGAGTTCTTAAAAATACTCGCCAGCCTCCAAGATATTATGTAACAATTGATGTTGATCCAAGTAGATTTCACACGATTATTATGGATTAGTATGAAAGCCAAATTAATCTATTTACCAAATGAAAATCTGTACCTATTTTTAATATTATTCTTAATTTGTGTGCAATAAAGAGTCTATCTGTCTATCTATTTGTACCAAGTTTCTGAGTAACAACTCACGTGATTTCCTTGTTAGTCACTCCCGTTCTACTGATTTAGTTTGTCAAGTTCTTTAAAATAATTACTTCTGCTTAACTTATTGTTATTTAATTTAGTCTCTGAAATCACTGTATCCCATGTGTTGGATTCCTCATAATTAGACAGAACAAACATGACATGATCGAGATTAGACCTGAACTCCTTCTCATAAAAATACGAGTCTTCCAACCGCACATCTGATGCTTTCAAATGGTTTCATTTGTTGCATTAACCATGGCACAAGCTATCTAACAACAAACGCATCCCAAACGAGCATTAGCCCACACTTTAAAAGCACATTACATCTAAATCTTTACAAGATAAAACGCACCAACAATGCCGTGCGGCTGAGAACAATTTATCAAAATGAAGGATCGACTAGAACAGAAATAGGTGCATTCATTTATTCTCTATCGAACATGAACGTTCAGTGTTGCCTCATCGACGTGATTTCTGCTTTATAGGCTATTTAAATTGTACGTGATTTTGAGCTATCTAAATAGTCTAACTTATTTCTTCTATTACGTCTGCTGCATTACTGGTTAATTATTTTGGCTATATTTTGATCTTCATTCTTTATTACATCTCCTCATTTTGAGTCATATATTGTACACTTGTACAAATATTGTATTCAAATATTGTACACTAGTAATATTTGAAATATTATACACTTGTATTACCTGTAATCTGCAATAAAACCTTTCTAGGGACTTTTGTTAAAAGGTTACTTTTATTGTTCTGAATCTTTAAACTGGAGTAGGTCACATCTGGTTACAAAGAAATGTCCACATAATTTTGTAGCAAATTATTTAACTTGGCAACAGCAATAAAAACAAAATAACATGGCAACCCTGAACGTGTGGGCTGCTTGCATATAAACAGAAGTAATGGTCCTGAGATTCTTTTCATTATTAGCTCCAACAACATCATTTATTTCTATCTCACTATCATCCTCTTCATTCTCAACTTTATCTTCACGATGATAAGGTGTTAAATTCTTTTGGTTAGAATAATACAGTGGCATTATTAAATTTGTCTTAAGAGTATGTAAGTTATTAATAATATTTTCTCTTTGTGAGGAACCGTTATCCTTGTACAGCCTTTGTTCTATGTAATGATCGATATGTTGTTTTCCATTTTTTTATTTATTCCTTTAATTGTATTGTGTTACTTTATTTCCTTTTAATAATGAAGATGCGTCTTTGGAATTAAATTAATTCTGACAAAGGTTCAATAGGATTGACATAATAATAAACAAAAATTAGATACTCGTACAATTATAGATGTTGAAAAGAATGTAAGTGGTGAGATGAAGGAGAAGGTATGGATAATGTTAAGTAAAGTTTTACGAAAACACTACTTACTACAGTTTCTCTCAATTTGGTGAAGAACAACTACATATCTGAACTAACTACTAGTATCTCAAAACGCCACATTTGACGCTTCCGCCAGCTGTCTAATCCACTAGGAGCATATCGTATCCTACTACAGTTTAAAGATTATCTAAGTTAACAGTTTGATCCAAACACATGCTTCTCCTATTTCCGCGCCCAGTTCACGGAATCCAATAAAAATATTTTTGCATGTTTGCATCTAAATATACTGAAAAAAATTGTGGTCAACTAAGTGACATTTTTAGTCTCGAATGCCGTAAGTATGTAAGCTTATCATTTTTATGATTATACGAAACCAAGCAATGATCAAGTTTGTGCAAGGGGACCAATATAGATTCAACAAAAAGATCTTACAATACAATACAATACAATACAATACAATACAATACAATACACTTTATTGCACAAACAAATACAGTTACACGTTATAGAAGTTACAAATAGTACAATTTAGGCGGTCTTATCGCATTTAGCGATTTCTTCCAGACAACCTTTAATCTTAGTTAAGATGACTTCGGTGTAGGCTCAGTTTTTTATGCTATCCTTGATTTCAGATAGCTATATCAACTTCCTTCTTGTTATTTCTAAGATCTAGCTTAAGATGTACCTGTTCCAAAAATAAATCATCATAATTATATTAGTAAAAGTGATTTAGGCATAACATCATTATAAATAATTGCTCACATCCCAAACTTACTCATAAGCATTAATTATGTACTAAAATATCTGAGGTATGAGCATGATGTGTTTTTTATAAACGATAGGGCGGGACTACATTTAGTTAGAGGCAGGTAGCGATTAAATATTATAAGCAGAAAGATAAAATAAAAAATAATTTTAAACACATACAAGTTTTTCAACATAGAAGAAATATTTCAATTAACTATAAGTATAAGATCTAATGGACATCAAGCAAGCTGATGATGACATTAATAAACCAAAACCCAACTTTATAAGATTGTTACTTAAGAATTGCGATTAATTACATATCTTAGAATTTTTTTCCTAGTATTTTAAAGACACTTCATGTTTATCATTAGTTCCACAGATTAAACAAACTGTAGATTAAGACTAACTTTGATATAAAACAGGCTCGCAAAAAATGATTTCTCCATCAAAACTGAGCGGAAACCTCGAATCTTAATTAGAAAAAAGTTCCCGTCAGAACACTACGAGACCTATGCACCTTGAGGGCCATTCAAACTGACAGTGTAAAAATAGAAGACATGGACAACGTGGCTGTCTATCACACCACTATAGTACTTGTTTCTCTCATCTTCCATCTCTAAGTCTCGGTTTAAGCTATGGTTAGCCCCAATAACTCTATTGCAGTTACAAAATTGTTGGTTTGTGATTGACTAAGCAGGTTCTTCCAATAGTTAATTTATCAAAACTACGGTCACATAAGCATCAGTGATATTAAAGTGTAGTTTTTTAATAGATACTTAAGTACCTGGTTACAGCATTTTTTACAAGAGGTCTATGCCTAATAGTTGTTGGGTAAAGTTACCAAGGAAGGTGATGACTTTTGACGACTACCACATAGTCAGAATCATCTATAATTCAACCATCTAACGTTTTTTTTACAAATACGTCAGTCAACTGTCATCTATTTTTAGATTGTCGATCGTTTGAAGAAGATTCATCGTATGGTGTGCTCTCCGTGAAGAAGTCTTCTTTCTGGAACTTCTCTGCTCTACTAGCTATGAATTCTTAAACAAATGTCCATCCTACAGCCACTTCAGCTCACTATTCGGTGTAAGAGCAGGACATTTTAAGAGTGCTTCCTCTGACCGCTCTCTCTAACTTCAAACGCGCCGGCCGGGTTCAAAGCGCGAGCCCTGGGGCTCCAATGCGATTACATCGTAACTGGTACGTGCGAGGGCAGATACCGTATGCTTTATTGGTGTGTAATTGTTGTTAATATCTGACTTCAATTAAAGTTTTGAACACCTGTACCTTTTGGTCCCCTGGATTAACCCACTATCAGTAGGACCTTTGAGCAATATCACTCCAGACTTGTAGACAATCTTCATGTTAAATGTAGAAATTATCAGAAATTAGTGGACAGAGGTTTGTACCCAATGTTTCCGGTTATAATTCGAATGCAGGGTCAATCTAAGTATTATAATGAGGGACTAATTTCAAGGGATTTGGGGATGAGATGCGGTGAGGTAGGATAACACTATTAGATATGTGTTACCATTCCTCCGATAGTCCTTAATTCGATCTTATACTGCAGGTATCATTTCACCTACTTCCTCAGAACATCATTTACTGCTTTGTTTAAAAAATCTGAGACAATACAGACACTCGCTTGTGATGGAGAGGCATCACTCAGTGTTAATTTTCCTGTTACCTTCATAATTATGTAATCCAAAAGTTATTATTAGGTGTTTAGGAGAGACAGTGTCAACTTACCAGGTGCCTGAATTTGCTTGCTCGTTCATTAAATCCTTTTTGTCATCAGTCAGTCGAAATACTGCTGAACATAAACCCTCACCAAGTGGTGGACTGTCCTTTGGGGGATTTGTCACAATCACCAAGCTCGACAGGCGGATTGGTAATCACAGTAATGATCTTAATATACACAGGAGAACGCTGTTGTCCATCCCTATATCTCTTATTGACTTTGAGCTTGAGACCCACGGGAAGATTTTCTAAGCCGGGAAACACACGAATTCTCCTCACAAGAATTCTCTTAAGATCGTGGAATAGCAACTAGATAGGCACTAATCTACCAAGTTAAACATCAAATTATAAACCTCAAAAATGCTAAGAAACTCTTCAAAAAGACCAAAACACGAATCTTTAGCAAACAGAATGCATCGTTACTTATTTAATACTTCGTTAAGGTACCATAAAAGACTCAACAAAAGCAACCGCTCAGTTTTATAACGCAGTAAAATGGTGTTACTTTGTACATTAGACCGCTTCCACACTACTGAACATTCTAAGAAATGCCCAGCATTTCTTAAATGGTATGCTGATAAAGATCTAACCCCATCCGTTGCTCTTGCTACTAAAATCAACTTGGTCAACAAGTACCGCCACTGAATTTAATATAATTTAAAACAAATTAAAGCAACATTATAATATTACCTTATGCACAGTAAACTAATAAATTAAAATTTAACTGTATTTGTTTCAAGCCAATAAAAAACATGTTACAAAGTTGAAGAATTTAAAAATTAAATTACTACATTGAAGTAACATTACCAGACGCCGTTATTAAAGATTCTCGAAAGAAAATGTTGTAGAGATTCTTTATTACAATTTATCGACTTTGAGCCTTTGTATGTCTTTTGACGATGTCGATTACTCAAAAGTCGATCAACCAATATGGAATCGATATATTTTTTATTCTAAAGTCCGATTTTACACCTCTGTATATAAATTGAATTTACAATACCATTAAATACTCATTTGAACATTTTCCAAGAGCAGTTTATTCATTTAGCAGGTAGAACTTAAATACTGTAAATTACATTTTTACAGCTGTCATATAATGGCTATCCCTGAGTATACAAATGTCAGATATTCCAATTCGATACATGAATGAGGCCCCATGATAGCGTTAATAGCATCAACCCTGTTTTCAGCAAATACACCAGAGTCGCCGAGCATTCACCTGAAGGCGTTGGTGTACTGTACGCGTTGTACGCACGTGTAGGACTCATATATGTATTGCGTCTACAGCTGACTAGTGTAGAATGCCTGGCAGTATGCTTCGCAATACGCGAACCAGCGCGCTAGTATATTCATCTTGGCGGCAAGCGAGCTACGGACGTAACATATCACCTTTGCGTACTTACCATCGTTATATATTCAACAGCCGTCTCAACGAGCATAGGACTCGTCAGAACCATATCATCAGCATAACTAAGAGATCAGTGTGCCTTGGTGAATTGAAAACCTTAGGAATGGTGAGATAAGTTAGTAAACTTGACAGAATCAAGGAATCGGAAGAAACGCCGAATTTCGAAATAGGTAGTTTCTGAAACGCTTTAAGTTTTTGTGTTGTCAAAAACAACTCTAAGCACAGTTTCAGTTAGAATGTTCGGAACACAGTACGTTCTAGTTTTGTAAAGAAAAGAGAAGATGTTTTAAAGTTTTACCGGCAATACTGGATGAGAGAGCGGGAAGGGATTGGTGCAGGTGTATCGCCGATATCTAAAAGCGCAATCGTCACCGCGAAGTGATTTAAAAATACACTAATAATAATCAAAAGTGACGTTGTTAGTCAAATATGTTTTTTTTAAATAATAAATGAAGATTTTTTTGAGTAACTTGTCATGTATAGCCTTTAAAAATTGTATTGGTGGACTACTCTTTCCAAATCCAAAACCACCTGTAAAGATTTTAAATAATTATCATAACTGAGACCAGTTTCATGATTATTTGTTTTGCGGAGTCAATAATTGAGTTCCAATTGAAAATAATCTACACTTCTTTCAAAATCGCCTACTCTACCTCGTCTCCTTTCATCGTGTCGGTAGCCGCTAGCTCTCCCGCTGCAACTCTCAACTTAGACAAACTTACTTCCGCACAAGAAATATACATTTTCCTACGAATACAAGTTCTCAGGACGGCGTGCGCTGATTTCGCTCTACTTTTGTAAATAAATACTCAACTTTAAAACATACGTATTGTGTTATGTAAATTTTGTATAGTAAAAGACAATTTATGTTAAGTAACGAACATAAATAAGAATAGGTAGGTGTATTGTATAATTGAATGAGAAGAAGATTTGATCCATAAAGACATTATTTAGTGTAATAAGTATGATAGAAAACGTTAGTGCCTAAATATTAATAATACGTTGAGAGAAAGCCTATGTCTATGTCAACAGTGAAAGTAAACAAGCTGACGATGAAGGACAATATTAAAAAAAAACCTATAAACTCTACTGAAATTAATAAAGAGAGAATCTTTGTTTTCAAATACAAAGTATGATTAACAAAGTAGGTCAAACAACTCCCTAGTTGGAACTTAACTTTCCAAGATGTAAGGAAATGAGTCTAGCGATAAATTTAATGGCTTCTACCTTATTAAACTAATTTCAAAACCATTTGAATTTATCAGTAATTTATTACAAATGTTTTGACTTTTTGAACAAAATTAAAATCAGACAATAGTTGTGTATTTGATGGGAAAACATGTTCTGTTACTTTCACCTGCTGGTTAATAAGTGGGACATAATATCAATGGAAACAATAAGAAACATTTTTAAACCACAACCTGACAACATTACAGTTTGTGTAAAAATAAATATGAGAATCATTAACAGAGGCAATCATATTACAGGGATCTAAATAACAAATGAAGAGTATTGCAGTGTGATCGATAACCTGCCACACTTGTGTCGATTCATTATTTATTATGACAATAGTTGTAACGCTATCATTAATAAATGCAGATGTATTTGTGGTTTGTTTATTTACCTTTCACATTCTACCATTGTACTCGTCATAAAGAAAATCATTAAATCCTGAACCTCGAAATTATTAAAAAGACCAGGGTGTCAAAAATATCCAATAACACAAAATGATCATAGTGTCCAGTTACACGATATGCTTACAGTGACAGAAGGTCAAAAGAAATAATGTACTTTCTTAAACGTTTATACATCAGTTGCATTTAATTACATTAATGGTGTTACAGAATTTTTGTCAAGCAACTTTTGGCCTCTTTATAATTTATTAAGGCATAATTTGGACTTCTGAGGTCTTTGGTTTCATTTCCCACTGGTTACAGAGAACCTCACGATTTGTAAAGTTAGTCTTAGTAGTTATATTATTAAATTATGATCTTTTGTTAATGTTTCCTATTATGCACAGATCCTTTGACCTTAGTTTATAATTGATTGTTTAGATTGGTGTTACTGGAATATTATGATTTAACTTTCAAACGCTACTTATAACCACATACATTTAAATTATGTTTATTATATGCTTTACCAATCCTATGACGTCATCATCATCATCGTCGCCTGCAGTGATGTCACAGATGTCACAGTGATTGATTCTTAAGATTAATAAAAAAAAACTTTTTGTTTACAGGTAATATTTGAAACCCGGCTACCTGCACGTACTTATTTGTGTAAGTCCTAAGATAATAATATAAGTATAGTTAATGCAAAATTTCGTAACTTTACATGTAACTTTTTAATAGTGTCTGTAGACACGCATTATAACTGTCACGCATTATCGACTAAGAATAATAGAAGAATAAAACGTGTCATTACTCATCGCAACATTGCGACATATTTGATGTCGAAACGCAGTGTCCCAAGCGTAATTTGTAGCAGAAAAGTTCCCAAATGAGTATACCGAGCATTAGAAATCTCGCTCCCTACACTAAATCCCGTACGTTTGGAATTTTACAACCTGCAATACAATCAGAGTTGTGTCAAGAGCACGTCGAAAACGTATAATAAAATCGGGGGAAAGGAAATAAAATTTTGATGTTGCAGTTTCTTATTTTCACTGTCGTGTCGGTGACATTTGCATGTGACGTCCGTTCAGTTCGACGTCTCGATAAAAAATGAGGAAAGGTAAAATGCATGGGTTACCATGCGAAGTAAAATTATATATTTTAATACCATTTGAATTTATCAGTAATATTATATATTTTAGACATGGAACAAGCTTATTAACGCTTCAACTAAGCTAAGCATAGACATAAATCTAGTTTGGTTGTCTTAAATATTTATATAGAAATATTCGCAGAGTTGGTTTGCAGTACAGCATCCTCCATATTGTAGTTTGCTACATGGCAATCTACGTATCATAATCTTGAAATTTATGTGACCTAAAGTACCTACGATTTTCGTTTAAGAAATCCCGAATTCATCACTTTAAATGTTCTCAATAATAACAGTACAATTCTCAATGTAACGAATATGCCGATCGATCATTCTAATAACATTAAACTCTGCAGCCGACTATTGTCATCCCTAACTGAGATGTCGGCCGCTGGGGAATCGCCCTCCATGGTTCGGAATTAAGTTATTGTCAAGTTTATTGCACTAATGTGCTGGGGTTACTGCCGATGCCTGCTGATGTGTGACGCATGCGTTTGTTGTTACACACCGGTTACCTTTCAAGGATTATCTTTAGCTTCATTCACATGTACTCTTTTTCTTTACTCGAAATTTCTCGGTCTGTCCTTTATTGTATCTTATTCTCCTATTTTATTTATGATCTTACATGCAACCGAGTTCCTTGCCGTATACACAATCTTTATCTTCGCGATGGATTATACACGTTTCTGTGTTTTAAATTCTTATTTTATTTGCGATAATAATTTCTATAGCTCAGTTCAATAGAGGAACAACTTGAATTTATTTGTGTGTTCTCCAGGAAATACCATCGTTTCGCCTCAGCTAGCGTTTACCAGCTCAATGAGACATAATCTTAAACATCTATTACCATATCATACATACTACTTTTAGTATGTATACTAAAACCAAGAGACAACCACACTCATTTTTATCTTATATATTGTATATTATTTATTGCACATATGTATATAAAAATTACACAAAATTATAAATGAAAAATAAGTGTACAAAAAATTTAAAGTTAATTATGTCAGGACAGTTTATCGAGTTGTGCCCCTATTGAACTTACCACTCAGTATATTTATTACAATTTGTAAATTTCAAATCAATATATACACATTATTATTAAAAAAAATATCTAGCTGTCTTCTTTATAATTAGATAGACTGAGACTAAAATATATTGAAGTTCTTAAATTCCGCATACGCTTTTTAAATTAAACTCTACCGTGCGTAAAACTGGAATCGATCTCATATCGCCACGCTCTAGCGTACACGGACCCTTTGTGATCCATCGCTAGCGTTACGCTAGATTAGGCTACAAATTGTGATAAATATCTATACCGTTGTATAGAATGTGCTGTCGTCGGTATGATGTATTGTTGGTATTGAGCTGAATGGGACAATTTGGGTCATTAGAAGTAGTAAGTTGTTTACATTAAACGTCGCAAAGATAATATTAAAAAACTAGAAAAGCAACATTTAACAGACTATCCACAAAACCACTCTCTATAAATTTTATATAACTATGTAGTAATTTGCTAACGAACAAATGCTTAGATAGATTGCATCTATTAAAAGTAAAAACATTACGTAATAGGGACAAAGTCAGTCATCTAGAAACACAAACGTTCATTGTAATGTGGTTCGAAATTAAAGAACAAAGCTCACTATAAATGATAATGACAATGACACAAATGACCTCAATGCGGGTGATGATAATGACATCAAGTAAGCAGCTAAGTTTAATCCAAAAATTACTTGATAATATGTTTGGCAAAAATGTGCACTTATTAGTTTACAGGATTTGATACAAACAAATTAAGCTAAATAAATTTGGTGAGTTTCAGAAATATAGATATGCTAACTGCAAAATGAGCCAGTGAAAAAATTAGTTACTAAATGGAAAAAAAAAGTCCCACTTTGTGACTGGCTTCGAACAGGGAAATTAAATTTCCCATTTCGTAGCCAGTTACGAAATTTGCTTACCAAATGGAACGAAAGGAAATATCAGGATATCCAGACCACGAAAATATTTTAAGGGAGGCAATGCAACTAGGGGCCAATGCAGCTACATAGTTTGTATATTAGTTAGATTTTATGATAAATACAGAGGTGAAGCAAAAAATGATTATCTCAATCCAGTTACAGATATCAAATCTGCAGTTACATTTGCCCTATAGTTGCTATTGCCCCGTGCACCTTAACAATTGTAGTTATTATTAAGTTAAAAGACTATGTCCTGAACCACGAATAGAATAGAATAAGTCATTTGTTTATAGCTACGTTACACACATATAAGAGAAATATGGAAAATACTTAGGTTAACAAACTACAATTTAAAGATAATCTAAATAACCAAACTGACATCGAAGAAAAAAAATACAACCAAATGCACTTCAAAATGAAAGTCAATATATATAATAATGACCAATCTGAGTATTTTGAAGAGGGGTCATTTTATTACTCACTAAATATTATAGTACTAGCATAATATTACAAAGTAAGTACCGCCGAGTTATGACAGTTTTAGCGTGGGCTAAGTGCTTTCAGTGAACTCCAAAGTTATGTTACTGGGGAGCAATGATTTTTGGTCCACCTTTTAGATAGCGCAGAACCTGATAAATTGACCACGTTAGAAAATATACACGAGCTTCAATTCAAACACCAAACATTTTAGTTCAATATTCAAACTTAATAGAAAAAGTTTTTATTCGAATATTTACAATTTAAGTTGAGATCTGTCGTACGAAGCCAATAAAATAATTTATACAGAACTTGTATTATCGCGTCTTCATCTCAATCCAATTCAATATAATTATTATGTTTAATATGATAAGGTAACTAGACTTTCATATTTTGATTTGTGATAAATAAGGTTATTACTTATACTTCCTTTTAATTTGTCAAACTATCGTATTGTATAGATTTTTTAAAATTATGTTTCCTTTTACATAGGATATTTATTGTACTGCAATACAATCAATACTTTAAATGTATCAAAGAATATTTTCCTGAGACCTCTAAATGCAGATCTTTATCCAGTCTTGTGTTAAATTTGAATATAATGATTTTATAATTCCATGTAAGTTTTTACTATGTAACCCTATGACAGTTGCAACACTCCAGATGTCTTGTTAACCCTTTAACCGCTTCGCGTGATACCCTCCTGTTTATTTATTAGATTATTGTCGTTGTAATGCGCTTTACACTCTGCCGAGGAATTCTAATGGTAGTTCCAATACTAAACGCTGTTTGGGAGCAGTATGTGAGTGGTTTTAATTTAATTAAGGAATGATGAGAGAATTTAAATGGAGTAACATTAATTCTAAACGCGTACGTGATAGTAGCACAGTATTTCTTTGTGTTGCTGTGGTTAAAATTATAAGGTAAATAGTGACGGTTAATTTTGATGAGCCGATTTTCCAAACGTAGGTACCTGTCTATGATGAAGATAGAATAACCATATTTGCGAAATTGTTTTCAAGTGTAATGTTGACAGTATTTGTATAATGGTAAGTTCTAATTCACATTAGAATTTATTAATATAAAATATCACAAGTGCTTAAAAAAATATATTTTTTCCCCTTAAGTTGTCACTGTATCAGTATTTTGTATACGTATCAACACAAAGAAACAATTCAATTTTAGAATGAAAGCTTTTCTGTTACCACTTACATTTAACCATAAATCAAAATCCATCGCGAAACCCCGTGCATAAGTCAAACTTTTTAACAATGAGTCAACGTTTCCAGTTTAGTTTAAAAAGTAGTAAAACTAAAATCTACTGACGAGTGACAATCCGATAAGACAGAGGGAGACCACCAAAATAGCTTTTTAAGAAACGCATTAACTTTTTTCTTTACTATCTAAAAGTTTGAGTTTAGGTGCACGCTTGACATATTATTCTCTCTAGGAATTAAAACGTCTGTCCTTCTTATGAAATTTCTTGTTATAGACCTAATGAGCATGCTTGAAAATACTTCGGTTGATGATGATAATTTCTAGTGAATTCAGTTGATTTAGTAAAAAAAAGTGTTTGAAAAGCTTATCCGTACTACAGATATAAATAAAAAAAAGAACAGCGAAAATATATCTTATGTTGATAATACTACAAGTAAGAGACAATCTTGGTCATAGTAGAGCAGAGGGTTAGCGACGATAATAGTCAAAAAAATTTATAGACAGACATTTGCACAACTGGCTATTGGAATGACTCAAAGCTGACAAATTGTGATAGATAAGTGCAAGATATTGCAACTTGAGCGTTTGTCCACTTTGAACACAAGACAGATGATTAAAAATTAGTATGTATAATGTTTAAAATTTTATGCTAACTTATTTTAATCATAAATAAAAATAAGTACAAAGTTTTTTTTTTTTTTTTTTTTCATTTAATCTATCATGAATTCATGATATTATTGCATTAAAACTCCAGCTCGCGTTCTCGACCGGAAACAGGCGAGCGGAACAAGCGAATCGGAAACTCGAAATCAAACATCGAAACTTACTCGCCACTTAACTCTAACATTGATGTATGAAAAAACAACAACAAACGCACATTTCAAGTGTTATTCGCGTGTTATTATTAGCTGCAGTGCATATAAACAAGGTTACAGCAAAACATCGCCCCCGGGCGTATCGATGCGTCGACGGTGCTTTTAAAAAGCTAACCCGTCCTGTAAGAAAGGGACGGGTGGCGAGCACGTGGGAAGTGGATTCCGAACGCACGCACCCCCTCCCGCCGGCCGCCTCCTGGCCAGCGCCCCGCGCCCCTTGCCCCGCGCCGCGCGCACTCCAGTCGCGCGCCGACCGCCGCACCGGCAACACGTCTCAGTAACCCCTGTGAGTGTTACCTCAGCACCCGCCCTGACGTTGTGCAGTGACCGAAGTGGGAACGCATACGCTGTGATTTGTTTTGAGTGTGACATCAAGTGCATTGTGAACGCAACAAAAAATTGTGTTTCAGTGATGAGGTTGTACGTAACGTTATGAATGGTCTGGATCGGTGCTTCTTCGATCAACGTAAGTGTTGTTTTGGTGTCTGTAAGGGCTGGATTGTGCGGAAATGGTAAATTGCCTCGTTCGCATTGCGGTTAGTGGAGGCTTTATTTGCGTGTAATGGCACGCGGTTGCGGCATTTCAATATTTTCAGTGGTTTTAGGGGTTGCGTTCGTAGCGTTAATTATTTTCGGGTTTATGTTTCCCGTTTCCAATTAGACGGTAGCTGGTGAATATTGAACACCAATTCTAAACTCTACGTAAATCTGTTCCCCAAATTATGCTTTCTACTTTGTTGTATGATCAACATCATGAAAATCTAAAATCAAATTTCAGACTTGACGCAAAATCTCTTGAACTAATGTAGAGGCAAAAAATAACTGGCTCTACATTGATATTCCTCCCAAGTTTCATTTCAAGGGCATTGCGAAAAACAATGTTGGACCTCGCGTCAACCAGTTAAAATCTCTTAAAGGATATTTATGAAAAAAATACTACATAGAATAGATACTTTAAAAATGCGTTTGTTAAAAAATAAACCCAAAACTTTATAAAAAAAATTAAATTTAATAAAGCAGCCAACGGAATTGGTTAAAATGTGCAATGCAATAAATACAATAATAATGTAATAATGACAAAACATTGTCCAGAAGAACCGGCAAATGTTACTTTGTCTAAGATAAAACAAAAAGATACAAATGTCAGACAAATACAAAATAAAACCAACATGATAAGAATTGAAACAAAACAGTGTTCTGAAAAGCCAGCAAATAAAGCTGTCTCTACGAGACTCACAATATTGACGGAAACACAATCGCTCTACGAAACTCAACCAATTCACAATAATAACTCGAGTCAGTGAACCTGACACTTTGAAATCATATAATACCCCTTTACGGACGTCTTATTGGAATCATAAGGAATGAAAAACATGTTGTATCGTCTCTAGATAAGCAACATGCTGCTAATGAGCGGGCAGAGCAAACAGCTTTATTTTGTTAAGATAACTACGAGTTAACAAGAGAGGAATAGTGTGGTTAAATAAATTGATGATGATTTGTCCAATTAGGACTGGAAAGGGCCAGTGGACTTGTGAATGGAGCGGCCACTTGATTTGTTGTAGATTCATTGCTGTTGATAGTTGGAGAATTAAGCGACGAAAGTTTTGGTTCTAGTATCAAGTGCATTGTAGTAAAAAATATCAAACCGTTATCGTATTATGTGTTATTAGATTTTCCTAAATACTTCTTTAAAATTATCTTCACTAACATTAAAGAGTATGTTCATGTATATTTGAACAAAATTATAAAATCAAAATCTACTATTGACACGGTCGTTGTCCTTATAACAACATTTAAAAGTCATAAAACCAATATTAACACGTCTTCTACTTATTGGACCGTATATTTCAAACATGGACGAGAAGTGGACGACATTCTTTAAACGAAAAAAATACTGGGCCATTGAAATCGATAGCCAATAAACTAACAAATCACACCTTGTTGTCCCAACACCTCCGTGTTAAACAAACATAAATCACTAAAAAGTGCTAGCAAATAATAAAACGAAATATTTAAATAGTCCAACCGCAGTACGGGGACCACCCGTGCGATCCATCCAACTCAGTCCGTAGCACGCACCGACCTATTATACTATCAAAAGATACTGGGACCCGCCCGTTTATATTCAGTTTTTACGTAATTTACATCTTGACTATTCTCGAGTCGTATTCGTTTTGTAAACTCAAGACGGGTTTTGTTTGTGTCTTGACAGTTCGAAACTGCACCGTCACTTGCCCTTTGTTGTAATTCTATCCTGTTTTTAATGGATTATTCATCTTTATCGATTACATTATCAGCTACTAGTTTTTATTTTGTTTATTTAATTTCCTTTTACTAATATTTTGTTGTTGAAAGCTCTTATTGAAAGCAAATTATTCTTATCCATAAATAATTCGTAAAAAAATGTTTGTTCTCTTCCAATCATATTGTGGGAAGTGTTTTTATTAAAATAAGGAAATTTCTTAAACAATTATGATAGGATTTTTTTTAACAATTACAGTAAGTAGAAGTAAATAACAAAGTTAACATTCCCATGGTTAATCCTATACTAACGGAACGATTCTAAATAGCACCATTCAGGTCGAACAGAACGCTATTGAAAAACACAATCGACGCATCGATATTGCTGGAAAACGTTATTCCGAGTGATGTTTTGTAAACATCAGGGTGGCATGTTTAACTTTCTGAGTGACTGCAGCAGACCTGCACGGAATCTTAACTATTTCCCCTAAAGTTTCCGGTTAATTTAACCCGAGGTCGACACATGCATCCAAACGGCACTCAAAAGCTAAGACGGAACTCCCACATGTGTTGAACAAACAAGAACCTTCCCAGAAACACAATGTCATCGGAGACAAAAACATTGGTCCCTAATTGTCTACACTATTACAACATGCTCGAACTATTCTTCCCCATAATAATTACCCTGACATTACCTCAAATTACGATGCAGGTAATTAAGGGTCCGACTTTCGATACGGTCGGTGAGATCGGAAAAAAACTCTTTAAAGATGCTTTTATGGCATCCAATAAAAGAGTTATGGTTAGGTAAACGACCAAACTTGAGCGGCATAAAAAACAAAATACTTTCGCTCATTGTTTGATGCGTTAACCGGGATCGTAAACCCACAACAAATTGGTTTTAAAGGACCACGGGCCTGGCTTATGGCTTTTTTGTACAGTTTATTGCGATACTCTCTTACGCGATTGTCGGGCATAAATTTCCCAGCTGCCACTTTTAGCGGAGTTGCATTGTGAGCCATTCTGGATTGATGTCCATATATTTCTCTCTATTGGAAATGTGCAAGTGAATGGCGGAGCTTTCGGGGCCGTTTTAGTTCGTTTTAAACATCGCTTAATATTTAGCTTTTGGAATTGAAACGTAGGCTATCATAATCCTACATAATAATGTCATGATTGTTACTCAATCTCTATAAAATCTTTGCCGTTATCTACTATAATCTAAGATCTATGCTGTTTTATGTTATCTTCTTCCTAAGTCCTATGCAAATGTCACTATTTGCATGCGTCGTCATGTTCTATTCTACATTTTCTTAATAGTTTTTAAACACTACGTACCTATTTCTTATTGATGTTTACTTTGTGCTTATAGCCATTCGTTTTGATGTTCAGCAAGTTGAAGGACAGGTAGCTATAGCTAATCGACTGTCTTTAAACGTGTCAAAGCGCCACTGCGGATTTGTATGAAGTATCTGGTTTCAGTTAATTCACTGAAATTTTGATATGCCATAGATTTGGAGCACCTGATTAATGGTTTATATGGGCAGAATCACCCAAAGTGATTAGTTTCAGAGTTATGTCATATTCAGTGATTCAAAATACTTAAAATAAACTAATATAAAAATCATAATAAAGGGATAATGATTTACATACTACTTATAAACTAAGGTAAGAAGCCGGTAACTGCGATTACCAATCTGCCTGCTCAGCGTGGTAATAATGGCAAATTCATCCTTAGAGAGAGGACTATATCCAGCAGTGGATGTGTACGGGTTCTTAATGTTGATTCTGAACCTATAAAAGTACTACCTAATTAAAATACTTGAAGAAAGATTGAACTTCACGTAACTGTGAAACTAAACACTTTTTGCTAATAGTACAGATATAAACTTTTGATCAGGTGCTTCAGAACTGTGACATATCAAAATTTCATCCAATTTAACTAAACCAAATACTCCATACAAATCAGCGGAAGTACATTATCAGCTATAGTGTACGTTTGTACGTCAAAACTTTTGTTTCTAATACAAATTCTGTATTCACCATCACATTATTAAATGTTATCAGTGTGATTGATGTGTAACCCAATTTCGCTGTAAGCCGGCAGATGCCACCCACTCGGCTGCCAAACTAGCGTATTAGTAATAATACGGGCCGATGCTCATAATTACCAGTTATTAGTCTGTAATACTCGACATACAATGGATAATTAGTCACTGATTAAATAATTTCGGGAATTACGTGTATTTTCGAGGCGTTCCAACGACAAGAATTGTTAGTTTCGAAAGGTAAAGTTCAGTAAGTTGAACGAAACACGTGTAATAATGTTGTGTTCAAATAATGAAAAGGAAGAAAAACCGCTGTTAAATAAATTTACTGTTATCGGTATTTGAAATGACTAAATATTAGTAGAATATTGTCAAAAATATTAGATAATGGATAATATCCCGTGATAGAAGTATCAGAGATGAAAGTCATAATCTGGACAGGCTTAATTCTAGGCAAACAAGTAAATAATGCTGGTAAAGAAAACAAAACTTTGTGAGAATTAACACATGTCGTAACTTTGAATGTACGAGTATATTTATAAAATAAATTCTGATACAAAATGTATATTTTGATAGAAAACAAAATAGGCGTAAAAAATAAATGACCACTTTAGTATAGGGTGTTAAGTGTCCGCAGGCGATTATTCCGTAAGTATAGGAGATATCATGAAACTTTGAACTGATATCGAAACTATGTTGCCTAATTGAGATGACATCCATAACTTTTTAAAAGAGAAACGCGATATACCCAAAACTTTAATTTTAAGGAAATGTGTATTACCGCCTTAAAATGGGGCTTAATTTATCTTATTTCAAGAGATATTACGAATCTTTTAAGTGATAACGGAACTACGTTACTGATTCAATGAGTTAATTCAATTAAATTACTCCTTATTTGATTTTGTTAAAGAAATTACTAATAACCATGACTTAAATAAGAATAACATGTTAAAGAAATTACTAATATCTAATAAGAATAACAACATTGGGCCCAATTCTGAAGACACAGAGTTAAAATTGGAAAGCAATAAAATTGTTTTTATCTCTGTAACATGAATGAAGAAATTAATGTTTCAAATTTTAAATGTGTGCCTTTAGAATCAGGCTTATTACCTCTATAGTAGTAGCACGCTATGCATAGTCATTAATATCATAAACAACATAACATAGCATAGACTATGAAAAACATCAAAAACAACAGTAATAGGATTAGACGAAACAAATAATCAACTAAATGAAATCCTAAGAAACAATAGCACCACTATTATAATTTCATATAATTATTTACAGCCAGCGTGAGTTATTTTTATAAGACATGTGTTTCATGAATATATGAATAGTATATAAGCTCGGAAAGGTAGTATTTTTCAATTTTCCGGAACAATAGCTCTGTGGAATGGATAATATGGCTCATTACCATATTTGGATCGGATTATGCTTTTAGTGGTTGTATTGATTGATGGGGCCGGTCGGAATGGCTTTTATTTTAGTAAGCTGGATTACGTGAGTGACTTATATATATAATATTATAATATACACTGACACTACCGTTGACGTGTGGTTCCCGGATTAGAATAGGGCCACCCCCAATCTTCTCGTCGGTTTCGTCAAGGCGACTAAGGGATTGCACCAGGTATGCTTAGCAGCGGTCTCCAGTGTATATTAAGATCTTTGCTACCAACCAACCACCTCGACCACCAATCCGACTGCTAAGAGTGGTGATTATGGCCAATCCCCAATGACCATTCTACCAAAAGTTGTATTAAATCTAATATTAACATGAACCTTATGTTCAGTGAACGAATTTCGGCTGATGATGATACACTTACACTCATAAGTATTTAGGTACTTATCATTTACACCTCTACAATAAAAATACTCAAACATTGATTTAGTTTATAAATGTATTTCAAGTGCCAAATTTTACTATAGGAAAAATCAGTAACCACGGATTTAGAATTGCTATCTAGGATTGACTCGTAACGAAAGGAGTGCATAAATTTCTTTTATTTATAAAAAGAAACCTAGTAACCTACATAACCAGCTGATTAAACAAATTAATATTGAAGTGATTCCTTCATTAAGTTAAAGTTTCATAACGAAGTGAATAAATCTTAACCAGTGAACATATTTCTTATTCACACCTAACAAAAACTAGAGAAACCACATCCAATCTCTCATGTATTCCATCTATAATTCAATTCGACAAAAAAACGCTCGCGGTAATATAACGCATCGAAACGCTATAAAGTAGCAGTAAACGCGTTTTTTCTAGCGATTACGAAATAACATCTTCAGTTCCGAACAGAACGGCCCCTTTGACGATTATTCTCGTATATAAGAATGGAATTGGGTTGGGAGAACAAAAAAAATGCGTGAAATGGAATGAATGGGCTGCTTTGGTCACGCATGCGTCGGCGCCTTGCTCGATAAACAACGGACAGAACGAGTAGCGCCATCTGTTATTGCATGGCGGAACAATTTTGCAATTTTTTTGTTTGCTTCAACTAAAATACTTTCAGAGCTTTTTGCACAGCTTTTTAGCACGATCTGTAGCCATGGACGAAACATGGCTTCACCATTGCGACCCAAATAAACAAAAACAAGTCCCTGACTTAGAAACACTGTCATCGTTTAGTACTGGTAATATCATGAGTTCTCTTTTCTGGGACAGTCAAGGCGTAATAATGATTGAATACCTCGATGATGGAACTACTATTATGGGAACTTTATATGAAGAAGCAATGACACAATTAAACCTTGTGTAAAAAACGACGATGCAAACTCAGGCAAGTTGTTCTGTTTCAACAAAATAACGCTCTGATGCACTAGTCGCAGTTGCAATGCCTGCCATTCAATAGCTTTCAAATGCTTAAACATCCTCCATATTCACCAGACGTCGCCCCTAGTAATTTCTATATGTTTCCAAGATTGAAGGAATATTTCAGAGACTTAAAATTTAAAGATGAAACAGTAGATGCTACGGTGCAGGAATTTACAAGTGATCAATATGAAGAGCTTTTTAGGAAAGACATTTAAGTTTAGGAAAAAGATATGTCAAACGCATGTATAATCTAACAGTTGATTACATATATTGAAAAATAATATAACATTAAATAAAAGCTAACTGTAACATACATCTCTTTTTATTGAATGCCATAGTATGTAAAGGAAACAATCGATATATTTAAGAATATTTGTTTTTATTTCGCTTGCACTAAATAAATTACTAATCTAAAAATATATATATTAACAGAGTTCTGAACGTTGATATTTATTTTCCATATTTTTAAAAATAAGGATATGTCAATTGTACAAGTCATCTCGTTTTAGATTACTTTTCAGTGTAAATAAAAGGAAAATGTTGGAATTTATTGGAAATTTGTTTGGAATGACGTCAATCAATGTTGGAACTTTGTTTGCACTTGTACGATTACTTACAAACTGGAATAGATTTAGGCTTAAGGTTATCTATTGGAAGTTGAAGGAGACCAAACTTACTTCAGACATTTTCGTTTGCTTTATTTGCAAAAAAAGTACCAGGACCTTTGTTATATGAGATATTTTATAGTTGTGACTATGGTGGCCAATGATTTGTTACCATAGAATTGTTGCAGCGAGTAGTTTAATGTTTGAAGTTGCTGCTGCAAAAACTTCTACAAAATAATCTCTCGTAAACAAACTAGAATCGTTTATTTCAAAATTAGATGTGTTATTCATCTCTTCTATCTTTATCGACACAACAGATATATTTTCATCTAGTGCGTAACCGTCGAGACAAATTAATGTGTCTCAAGCGTTGTCTGAGGAAATTGAAATCTCTTTGCGACAGACAGGTGATTGACGTGCTTTTGGGTCATCCCCTTGATACGCTTTCATGTCTGTAGGTTGGTTCGTTTCATTGACAGTTTTCTCGATAATTGCGTAAAATAATGAGCCATTAATTATTATGTTATCTAAAGTCGTTTAGATATAGGCAGATACTTAGTTAATTGCTTTTGTTAACTTTTTTAATTATTGTATAAGTATTTTCGTTCTTTTGACTTGATTTAGTTTATTTACTTACGTAATTACATCGCTTCGTTAGCCTAGTGTTTGGTCAATGGACTCGGGTGTTAGAGGTCGTGGGTTTGATTCCCACAGGGGACAAGCAACTTCGTGCAATTTGTGCAAGTGGGTCCCGGTCTGGATGTTATGTTTATAAATTATCCTACTCATGTTTAATTTCTTTAACACTGGAGAAAATCCTAGTTATGTATTAGACAAGTAGTGTGTATATGTAATATTTATTATTATTATTATAATTTACTGATTATATTATTTTTGTGTTTTATATATTTATGTTTCATTTCGAACCGAATTCTGGATTGGGCAATGTGGAAGAATTAAATTCACTTCTAGCTTGTTACAAATAGACACACTATTTGTAACAAGCTAGAAGTGAATTTAATTCTTCCACATTGCCCAATCCAGAATTCGGTTCGATTCAAACTCGACTATAAATGTCAGTCGGACTTGGTATCTAAATTAAATCATTCGGACTGTAGGTATGTGTTTGTCAAATTTAGTATTATTTTATCATCACCACTATGTTTGTTCGTGCGAACGATCATTAATTCTATTGACAGCTTGTCATTATCACAGTAAACAGCACTATTGTTCGAAATTTGTTAATTTCCGTTATCCAATATTCCGGGAGAATGTACAGCCGTATTGATTCCAGGAAATTATGCTTTTAGTTTATGTACTGGAGATTTGGGGACTGTTTATCTCTTCTTGTTTCTGTTTATTAACTAAAACTTCCGTTTCACCGCGCTATGGGCGGATTATAATATTTCCCATGGAAGGTTTACATTTTTCGAGATTCGTGGTTATAATATTCCATAATCATATAATCGTGAATAAACATCGTACATACTCTGAAGAAATAAATAATTATTAATATTGACCACTTTATAGTTTTAAATATGTTTGGTAATGGGTAAGGTTTTCATATTCACATGCATTATCATAGAAATCTCTTGCTTGAATGTATGTGACAGGTAGAATAGTCTCCTGAACATAATATCACAGGTCACAGATGGTATCTCCTTGCCTATATTACACCCTGAATGCGTAGCCCACTAAATCTACTCTTACCTTGTGGAAATGACAGCAAACACACACCCCTGCTCACATATAACCAAATAACAGAGACCTATCTAAGACATCCTAATACGCCCTTTGTGACCTAATTACCTAAGTAGAGCGGGCAGCAAGGCAGGTCACAGATAAATGGATGTAGGACACGCAGGGTAAGCCAGTTGGTAATCTCCACTCTGTGACACTAGAGATTAGCCGAGGCGACGCCTAGGCTGTCAATCAATGTCGTTTTACCCCAATGCTAAGGCGCATTCACATCAGGGTGTCCGGGTCACCGGGTTTGCGTCCGGGATTTCGGGCAAAATGGCCGTTGCATGGGAACGATTTTTACGCAGACTCAGCAATTTCCAATATTTATAGGCTCTTTGGGAAATAAAATTGATGACCAGATTACACCTGACGAGACCTCTTTCTTAATAATCAATGACATATAGTTTGACTGCTTCATTGGCGTTGGAATCAAACACCGAAGGTCGTGGGAACTACTTAATGATATTTGCATTATTAGATCCAGTTATGCATAAATAATCCAACCCACGTCAAATTACTTTTTTTAATTCCAAAAATCATCTAAAAGACGGAAGACTCCAGGCTAGCTTTAATACTTTTTTCTTTATAAAATATTTTGAGTTTTTATCATCATCATTTCCACCTAAAGGGAACCAATTGGTCTTGTTCTCGATATTTTATGTAGGAATTACTGTAGTTTTCTAATTCTAGGTCTCAGGCCAATCTCTGGTTTTGTTAGACAAGTTTAAGTATTTCCTATTACTTAGTATTATTTTCACAGTTTAACATTACTAGCGTACGTAGAACTTATCCACCGATCTCGATCATCACTCTCTTGTCAGATTCTTATCTGTATCTAAATCTTAAACCATGCCAACTATTATAGGAAGTCAATGACCCATAGTTTTGGATGCTTGCCTATCTTTTAATTCTATGCTCTTGAACTTATCTGATCTGTTTAAGTCGAATTACTTTTGTATCTTATTAATACTTTTTGTTTTATGTTGGTTCCTAAGTTATTGAAGATACGACCAGATATTAAGCGGTCACTTTCTGTATATTATCTTGATTTGTATACGATCTTGTTAACCTTGAACAGTGATCTTCAGTCCATTCAAGGGCACCAAGACCTTGTTCCCTTGAACCAAAGCATGTTTTTTTTTCTAAGACAAATGCCACTTAGTTCATTAAGTTGATCAACAATTGAGTGTTCACTAGAACTGTTATAAGTATTGTTGCACACAACGATCTCTATATACTACTAGATCGAGCGTTCCAAACAATCGCTCTGTTCCACGCAAGTAGCCACAACTTTTTTACATTCACAATGAAACTTGTGCAGTTGCTACGCAGAACATTTAATTATTTAATAAATATTGCCATAATTTAACCGTAGCGTCAATATTTAGTAATAATTAAATGTCTGCGTAGTATCTGCACAAGTTTCAGTGTGAATGTGAAAGAGTTGTGGCTACTTGCGTGGAACAGAGCGATTGTTTGGAACGCTCCATCTAGTAGTACCTACATAGAGATCGTTGGTTGCACACGACATTCTCAGAGATTTCTTCGTGAATAATCCAGGAATATAAAAAGTGCCTACCAAGTACTGAACGAAGTCGTGGACTACGGCCAGCGTTAAATACTTGTGTCCAATTGTGGAATAAATAAATATAGACTATTGCCTCAGGGTGATGAATTTAAAATCTTCTTTCACATTTAGGTTACGTAAAAACTTTGGCAGCCAGCACTGGAAAATAAATCTGTCGAAATAAACAATACAAGTAATTACAACAGATATGATATAAGCCACAACCGTATATGTAAAGAATTATGTAAAAAATTGAAAGTCCATATGGCTTGAAACGTACCGAGCCTGACGTTACGTCTCGGCTCTCGAAAAAAGCATGGTACCAAAGCTGGTGACAGTTACAAATGTACAGTTCTTAAAGCGTACGATATCATTACTGTTTCGTGATGTAACCGGCCGTATGGTAAAAGCTATTGTGGTCTGTAAGTAAAACTTTGTAACGCTAGAAATGCACTTTTCAAGATCTATGTTTTTTATGTTAGTTTACAACACCATTAAATAAATGTTTTTTTTTATTGCTGATTAGTTTGCGCTTGACCTCAATATCATCTGATGATAAGTGTCTATGAGGTCTACGGTGGAGCGCGCTTACCCAGAAGATGCCTTCACTCTTCCTTTTAAAATCCAAATTGTACTTGTCTGGAAATACCGAAGTTTTTAGGGAGTTCCATTCCTTAGCTGTTCGTATTATGAAAGAGGAAGCAAAAGGCTTAGTGCGAGAGCGTGGTATGTATACTACATAATGATGAAGTCTCTCACCACGCCTGGTGACCGGTGATGGAAGGGGGATGGTTCATACTCATTTATTTCGACCTATTGTGACATAACTCTAGGCTAAGTCGAAATTTTTTTTTAATTTATTTTACACATGGCTGGCGTTAAAGCGCATTTTGTTAATACATGGCAAAGAGAGACCAATTTCTACATTACAAAAATTAATCTGCTGTAAAAAAGCATTGTCTCTAAGAAAAGAAGCACACATTAGGCTAATACTCCAAACATATTATATTAATTTAAATTTGACTTGTAAACGAATTTAATTCGAGGTCGTGGGTACGATTCCCACTGGGGACAGACAACTTTGTACAATTTGTACAAGATGATCCCGTACTGGATGTTACAGGAGAAAAGAATTTATGAACCGTACTGTCTAGTCCCAAACTAGGATTTCCTGTAGAATAGGAATCAGACAAGGACAGAAAAAGACAAATATACCACCCGATCGCCAGTTTATTGGTAAAGTGTACTTATCCCTTTTTTGTCTCTACCTTACTCATTTATTTTATTTTATTTTATTATCAATCATATAATCAAGCCTTATTTTACTACCCGGACTCAAGTATGAAATTTTATCGAGTAACTCTTAAATTGAAGCCTTTTTTTCTCTGAGTTACAACGCTTTGCCACACGGGTTTGTTATTGAGTTTACACTGTTAGCCAAATAAATGGAGACCCCATTCCGTCAGAACGCTCGTCTAAATCTGACCTATTGTCGTTTGAACGTTCTGATCATGAATAATGACCGTATGTCCAGAGTTCAATGTTTTGTCGAAGTTGAGACTTACCTTAACAATATTCGTTAAGAGGTTTATCCTGTAAAGGTGAGGTTTAAATTCTTTCGTTCATAGATTCTTTAAAGAAGTCAGAAAAGTCAATATCTTGAACTATATCATCATCAGCTTCATTAGCTGTGCATGTCTAAATATAGGCTTTATTACTTTTGCCTTAAACAATAAAGTTGCATAAGTAATTGATCAATTGTGGATGAAAATAGTGCATTATGACGATCTCCGTGGCGGAACGGGAAGCCATGAAGGAGGTTGCGGGTTCGAATCCCGCTAGAGGCAAATGTTCGTATGATGAATATGAATGTTAGTCAGAATTAGATAGACGCATCGAGGGCGTAGTGGCTTGGGTTGTTAGATCCGAGCGCCAGAGGTGGTGAGTTCGATTCCCACCAAAGACAGACATCTAAAATTTGTACAAGTTGTTGTACAGCTAGTTTGGGATTTAGACTAGTGTCTGTACTTATATAGAATATTTAAAAATAAAATCAAACCCTTTAAGAAAATCCACGTCACTTGTGTTGATTTCTCTCCTCTTAAACACTGTCAACGTCTTCAGTAAAACTTTCAGACGGTTCTCAAACTTTACGATCCAAACACTGAGTCAACAGTACTTCATTCTTTCACACACACATAAATGTGCTTACGAAGTGACATCCTGACATCTTAAGCTTAGTAGGCATGCAATAAGTTGTAGCCGCTGTACACATGGACGTTAAGGATAGCGAGCAATGTGTGCTTGCGAATACCTTCCATATTACCTATGTAATTAATATGGAGAAATATTTTAACGCACATCAAATAAATACTGAATTTACACCAAATATACTGATGGCACACATTTGATGTGGGTTAGGTTAAGTTATATGTTTATTTTAATGTACAATTTTTTTATTTTAAATATTCTTTTTTTTAGTTTATTTTATTACCGAGATAAGAGTAACAATGCTAGTTTAAAAACAAATATTCTATTATTATTCTACCAATTATGCACAACGCCGTCAGTGTCTTGGGAACCATGCCGTACACCGATGAGATGGACAACGTGTTCATGCTGCGATGCATTTTTATATTATTTTATATTGTAGATAGTACAATGATAATATAATATAGTGGTATGCCATCTGTATACCAATAAAATACTTATTGTAAAAATATTTTTTCAAGTATTGGACTAGCTAGATTAAACAACTCTTTCAACCAAAGGTACACTGAAAGACAATTCTTTCAGAGTTTAATACGCCTTTGTATATAATAAAATTATACTATATTCAGGAATGTAACTTAGTTAACGTAAAATATTTCCTTTACGATTTTGTACTTAATTGATTCCGTTATAAAGTTGGATAATCTCACTGCCTGTATTCTCGGCATTGACTTAATTAAGCTTCCGTAATGAGCTGATGTCGCGAATATTTCGTACCAAATTATGTTTCCAAAGCCCTAATGGCTTACCAAACGTCTACTTGTCTTGCAGTTTGAGTAACGCTGTTTCATGACAAATTATATTTTCAGTATATGCGTATAAAGCAGAAATAAATAGCAATTGAGTACTGTAATCTGGTATATAAACTATATCATCAGGTTATTTTAGTCTCCACTGCAGGAGCACAACCCTCTCTCATCTGCCGGAGACAGACGGAGGATTTGGCCTACACTCCCCGCGCTGGCCAGTCGGGTTGGGGAGGCCTGATTGATGTTTTATAATGTATTCCATATGTCGCCTTGTACGGCATCCACGGGAAGAGTTGGAGTGCTCCTATTCTACTCTACCGGAAACCACACGGCAAATATAAACTACTATATAAACTATACTCCTTCCTTTATTTAACTGCACAATCTACCTTCTTCTGCTATTCTTTTCCTCTACCCAAAGGTTGTCTGGAATTTAGCGCTAAGACTGCCTAGATGTACATGTATAAGCTACTTTATTATTGTATATTTGTATTTTTATCGTGCAATAAAAAGTAATTGAATTGAATTGAATATAATTCTAACCAATTTAAGGATGAAACTGGTGATCCTTAGCATCTACCGCCAGCGTTGGGACGATTTGTTTAGGCCTCCGTCACTAGATTAAACCTACCACTATAAATATCTACACTTGCAGACCGCCCCGGCGTGGTTCTCTCCCTGCCCATATATAATAACAACGCTAAGTGGAACGTCTAAGACACATTTTAGCGCGCTGCGAGGCACATCAAGTGCCGTCCACCGACAGGCCGACTACGGAGGGAGTAATAACAACGCTAAGTCGAGCGGCTTTGACACATTTTTGCGTGTCACAGTAGATGTTTAAAGTCGTGGGTATTTTCGTTTAACTAAGCTGTCATGTATATGTTACGTAGTAAGTAACTATTAAGTAATCTGTGATATGTGGGTAGTTACCAGACAAATCGTCTTATAAGTCCATGCTATAGAATTCTATAAAGAATTCAGTTAAACTTTCCTGCACAGTAAAACAAATCATAGATATAACAAAGTAACTTACATTAGTAGGTACATCTGGGCGCTCTTATCACTAAAAGCGATTTCTGCCAGACAACTTTTTATTCACAAAGTCAGTGATCCAAAGTCAAAACTACACAAAAAATCAGTCATAATTATAATGTTTGTGATGCTCCAAACATGCCACTGACTTTCAAAAAATTAGGTCATATTCCCCGACACTTTTTCCCGGACAGAATTCCAAAGGTGCCCCGGAGCAGTTTATCAAAATGGCTGACATATCGCCGTATGTCCGTAACTGCTTCACCCGGACTGTTACCAAAAAAATGTCCCGTTTTTCGGTAAATTTTTTAGTTTAAACAGTGGCAGCGATAGCGTCGGACAGTTGTCCCGAATTAAAAGTGCGCCTCGGGCGATTTGCTTGAAAAATGTGCTCCCGTTTTAAGCTAAATTATATTGCACAGTGCTCCAAATCGTCTCCGGGACAGTCCCGTTATTTACACGCCATAATTGTGGCTCCCCTGACATATATAAAAACTGTAGCTTGATATTTAATCCTTCTTTCGTAGTTTATACAAAAAGTTGATTATCAGTTTAGGAATAGGTAATGTTTTAGAATAATATGTCAACACTTATTCCTATGTCAGAACGTAATTACCGTGCAATAATTTTTTGTATAAAATCGTCTGCCTTATGTTATTAAATTTCAATTATCTCTCTCGCGGGTCTGCTGGAAGAAATCTCTCTCAGAGATAAGTTAGCCCTTTGTACTTATTTTTAATAACTTAATTTATAATAAATAAATACATTTTGAAAGGAAAAAATTTAAAATATTTTAAAATTAAAAAAACTATTAGGCGTATGAAGAAAACTAACTATTAAAATATAATTATGTAACTGAAATCAATTAATTCTTATCTACACCATTACATACATACATTTTAATACGCCCGGCCGTGTACGATGACGCATGCATATCAATCAATTGGACTGTGCGACTTAGTTTAATCAAATTTGGATGCTGTAATTGATTAGTTAAATGGGCATACATTAAACCGTTCATTTTGATAACTATTTAAATTTAGTTTCAGTTATGCAACGTGGCGTTTGTCATATGACTAATATGGGAAACAGATTCGACCGCCTCGTTAGACTCATAGACATAGACATATATTGTTGGTAATTGGCAATTACAAGTCATATAGTTTTTAAATCCATGACATTAAATAACATAGTAATAAATATTATCAAAAATTAAATGAAATTATTATGTATCATAAAACAATATTAAAGAATTAACAAACATTAAACACTATTAATTACATTTACAATTTTCCATGAATTCAATCGCCGTGTGGTTTCCGGTAGAGTAGAAATAGGACCACTCCAACTCTTCCCGTGGATGTCGTACAAGGTGACTAAGGGTATACATTATAAAACATCAATCAGGCCTCCCCAACCCCCAACCTGTCTGGCCAGCGCGGGGAGTGTAGGCCAAATCCTCCGTCTGTCTCCGGCAGATGAGAGAGGGTTGTGCTCCTGCAGTGGAGACAAAAATAACCTGATGATGATGAATCGCCAGAGGTCGTGGGTTCGAATCCCGCCAGGGAAAGACAACAATTGTACAATTTGTTTAACTTGGTCTCGGTGTGGATGTTAATATATCTGAATTTTTCTCTAAATTTTAGCTGGTATAGACCGGATGAGACGAACCGATAGCATTACTTACTCAAAATAACAAAGTGAGTTGTTCCCGTATTAAACTGAACTATCAATAAATATTTTGTCAGATAACAAATATCACATGGACTTAGAAAGAGAATTTTCTAAGTCTATGGCCTAATATTTTATATATATACACTTGTCTGATCCCAAACTAGCATTGGCTCCTGTGCTATCTAAATAAAATAAGGATTGGACAATTCACAAATATACATCCAGACCGGGACCAATTTGTACAAAGTTTTCTGTCCCCATTGGGAATCGAACTCCAGCTCTCGAGTCCAATGACCAGTGAACTCATATAACTCGACGTGTTAGAGTCACCACAAGCCACTTGACTCTTGAGCTGTCTAGTGAAAACTTGTCGGGATATAACAAGGTTAGAAGGCTTTTATTCGACTTAGCGAAACGTTTCTGTTCAATCAGTTTTAAAATAAAGATGTAGTGATTGGAAAATCATTTGTCAATGTGAAACTTCAATAAGATGATTTACTAAAAGGTCTATAATAAACTGTGCATCCAAGTCGTTTCGTGTTCTTACCCGGAATTCCAAACGATATCTCAACACGACTCCGTTCACGCTTCCAAATTCCGGAGAAATCTCCCAATTCTTGACGAGCAGCGACAGATGTGCCCTCGCTTTAGAAAACCACAAATAGTCTTTGCAAAATCATTTGTCAATGTGAAACTTCAATAAGATGATTTACTAAAAGGTCTATAATAAACTGTGCATCCAAGTCGTATCGTGTTCTTACCCGAAATTCCAAACGATATCTTAACACGACTCCGTTCACGCTTCCAAATTCCGGAGAAATCTCCCAATTCTTGACGAGCAGCGAAAAATGTGCCCTCGCTTTAGAAAACCACAAATAGTCTTTGCAAAATCATTTGTCAATGTGAAACTTCAATAAGATGATTTACTAAAAGGTCCATAATAAACTGTGCATCCAAGTCGTTTCGTGTTCTTACCCGGAATTCCAAACGATATCTTAACACGACTCCGTTCACGCTTCCAAATTCCGGAGAAATCTCCCAATTCTTGACGAGCAGCGACAGATGTGCCCTCGCTTTAGAAAACCACTTAATCCCGTTTCTGAAATAATGACAGCGCCCCTTCAGGTCCACAGTATGGCTCTGAGAAAGCTAAATAACTCATTAGGCGGGTGGACCGGAAAACTTATATTGTTGAAGTGGAATTCCAATTAATTCATGGTTAACTAGATGGAATTTATATGGAAAGATGTTTTTCGCTTGCTATTTATATTGTTCACCAGCTGTGCCCGCGGCTCCGCTCGCGTGGATACAGAATTATTGCCCGCTTCTGTTACCGCTCCAACTGCCATCTTGGTCTAAACGGAGTCCGAACTTATAGCAATCTGAATTCCGCCGAGCATTACACTAATGTGTACTAACGTAATGTGAGTTTCTGAAACCTATATATTCGCATAACTTTTGGTTGAGTAGGCCGATTGCGATGATATAAAGACTAAATTGTACTCCGAAATAAGGAATAATTGTTACTGAAAACTACATCAGAATTGGTAGTTTTTAAATGATGCGTTCACGAACTAACAGACAAAAGTATCATCGATACTTTCAACAGTCAATAAATTATGGCATTTAATCCTTATGTGGCGTTTAGTGGAGCCCTTAGAATTTCGATTTCTGGTAAATATTTTCTTATAATAGACAAAAATGAAATTTTGTCATGTATGTTTCTGATTTTCTAGTTCAATAATAAAAAAACAATCAATCCATTTAATTCATACAAAAAATTAAATTCTGTGAACGAAGAAATACTTCAAAAATATTTACCATCTGAAACGTTTTTTAAAATGCTTTTTTTAGCTTTTTCCACAGTGAAGGTTGGCTGGAAGAGATCTCTTATAGAGATAAGTCCACCTTTGTACACTTTTATGTTATGCCCTTTTTTTGTAATATTTATGTGCATATATAATAACGTCTATAAAAATCAAACACGCATACGGATTTATGAAAAACAATGAATAGAGACCAGTAATTTTGCATTTTATTTATAATTAATTGGATTCCTTCGTAAACCGAGGTAACCTGTGAAAATATTTATGTGGCTGCCCTGATATTAAACGGGGATGCGAATTAATCGCCTATTCGAAATATATTCATTTTCGTATTCAATTTTCGGTTACCAAATTAAAACATACTTGCAGATAATAAACTACCTCACAACACTTACACGTCTAATTTGAAAACTAAGGTGTCGAAATTAGAAAGGGAAATAATTTTGGACAAAAGCCTGAACTACTAGACTAACGAGGTGATCCACAAAACGAGATATAAAAATGAAAACAAAACACAACAGTTATTTTAGAAACTAAGACGAATAAGAGTAATAGTAGCATAGTTTCCGTCCGCGGAATTTTATATCATCATCATAATCAGGTTATTTTTGTCTCCACTGCAGGAGCACAACCCTCTCTCATCTGCCGGAGACAGACGGAGGATTTGGAATACACTCCCCGCCCCGGCCAGACGGGTTGGGGAGGCCTGATGATGTTTTATAATGTATTCCCTATGTCGCCTTGTACGACATCCACGGGAAGAGTTGGAGTGGTCCTATTCTACTCTACCGGAAACCACACGGCAATTTATATAATATAATAATAATATTTCTCTATCGAATGGTACAATTAAAAACTTTGAAAGTCAATGACTCTATCCTTTGACATGATTAACGTACTGGTTTGTTTCTTATGCCAATTCAAATTTCAGTCGCCGATATACAAGTAGCTTATCCGTTTTGGAGTCGGTTAAAAAGGGTTCCTCAGACGACACGACACCGTAGTAGGTGAGCATTCCTCCCCAACACAGTGAGCTCTTGTAACTCGATGTGTTAAAGTCACCACAGGCCACTTGAGTTGTCTAGTGGAAACTTGTAGGGATATAACAAGATTACAGAGCATTTATGCGGCGTTTTTATCAAATGAGTTGAAAATAATTTGTATTTCAGAAATAGTCATTTTGCAAAATGATTTGCCAATGTGAAATATTAATACGATAATGTACTATTTGCGTGTGTGAATGTATCCTTTTAAAAAAAAGTTTATTTTTTTACAAAAAAAAGTTAATGATTAAAGCGTTTTATCACTGACAAGAATGTTAATTTTTGTTTTTGTTTGAATTGCTATTTTATACATTATTTGTTTCTGTGTCATTTCAAATTAGAGTGTTTGCAATGTTTTGATAGCACCATACATTGTTTCAAAAATATTATATGTTTGGTCTTGTTTTGCGTCGATCGTATCATGTATGGAGAGTGAACCAATAGCCTGTATCCACAGTCCAGTAGTGTGCATTAAGTTGGTGGTCCAAGTAAAAAGTACAAGCGATATTTTTGATTAAAATAAAATCGGAATTTGTTATTTGCTATACAATAGGTACTCGAGCTTTATGGAATGTTTCTTTTGGGGGGATAAAAGGATCGTATTGCATTCACCGATTTAGTAGATTCACGGTGCACGGTTTGAAAAATATACTATATTCGTATAAACTTATTCGTATTATCATAATTCGCATTCATAGTTTTCCCCTAAGACACAAAAAAACTGCAGATGTACTAATGTAAGCTATTAATTACAGCTGTGTATTTTTATTGTGTATTATTTATATTGTATTTGTACTAGTAAATAAAATAAAAATAACCTTTATTAAGCTGGTACATGTTAAATGAAATCTTTTAAACTCTATAATTATTTATAGTTATTTCAAAGATTTATATCTCTCCAATTCTTTCCTATTTTCCTGCTCCATATTACTTCTGCTACCTTTTTAACGTCAGCTATCCATCTCTTACTAGGTATTCCTTTTATATCAGAAAACAAAATTGATTAGACTTCAATTAGACTTGGTAATTTGCAGTATACCCTGACAGAATTATATAATTAAATTGAACACTTCGAGTGTAGTCGTGTGGTTCCAGGCTTAGAATCAACGATCTCTATGTACTTCACAATGAAACTTGTGCAGTTACTACGCAGAACATTTAATTATTACTAAATATTGACGCTACGGTTCAATAATGTCAATATTTAGAAAATAATTAAATGTTTTGAGTAGTAACTGCACAAGTTTCAAACTGAATGTGAAAGAGTTGTGGCTACTTGCGTGGAACAGAGCGAATGTTTGGAACGCTCCATCTAGTAGTACATGGAGATCGTTGCCTTGAATAGGGCCACCCCCAATCTTCATGTGGGTGTCGATTGCACCAGGAACAGGCAACAGCGTTCTCCTGTGCAGATAGTTACTGCGATCACCAATCCGCCTGCCATGATTATGGCAAATTCAGCAATGGACAGCCCATCAAAATTGGCATTGTATTTGGGAGGCTTGTGTTCAGCAGTGGACGTATTTCCGCTGATGAACTCTCCGAAAGGCTGTGCCTCGCGGCGCACCGTAAAAGCTTACCGCACTAGAGTACACAACTTACCCTCCTGTGTGTCGTAAATTTACGATGCATGTGCTACGGGAATTTCGTTACGGCACCTTTACCGGGTGCGGATTTTCCTATACATCGATTTTTGTCGCTTCACTTTAGTGCTAAAAAAAGTGAAGTAGGCTTTTCGGACTAACGCCGCCAGATTTTGCGTGAATACGTTGTGTGAAGAATGCGTAGATTCCATAATAAAATTTATTTCATACTAGCTGTGCCCGCGGCTCCGCTCGCTACGAGACAGACGCTTCCTTCTTTATATAAATATGTCTTAAACAAAAATAATTACGTTACCCTGAGCACCAATTACGGTTTGGGCTTTAAAACCCGAAACCGCGTAAGTCTTCGATAAATATTGTTCAAGCCAACTTTAAGTTTCGTTAATGCCGAGTTAAACCCTCACTTAATCCAGTATTATGCTGAGTTAAGTGTTATATTAAACAAAGTTTTAGTTGTAAAATTAAGTTTGTGTATGAGATTGCGCGGTAGCTACGTTTATAGCTTAGATATTTAAGAGGATGGGAGAGAACTTCATACCATCAGGCCTTAGTCGGCCACTGTTGGGCATGGGCCATAGACTTGAAGAAGGTGCCGGAGGGCGGAGGACCGGGCGGGTGTGGTGGCGTTCATTGGGGAACTACGTCCACCAGTGGACGTCAAAGGGCTGATATGATGATAACGTATACATGTATGTATATAATATAAATTAAATATAATATCTATTAGTCCTTCCGTAGCCTTCGTTAAATAAATAAACCTTATAATTGCCTGCATTTTATAGTACAGAATTTTGTAACTAAGACAAGTTACCATTATTAAATGAAATTGCATTCACAAAAAGAAAAATGCGAGTTAAAAACAGCGCACGGTATGAAATATTTTTCGAATTCGCGTTCACACCGCCCGCTTTCCGGAATAATGACATCCTTATTCGGAGAGAGCCCTAGTTTTGCTCACAGCGATATTTTAATTTCGCAAGTCCGTACCCGAGGGCGGATTATATGTATATTTCCTTTACCCTCCATTCCAAATGTCTCGACCGTGACCTACTTCTTAATCCATTTCTTTAATAAAAATGGAATGTTAGAAATTAGTTTACGTAGATCACTTTTGATGATTACTGTCAATGCTTTACAAGTTTGACTCAGTGACTGGTTTAAAAATGTCTCGACCGCCACCTAAAACTTAATCCATTTCTTTAATAAAAAATAGAATGTTAGAAATTAGTTTACGTAGATCACTTTTGATATTACTGTTAATGTTTTCCAAGTTTAACTCACTGACTGGTTTAAAAGAATTTAAATGGTTTGCTGTTAGTTTTAAGTTCGAGACAAAAATAACCTGATGATGATGAAGTATAAATACTTCATCATCATCAGGTTATTTTTGTCTCCACTGCAGGAGCACAACCCTCTCTCATCTGCCGGAGACAGACGGAGGATTTGGCCTATACTCTCCACGCTGGCCAGATGGGTTGGGGAGGCCTGATTGATGTTTTATAATGTATTCCCTCAGTCGCCTTGTACGACATCCACGGGAAGAGTTGGAGTGGTCCTATTCTACTCTATCGGAAACCACGCGGTTTATCATACTTATATTATACTTATTATCTCAAAAATTAGTTTAGGAAATTCACAACTCTCCATGCAGTTTAACTTGTATGAATGTTTTTTCATGAATTTTCAACAGTTGAAAACAATTGTTGTCAGTAAGTCATACTGTCTCTGTCAGACCACTACATGCATATTTCGTTACGAACTATCCAGTTTAATATAATAATCTTAATTCCGAAAGTGGATCTAAAGTCATGTTCATAGGAATCAAATTTGTTTGCCTTCCATTTCTAGCCTTAGTTTCTCATTCCTGCTAGTCTGATATACAACAAAAAGAGAATGTCCATAAAATTCTATCGATAAATCTAAGGCATTCCTTTTTTGTTAGCGTGAGTACATTTCAAAGATTTATACCTTTTTCGCGGATTGTAGTTATAAGGAGAGAGAGAAAAAACGTTTTTTACCATTCCAGTGACCCGATTTGTATTTGGGTGAATCGTCTTTTTTTTGGTCTACATCTACAGTAATACTTTTTAATCGTAATATACTTACTGAGGTAAAATTGGAAATTTCTGTCAAACTTACATCTAAGAAGATTAAAAAAAAAATCTAAATCAAAAAATTATTAAGGAAAGTCATGGTGACCCAGTAAAAAAAATTTAAGGAGAGGAGGAAGACATTTTAAAGCATTTTTTTATTGGAGCTGCGATCGAAATATTTGTTAGTTACGTATATTATTTCAAGAACGTAATACATTTTAAATATTGTGTAAATTAAATTAACCGTTGATTTTATTTTCTTGCACAGTGACCATTTTTTACTGGTAGTAGAGGTGTTGGGATGGTCACTAATCATCCCTTTGTTTTTTATTAAATGGACAAAGTAAAGAATATTCACCCGTTTATTCTACGTTTTAACATTCCACCCTAAGCCACTGTCTTTTAATACAATTGAAGTGCTCGAGAATTTATTTATTATTGAGGGATTTTGCAATATTTTTTAAAAATTGTTTAGTCGGTAAATCAAATATCAGTAACATGTCTTTCTTGAATTAAAAAAAGCTATTTCAATGTCGATTAGATTAACGCTAGGTTTTTCTTTGCATATGGTATAAAAGCGCCCTAAATTTTCTTTTAAAAAAATCTACCCGCGGCATGGTATCTAAAGGCGTCACGTTTACGGGAAACGCCTGCAGTCCACCCTCACATTACTTTGCCTTTCGTGACCTATTTATTTAAAGGAGCTACAATTTTATCACGGAATTTGTATCGGTATCTCTTCTGGAATTTGTATATTATTATATAATCTATATCCATCATGTTTTTTATCTGTATATTTACCCATTTATTTACAATGAATTTACCATATAAACGTTTTAAATATACTTCACATTCTGTTACTTTCATTAAAAGCTTTTATTCAAATATATTAAATTAATCTTTGTCGGATTTGTTACTCCATAGCTTGTAATTCCTTTTTCTTCTTCTTTCTGTTACTCGATCTCCACTTTAGTCTGCCTTAACAGTCTTCAGATTTGCGACAGGTTTGCCTTCTTCACTGCCACGTACGTAAGTATATTAATGTCAATGATATTTTTCGTTAGTCTGATCTTTTCATTTGAATCATATTCAGTATATTTGAACATAGCGTTGATATTGCTTGCTAAATAATTTTTGGATTGTAGATATATCAGTAAGATACTTGAAACATGGTAATAGCCTTTACTTAAGTTAATTAACCTCCCATTAATTATAGATAGATCGTTAATTAATGAATGTCTTTCATTAATTAAGAGCGAAGTTAAGATTACAAATGTCAACGTTCCCTGCGAATTCTGTATTTGATATTCAAATATATGTGTTGTAAATTTTATGGTAATTGTGGTATCTGTGGAAATTAATTATAGTTAACCAACCACGGAAACAAAACTCTTTGATTAATATAAGTCCCTTCAATAAGAACGAAACAAATTATAATGTTAAAGTTTCCGATCAAAATAATTAATTATTTAAAAGGTTAAAAGAATATAAGTAATTTATTATTTACTGTAACCTTTTCCACTGTAGTAATTTTATCATGAAACCCTTAATTTAACTCTCTTGGTACCTTGATCAAAATATTGTAATTATTATCGCCAGTATAAACATGTTGTCCAGTATCTTGACTCTTCATTTTTCACTTTCTGAAATTTGCAATTGCCGTGTGAAAGTAGCGATTCTGCTTTGATCCTTTGGTCATATTAAAGTCATTACAGCTTCGCTCTCTTTTATCACATCAAATTGATTCATAGATTTTCTTTTCTTTCAAATTAATAGCTAAAGTTTCAACAAAGGTTATCCAGAATGGAAAGACAGATGTGTTTTACAAATATTGAGATAATCCAAAAACACCAAACATTTGTTACAGAACATCTCAGCAAAGAATTAAATATTCAATGCACATACTCTGTCGCTACCTGGCGTGTCCGGCAAAACGGACATCGTCCGAACGGTACACACGTAGTCAATCGAGAATCGGGACCTGACCGTCCGAAATCGACGGCTGTCCCGATATCCCGAAAGCAGCGTGACTTTTGGCCCCGGAATTGACGCTCGGCGCGGCCTGGGGGGAGGGGTATTGATCGCCCTCGCCACTTCGGGCCCTCTCGGTCCGCTTCGGCCCACTTCGGGCTTACTTGGCCGTCATACTTGCAGCCACATTCACATGCGGCCGACTGTTCGGTCAGTTGGCGTGTCAACTTTACTGAAAGGAGTTGATTTGAAGTTTAATTGGGACAAGGTTACCGTTGGGGAGTTGATTCAGTGTGCAATTATGCTCGGTTTCACCGAAAATCTGGTATCAGTGCTTAGGTTGTGTGAAATAAGTTGAATGCCTAATTTTCTATGCCTTTAAGATACTACTTTCACCCTAACATCACTTCAACTCTCCGTCATTCATTCAGAACAGTTTTCAGGAAATCGTAAATACCTACAGATCCGTCAAATTTCTTAGGGTCTTTGGTCCACCCGGCGCTATGAACCATACTCATCATCAGCCGAAATACGTCCACTACTGAACATAAGCGTCCCCAATAGAGTGATACTATTTGTGGGCTGTCCATTGAAGATTTGCGATAAACACCTTGGCAAGCGAATTGGTGATCGCAGTATTGATCTTAATATACATAGGAGACCGCTGCTTCCCGTCCCTGGTGCAATCCTTTAGTCGCCTTTATGACACCCACCACAGGAAGATTGGGGGTGGCCAACGATCTCTATGTACTACTAGATGGAGCGTTCCAGACAATCGCTCTGTTCCACGCAAGTAGCCACAACTCTTTTACATTCACTTTGAAACTCGTGCAGTTACTACGCAGAACATTTAATTATTACTAAATATTAACGCTACGGGTAAATAATGTCAATATTTAGTCAATAATTAAATGTTCTGAATAGTAACTCCACAAGTTTCAAAGTGAATGTGAAAGGCTACTTGCGTGGAACAGAGCGATTGTTTGGAACGCTCTATCTAGTAGTACATAGAGATCGTTGGGGGTGGCCCTATACTATAATTCTAAATGTGTTAAATTTTTTTATCAGATCGTGTAAGCTTTTCGAATGCTCATTTACCTGTCGAGTCGGAAGACCTTTCCGACTTTTTCCTAAACTCAATAAAGAATCGAAGGACGAAGTATTTGTAAGATATAAGAAGATTGCGAATGTCAACTCATGCAAATATATCTGTGTCAGCTTTTCCTACGGCTTATTTTACGTGGACGTGATTTTCAGAGTTACACTGAAAAAATGCTGGTCAACTAAAAGGCATGTTTTCTTGTTTGTTTTATGTTAGGTTAAAGTGATCATTTTATGGTTATTTAATGGTTTCAAATAATCAAGTCAGTTAATTCAAGGAAACAACATCTTAGTGCGCTTGTATGGAGTTAATATGAACAAGATCGTATTCGAATCAAAAACGCATTTTTTTCAACAACCTCTATGTACTACTAGATGGAGCGTTCCAAACAATCGATCTGTTCCACGCAAGGAGCCGCAACTCTTTCACATTCACTTTGAAACCTGCAGTTACTATTCAGAATATTTAATTATTGACTAAATATTGACATTATTTAACCGTAGCGTCAATATTTAGTAATAATTAAATGTTCTGCGTAGTAACTGCACAAGTTTTAAAGCGAATGTAACCGAGTTGCGGCTCCTTGCGTGGAACAGAGCGATTGTTTGGAACGCTCCATCTAGTAGTACATAGAGATAGTTTTTTTTAGTGTAGATTTTGAAATTAGATGTACTGCAGTTATGAAGCCAGCTACTTCTAGAAATATTAACCTATGGAGAAATGGTTGGTAGACAATTCTTAATAGGTAATAATTTAGCTCCAAAACCATATTGGACCAATTGTGTACAAAAACATATCAACGCGGCGCGGCCCCGATTGCCGGGGTACCTACCTAGACGAATAGCGAACGCCTGGCAATGTTGCGAGATTCAGCGTATCATTGACTTTTTCCATGCGCGTAATAATCAGTTCAACTTTCATTGAAGAAAGAAATAAGAAGAAAGAATCGCTGTCGAAATCGCTGAAAGCGATAAGGCCGCCGTTTTACACTAAATTCATGTTTCTATGTAAGTTTTGTATTTATTTTAAAATGTATATGTTTTGGTGCACAATAAATAATAAATAAATAATAAATAATATGTCAGACATTCACACCAATTATCCAGTCCCAAACTAGGCAGAGCCTGTGCTATGGTTACTAGATAACGGATAGACATACTTAAATAAATATATGAACATCCAAGACTTGGGTACAAACATTAATATTCATCATACGAACATTTGCCCCTAGCGGGATTCGAACCCGCAACCTCCGGCGTGGCAGGCCGACAATAATAAAGAATATTTGAATTGAATTGAATTTTGTAGGTACGTTTATGAAAAATTTAACAAGCTGGTACTATACTTATTCTGTGATACCGCTACACCTTTTTTTTATTGACGATCAAGCTGGATCCTTCCTAAATAGGGATGTGGTTTCGTTTCGAGATTTTATCGCGTATTTAGGAACTCGCGCTTCTGTCTTGCTTAAAAATTAACGCTAGGAATGTACTAATGAACATTCCTAGCGTTAATTTTCCTAGAGGTATTTAAAACAACGGAGATGCTGAAAATTTATATAACATTGAAGGGTAGGGAAAGACCTGTCATGTTACAATTGCATAGAGTTTAAATTGCGTTATCACAGAATACAAAACAATTTCATATTCCCTTAATTAACACTTCAGCGATTATCTAGGTATGGTATGCGTGTGATAATAAACTGAAGAAATTATTCCTTGTTTTCTTCTTAAGTATTATAAACCTTCACGGCATACAATATTCCTTTGAGTTTCGTAAAGGCGACTAAGCGTTTACACCAGGGACGGGCAGCAGGGTTCCCCTGTATATATTAAGAGCATTACTACGATCACCAATTCACCTGCCAAGCGTGGGGATTATGGCAAATCCCCCAATGGACAGCCAACCAAAAGTGACATTCTGTTGGGAAGGCTTATGTTCAACTGTGGACGTACTATGGCTAATGATGATTATTTTATTATTATATTTCAGGCAGAACCACATTTGCTAGAAAAAGATTCCTACCTTCTTTCACTGAGTTTCCATTCCATTATATGAATATCCAGTTCAATTCTCCTGATTCCAGTTTCAAATACGTTCCATCAAGTCGCGAGTAGAACAATATAAAGCGACGTTTACATTTTTTTTAATATTATTTCACACGAACGCCACCACAAAATAGAATCAAAACGTTTCATTTTGGCAACGCACCGGCGGCGCATACGTATTCCGGTCGAAACCGCCCGCGTCCGGATCCGGGTCAGAATACACCCGCTGCTTGTCTCGTACGCGCTTAATTGAAAAAGTTAAATCGGCCATTTTGCGCGAAATCGTACCATTTTATTTTTCGAACAACCAACCTCTCAGAATAGGGCCGTTTACATTTCTATGGGCATTTTCACGTGCTTTTAGGGTTCCGTACCAAAATGGTAAAAACTGAACCCTTATGCGACTTTGTCCGTCCGTTCGTCTGTCACAGCTGATTATCTCAGGAACTACTAATGCTATCGACTTGAAATTTGGAACAGTTTTAAATAATGCCCACCAAACTTTTTTGCGAATGATAGAATTAAAATAATATATATTTTCATTGAAAACTGGGCCGAAACGGGGTGGCAAAATTGTAAAGTTACTAGGTCAGGTTACCGCTTAGTTTTCGACTTATAATGAAAAATATCTAAAAATATACTCCTTCCCCCCCCCCCTCCCCCCCCTATCTCAGAACTTTGCGCAGCGAAAAATCTGAAATAATTTGAGTTGATAGACATTACAGGAATACAAAACGATGTCACTCACTAGCCCTGTTTTTTTTTTGGAAACATCAAAAATCCTTTACAAACAAAGCTAGTTATGCGGTCCTAAATAAACTTTATTGTATTTTAATAACACCTACCTAAATAACCTTTTCTACGTTTCCTTTCAAGGTACGGGACCCTCGGTGCGCGAGTCCGACTCGCACCTAACCTTTTTTTTACATTTACACTTATTTAGAAATTTTTTACAATTTGTAGACGACTTAAATTACTTCGCTACCGTCGACATGGATACTATTGTACCATCATTAACAACAAAAATACCTAAAAATAGTAACAAAATTGTGTATAAAGGCATACTTATCCCACTTAGGAATCTCTTCCAGTCAACCTTAGAGTAACTAGTATAATGCAAATAGAGCCAAATTTGTATAATAGTAAAAATGTATAGATATGTTACTAGCTTTTGCCCGCGACTTCGCCCGCGTAGTTTTCGATATTTACACATCTTGATTTCAAAAAGATAGCGATTAATTTGGATTCCCGTAGCAATAAGATTTTTTTTTCTGGATAAAAACTATCCTGTCTCCTATTCCAGAAGCTAACCTATATGTGTGCCAAGTTTCATCCCGACAAGTCCAGTGGTTGAAGCGTGATTGAGTAACAAACATTCAATCAAACGTCCAAACTTACTCATTTATAATATTAACTAGCTCTTACCCGCGACTTCGTCCGCGTGGATAACTTAACATCACAAATTATTATGTATTTCCCGTAGGAATGGGATGCTTTTTCGTGATAAAAACTATCCTTTGTCCTATTCCAGAACCTAACCTATATTTGTGCCAAGTGTCATCCCGATCTGTCCAGTGGTTGAAGCGTGATTCAGTAACAAACATCCAAACATCCAACAATCTCTATGTACTACTAGATGGAGTGTTCCAAACAATCGCTCTGTTCCACGCAAGTAGCCACAACTCTTTCACATTTACAACGAAACTTGTGCAGTTACTACGCAGAACGTTTAATTATTACTTCATATTGACGCTACGGTTAAATAATGTCAATATTTAGTAAATAATTAAAATGTTCTGAGTAGTAACTGCACAAGTTTAAAAGTGAATGTGAAAGAGTTGTGGCTACTTGCGTGGAACAGAGCGATTGTTTGGAACGCTCCATCTAGTAGAACATAGAGATCGTTGCAAACATCCAATCTTTCTCATTTATAATATTAGTGGGTATGCCTAAACCCCCTTACCCCCTTAGGCAGGGACCTTTACTGATATTAGTGTGTGTGCCTAGTAAACAAGTCATAAATTAACCTAGTGTGGACACTGCTGATAGATTGTCCGGGGGAAGTAAACAAGACAACAATAATAAAAAATGTGGTTCGACATTCACATAGACCTAAAATTATTCGATGGGGCGATGTTCAGAGGGTTTACCATAATGACTACATCATCATCATGAAAGAGTCTACTGTTGCACATAGGCCTTCTCGGCTCTTCTCATCCAGTCACTGCCAGCCGCTTACACAGATCCATCTAGGAGGCGCCTGGAGGCGTCCCACACTACGCTTGTCCAGTCGCGGTCTCCACATAATTATGACTACAAGTTGGTCTTATTAGGTGGTATGTTGTTAACTTTGTACTAGTACAAGTTGGCCCTGGTCTGTATGACTTTATCGACGCCAATAAGCGGAAATGCAGTAACCCAAAGCGATGTAATAAAATTAAGATGGCAAATTCGGTATTAGAAACAACATCTACGTATATAAGGTTTATTACCTTATTTTATTGCAACTGAGTGTGGGGGGGGGGGGTCGCGCTTCGACCGAAAAAATCTAAATTACTTGTCAAACTTTAATCAGGGACGAAAATTCATTGTAATAATACTTCCTTAGTGCAATTATCGTTAAGTTTATGTTTATGTCGCTAAGTTTTCACTATGTGCATACATTTTTGGACTTAGTAGTATAAATATGATGGTATTTAGCTAAACAAAATGACAAGCAAGACGAACTAAGTTCTTGGATCCCACATTTTTTCCACATAATATTCAGTTCATGATTAAATAATTCTGTGCCATGAATTTCGTTTTATATTCTCGTCTTTATAACAAGTATTACAATGAAATATTTGGTAATGACTATATGTCATATATTATGTGTATGATTAAAAATCATTATGTGTAAAAAATAGCATAGTTTTATAATTAAATAAACTTTCCCAGTTTTATCCGATAAAAGAAACTTATTCGATTGCAGATTCCACAAGGAACCTTATTCAAAACGAGTAAGTAATTCATCGATTTTCCTTCCGAGCAGACAGCCTGGTTGTGAAGGGTATTCATAGCCTGAAATAAAACAAAGCACTTCGCATTATTCAAATGACGTTTGTTTAGACGACGTAAGCGGCTCTTTTACAGCTGATTTTTCACGAAAGAGGGATTTTCGATCCAAAAAACCTTTCTTTCATATATTTTAGGATGAAAGAGGAATAGATGGAATGTTACTTTAAATTTACGAAATATCACTTTGAACTTTATTGACATAGCAAAAGGACACGTCATGTAACAACTAACCTTTGTCTTGGGTACAGATAAGAAATATAATGATTAAAGATGCTCCTCTGTATAAACATCAATGAGAATTGTCTTATTAAAAGCAGTTTATAAAAAACATTGATAAACAGGTTATATAACTTTATAGTTATATTCGCATTGCCTCCTCCACAATTTGATGATGATAAGGTAATAAACCTTAATAGTGTCAATACAATACTAAGCATAAATAATCTAGTAGTTGATTATAACGATGAAGCAAAAGAATTGCTTAGCAATGATATGATGTCTTGGGAACACGGTGAGCATTCTATAAAATACTGCGTGACGTCATTGATGTCAGATTTCTTTGGATCCATCCAAATGGGTCGTACAGTTATGGAATAATAAGTAGGGCTTACCATACAATTAAAATGTGACCGTTACATTCAACCCCCGAAATTTTGAGAGGGCCAGCTACGGATGAAAACTTCGTTAATTCTTTTTTATGATCTTTTTATTAGAGTTCGAAAAGCGCTTGAATGGGACTCGTTAAAAGTCTTACAGCCTTAAAAGGAGTTCTTGAAAGGAATTCTCAAGCGCGGTTCATTTATTTGTTCCGTTCATTACTTACTTAATATTTAAATTTACTTTTTCATAAAACTCTGTGTAGAACCTCTGTGAAGGCCTCGGGTATGTTCTTGCGAAGAATTTTCCAATAATCGCCTCTTTATTGAGTAAGCAACACGGTTTAGGATAAAAGGAATTCGGTGATTAAAACTGCCTCTTGGAAATATTGGGAATTTCTTAAATAATATTCCATACTTTTGTCCTCAATAAACATATTTCTGTTTATTCGCAGTATCGATATTAGAAAAGAAATATTCTTAAAGATTCTTTTCATAGTACATTTAAGACCAGCGGTGAATCCGGATTTTGTCAGTACTTTTCCTGGCTTTCGTTCCATTTGATTTTCTTTTTATTAACCGTAAAGATACCTGGAATTAAAATATTCCTCTCTTCCAGAAAAAGTGTAATAACAATCATTTTAAAATAATTAACTTTTTCTATTTTTTGTTGAAGAATTAGCTTGAAGCGTTTGAAGCATCAATATAGATCGCCTTAAACGCCGATTGCCTACAAAAGTCTACAAGTAACCTCACCATTTGTTCTTATTATCAGAGTAGAACATTTGAAATAAGAGATATTTGTCTCTCTGTCTATGGAATTTAAAATTAATATCACTTCCTTCTAAATCAACCACAGTATTATCACTTTGCAATTTTTCAAACAATTTTATACGTATTTCGCATGGACACAAACTCTATATTCCAAAATCAGGTCATCCTAAACAGTATTGATTTATAAAAAAAATTACATTGCCAATAACACACGGCGCATTGAGAAAGGTCTAAAAACATCTATCAGTGGATGGATGTTTCCGCACAGTGGGCTGAGAGTAAGATAGCCACATTCTTGAACATTATGGGATAAACAAACTAAAAACAAAAGGATTGTGTTTTGACAACATGAAAAATCGTAGGTGATGTGAAAGTGTATTTAGAATTGTTCCATAAATCCTGTTTCTTCAATATTTTGTGTTTCTAAAATACAAAGTATGAATTTGTGAATCTGAATATGAAGTGTAGTCTAATTGCATGAATAAAAGACCAGTAACATAATTATTGAATAATTAGACATTCTTGAAATAACAAACGGAATACAACTTGAATCAGTTTTTAAACCTAAGTTAGTGGAGATTGTACATTTTTAAAGAATGCTAATAGCAAATAACAATGTTATGTCGATGTCTAAATGCACCAAATTCTATAAAACAGGGATCAGCTTGAATTTTCATGCAACAAAAAAACCAGCTGAAGAGATAGTGGCTGACCTGGCAAGGCATAACTACATAGAAGAATTACTATTACTTAGAATTAATTAGTTCCATAACACAGGACGTCCCAGAAAACACGGGACACCTGGAAACACTAGCCAGAGGCCGGCGATCCGAGTAAAATATCAATTTCCTACCCATTGACCGTACCAACCAGTTCATTTATCAGAAAGCACTGGCCGGGCTTAAATAAAAACATCTAACTGATACACTCTTGTTTTGTTGTTATAAATTGTTTGTTAATTTTGTAAATTATGTTATTTTTGTAGCAAGATAGACTTGTCTACAAGGAAGACTCGCAGTAGAGTCACTTGTAAGAACTTATTTCAAAATAAAATGATGATCTACCAGATAATTTGGAATAGATCTGTTTTGTAGTACTTCGGGTTCTGCCAAAAGACAACTCACTAGTGACTTCTCATCTAGGTTTAGGTAGTGGTTCGATGTGTATATACATATTTTGTGAATATATAAGTATGTGAGTGTGTGTGCGTGTATTAACTTTATATAAAAATTATAATAAATTTTCTTGTTATGTATGCTGTGCGAGTCAAAACAAAAAAAAACTAACTTTTTATATGTGGTAGCTGTTAATTAGCTTTTAGTTTCTACGTGAAAATGTATATTGTAACTGTAGCTGTAAGCTCCCCTAAGAAATAAAATAAAAAATAAAAATAATAAACTAACCGTACTAATGTACTCGTACATAAAACAATATCCAGACCGACTATTCTTTCAAATCACAGTTGAAACCGCTTTGTCTAAAGACTTAAAAGTTTGCATAGAGGTTCCTCAAATGATTTAGGTAGCCCTATGTAACTGACACATATACGCAACGTACTCTTTTTTTTATAATGTATCCTCTCTGTATAAATGAAACGACCTGTCCATTGACCTTTGTTACTAATTATGTCATGTAAAATAAAATACATAACAACCACTAGAAAGCATGTGTCGAAATTCAACCTCAAGGAGTTAAAAATTCTATTCGTATGAAATCGCGGGCAGCATCCAGTTCAGGCTAAAAATATATCAATCTGTCTCACTCTAACACTTGATTTAAATAAACTCTTACAAATTAGAGCTGTTAAAAAAAATTTGTTTTAAAAGCTTGTGAAGCAAACTTTAAGCCTTTTCAACGAAATTGATAGTGCGATGCGACGAGCTTTTAAGCTAAAATTATTAAGCACTACTTGTTTCAGTTAGGTAACGGCTTAATGCAAGCTTTTGACGTTTCACGTCCTTAGAAGCTTATCGGAGCTCTGTTACAGGAAACTGTTGAAGCTTTCTATTGATTAGTTTTAGCTGAAATTCGGCTTGCTAATAAATTTTGCTATTATATTTATTTAAGATACATACCTAAGCTATTTAGTTAATGAGAGCAGTGTATCTTAGTTTGTTTTAAGTTGTCTAACATGATCTTCATGTCATCCGATGTTTATACATAGGTACTTTAGTAGACCTAATCTTCCACTTTCCTCGTAAAAACGCTTTCGGCTATCGTTTTTAGATAAGTTTTTCTGAGAAACATGATAAACTTTATAAATAAATTCACCTCTGAAGTGTTACTCTCTGACTACTTTTCTCTAAACCATCTACAAGATAGTCCTAATTTGGTGCTGAAGTAATGAAAATACTTTGTTTGGAATATATACAAGAAAATATGCAAATGTATGATAGTAAAATTTGAATTATTAACGTATTATTTTAAAATGTATAGTGTAAACTAATCACTGCATCTTCCAGTAAGCCATTGAAGATTTAGCAAACCTTCTAACTCATTACTACGCCCAAGAAAAATATCTTAGAACGCGAAAAGCGAGAGGGCAATTTATAAAACCTTTTTCAATAAATGTAAGGAATCCATCACTCCGTTTTAAAGGGCGAGGAATTACCGGAGAGGCTTCAGAAACAACCCCCCACTAGTCTGTAACAGACAGAGATTTATCTGGGAAAGCAGCTAAAGAGGTGTTTCGGTGCGAAATAAACCAACTTGAGCGTAGATTTTTGTGTAACGTCTACTTAATTGAAACTGGTGATCTATTTAAATGAGGTTGGTAAAATATTTTATCATGAGACATTACAATATTTAGATTATATTCGAGCTTAGATAGACTTATTAAATTTTAGTTTATAAATATGGTTCCAAAAATAAATAGGCCGTATTGTAATATATTTAATTGTACAAATAAGATTTAATAGATTTAAACCTTAAGATAGCAATTCTAATCTGACTAAGAACTATTGACATAAATAATATTATAAATTCAATTATTCTTGTATGATATCTAGAACTAAGCTTCTTCTTAACCTCATGTTAGTTCTGTCAATAATGTCAAATTATATTTCACAAATAGATAAATAAACTACATTTAACCATATGACCACATGACCCTAGCGGATGCCTTAGCTTACTATCGGAAACACCTTGGTTAACAATAGTAATTTATTAATACAAATAGTGATGGTGTTATTATGTATTGATATTATTTGTAGTCTTATAATATTGTATACTGAATACCATTATAATTAATGAAGTGCTAGTTATATTACCTATTTATATATTGACTTGGTTACAACTGTGTAAACTTGTAGTGTTAAGCTTAAATTGACTGTGGTGTACGACGATAATCAAATAAATGTGTATAATTAAGTAATATGTGTGATACATTGTTTTGTAAAATATATGTTGCTAGTCTGGTGAACGTCTGTCAATAAATCAATCAATCGAATTAATTTACAATCTTTTTCAATTAAAATAAAACTAAGGTTAGTTATGGAAGGCTCCGAGGTATTGATTCTGTATCTAAGAGACACAACCTCACAATTTCATTTCACCAATAGCCTTATGTTTATCACTTTAAAATGGTATCTTTAGCTAAATATTTCGCACGACTTTCTTTAATGTTGTTTTAACTAAAGATAACGTTTAATCTATAAAATAAAATATAACTCGCATAGAATTTGAACTAGTCTCCTAAACGATAGTTAATTCCTACGCAGAATCCTATCAAGTTACTGGCTCTAAATAAGAGATGATGTAACACCACGTTACAAATGGGTTGTAGTTTGTGGCATCCGTCACTGGATTAGGTGCAGTTAACCACTAAAGTGGATTATCTGGAGAAAGAAGAGGATTGAGTTTCAATACAAAGTATAATGTTCATGTTTTATTTACATTGGATGCATTTCAAATGAAAATCATAAAGGTTTTATATTTATAACGAAAATTAAAAAAACAAATGAAATGTAGTTAATACAATGAAAATGTAAAAAAACAGGTAACTTTCCCTAAAACAGATTTCTTTCGTCAAATAAAAGTTAGTAACTGTTAAAATGAGCTGTTGACTATCTTTATCATTATTATATTATATCTTTATCGAGTGTTAATTCCACACTTACAATAATTTCGCGTCATTACTTTTATCTAAAATACACATGGATCTATCAAATGCGTACTGGCAGATTCCCACCCTTCGAAAATGCCATTGTTTATTACAAGTTTGTCGACTTACGATGAATATATAGTACTCGTATACAATCTATTGGAGTTATACATCTCGTCGCCCCATTCTAATAGCTTGACATTTGATTAATGGCACAGAAATGGGGGATCGAATTATTACATATCTAGACGATTCCCTATAGACGTTTTGAATCCTTGTTGGTTCGCTGTTGCTAAAAGTGACAAGTACATAAGTACATTGCTATCATGTGTCAACTTGTCATTTCATACAATCAGTAAGAGGATCAGTAATTCAGCTGATGCAAATTGAATTCTACGTTTAACTAATTGTTCAAGATTATGTAACTTTTTTATTACCAAAACATTCTTTTTATTTTTCGAATGGTCTATCTGTATGGTCTTTATTATCAGTAGCGACGTACCATGTTTAATTTCTAAGCAATGACACATCTATAAGAAAATACTGATTGCATTTTCTGTCTGTGGAGTTCCCCCTATCTTTTAAACAGTCGTTTAACTGTGCATCGATACTCATTTTTTTACCTTGCCCTTGCAGGACTTTTGTCGTCACCTAATGGTATATTATAAATGTGTTAGATACTTATGAATGATTTTTGAAAAATGATCTAAGTATATTAGGGGACAGTCCCAGTACTTTTTATGAATATTAATGATAATGTTGAATGAAGACAGGAATCTCTTTCGTCTTTTAAAATTTGACAGGTTTTTATTATAAATTCATTAAAGTATTGGATGATAAAAATTAATGGTTTTAACACTTTATATTTTGTATCATTGCAGTTATTCATTGTTTTCGTTTTAATTACTATTGTGTTATATAATCGTTAGTAATACCTATTTTTCATAATGTAAAAGGCTTTATTGAAAAACAAAATAAATGTCATCCGAAACAAGTTATAATAATAACCTAACTTACTTCAAATCAAATCTGCTTTAAGTCTAGTCCATGGGTCCTTACCGTAGACTTAGTAATTGACTTCCTAAATGTATGGTCGTTACAGAAGACCTGAGGGTTGGTCTGACACTTGTTCCGTATCTACGTCTAAGCTAAACATATATATATGAGTACAACGCAAACTGTATTCTCGCTTCTTTGCCTCCACCAAAAGCAAAAGCCACTTAAATCGTATATTCGACCATCGATAGAATTTCACTTGCACGGTCGAATTCGGGCGAATAAAATTTTACCGAAATTGAATCGGCCGGCCGGCGTCGGTAGACCGTAAAATTGGCCGGCACGGTCAACGTTTCGGTGTTCGGGTATTCGGTATCTTCTTCGGTACCGAATTATGCTCGTGTGTCGGGTGTCGTTTTTAGCCTGCTGAATTATACATGGGCAGAGACCTGTGATTTAGTGCGACATGTTCCCGTATAGTCGGCGTCAGTAATATCCTAATATATGAAACTTCCAAAAGAATTGCAATGTTAAACACATCATAATAGTCTGACAGCAAAAATTTTCTAAAGTACTCTCGGCCAATTTAACTTCTGATCCATAAAATCATGATATCTCTTTGATCACATTTTCACACAACCAACAAGCGTGGTTTCTGATATCATATAAAATACCAATATATTAAGATTGTGGCATATTAACGTGAAATCTGATAATGAAGTGAAAATTTTCAGAAAAATAAACAGATAAATAAGACGCAATTTTTTTTAATACAACGCATACATGCACATCGTGCTAACGCGGCACAAAACGTTCATAATAAATAAATGATGATACAAAATTTCTTTATTAACTTACGTTTCCTTTTAAAAGTAAGACAATGTGTGGAGTTTTCAAAAGAATTGCATTATATGACATTTCTCTCTTTTCGAACACAATCTTTTAGAAATGTCAATTTATCTTTTCTTTTAAACGTTGTGTATGTTTTGTTTTATAGCATTGACATTGACAATAAACAAAAGTTATAATTTGAAATAGCTGGTGCTGATTATTTCCTTTCGCATAATTTTATATCTATTTTAAAACTATAACGTGATCATGTTCAATTACATAGGGAAATCAGGTTATGGTAAAATTCAGAAAAGTGGCGATATTCAAAAATTAGTCTTTATAGCTACTTTTCAAACTGACTGTACCCACAGCCACCGCTTAGGCGATGTGTCCGCTTTCGTTTACATGTTTATGGTCACTGAAGGTTGGGTAAACACTTTCCTTGGTGGGTCACGGTTAGGTGCCATCAGGGTATTAAAGAGGCAAGTAAATTAAATGACACAATCAAGTCTGTCATTTCTTAAAATCTACTGTCGCAAATTACCGTCTTAGCATGGTACAGGTAGTTTATTACAATTCTGTTTCATAATCGTAATTTATTGAGGTTCAAAACGGTTATATAAATGCTGTTGCCCACTGACTTCTAAGGATCTGTTGTTTGCTTGGTTGGTTGTGTGATCTATATCACGTATATCAGTGAAAGGGCAACTTATTACAGGAAAAGCCTATTTACCTACAGAAGTCTATAAAAGACCCTGTCCCCAAATACCTATTGCATCCCCAATATTATTTGGGTTTCTTTTGGTTCACCCTCGTTTCCCTGAATTAACTAGCATTACTATACAGGATGTAGGTAAGCGTTGCCCGACATTTATAAAAAATATTTAATAATGTAATTTCCAATTTTTACTACCAGAAAGACTTACAAGGGACTTATATTTAAGTATTACTACAGGGCTAATTTTAAGTTCATCCTGAGATAAACTATGAACTAATCTTGATAATGCCATCATTATACCGATGGTCTAAAGGTAATACTATTTTGAAAACTGTACAGAAGTAAAGTGTAAAGCTGCTTTTAGAGGAAAAAATATATATTTAATTTTGTATTTTCATGGAACTCTAAAGAAAACTGTAAAATGGACCTAATCGTTAATTACAACAAAGAATCAGTCCTGTTTTCCTAGAGAGGTGGCGCTTTAGCTGTCTTTACTTTTTAGTATGAATATGTGATTCTGTTTTAAAATTGTGAGATGTTTAAAGAAACAAACCCTCGTACAAACACATAAATAATAAAATAAGTTTAACGTTAATAAAATCTCAGTGTATATAATATAAAATTAATTTAATTTTTGTTTTTTTTTGTTTTTTGCTATTTTGATTTGTATAGACATCCTGTACCTGCATTGATTGATTCTCATGGCGTACCTTCAGAAGTCGGGGGCTCAATGGTCGGTATTCAGCACTAACTAGTCGGGGTTCGATGCCTTTCATGGCAAAGGAAAACATTTCTTTTGTGCGAAACAGCAATTTGCAGACCAATAAGTAATCAGATTTCTGAATAGTTTTTCTTTGAATAGAAACAAATAAAGCCTATAATTTCACATGGGGTGATTTAATTGTAATTTTATGCTCAATAAATAGTATGGCAGATGATCTATCAGAATATTATAGCTTGATCTCAGTGAAAACATTATCTCTTTGAGTAATTTAGAATCTACCGTGTATATCTTTTTAAATGCCTTGTGAACAAATTTCCTTATGTTTAAATATCGGAATTCTTAATCTGATTATACAAATAGAGCATGGGACGCTTAAAAAATTACAGTTGTTATCAATTTCTGGCAAATTTTCTAAATAATTTTTTTTTTCTTTATTTGAGATTCAAAGATTTCACAAAATTAATAATAATCTATACTTTAAATGATATGTCATCGACTGGGTGGCATTTATTATTTATTTAATAGTTTATTGTACACACAAATATACAAAGAACAACACAAAGAAAAGAAAATTATACAAAAGGATAAGCTTATTTCTAAAGAAATTTCTTCCAGCTAACCTGCTTTTAATTCTATATTCCTCAGTAGTTTTTAGTAGGAATCGAACCCACAGTCCATGACACTCCTGTCCAGTGACTAATATATATACTGAAAAAAATTGTTGTCAACTAAGTGACCTTTTGTCTTCGTTGTATGATATTTTTTTTATTCTTGATGGGTTTACACCTAATCTCAATCTCACATTTTTAGGATCGTTTGAAACAAGAGTGAGTTGAGTTAGCGCTCGTATGGAATTAAGACTGATAAAAAGATCTTGTTCAAAACAGTAATTGAGTTTTTTTTTTGAGTACTCGAACTTATTTCTCTAGCATTCTATGAAATCACTTCTGAAGGCATCATTTTTGAAGGCACTTATAGTGTCATTTTTTTTCTTCTAAAATCACAAAAAGGTCTTACTATCAATGTCAACAAAACTAATCTATATTTGTAATCATGATCCTTCTCAGGTAAACGATTCACCAAAAAAACACCCCAGATAACCCTCAAGCCACATTTTTTAGGCACATCCTGTGTTTAAAGAATGCATAGATAGTCTCGAATTGTGAATAAAGAATATGCAATAGATTTATCTTCAAAATACGTGATCTTTTAAAAGCCTTTCGTGATTAAGTTTTTAGGAAGGTTTTGAAAAACGTTATAGCGAAGAATAATAGTAATTTGAGACTATTTAGTGAGGTAGGTAGACTGCTTAGGATCGCGCAAAGTAGCGATACATCTCTGCCTACGCCTTTGGAACTTATGTACCCTTATGTATGTATAGCAAATAATATAAATGTAAACCCATACGAAGACCCATATCCGGAACTAGGCAAAGTGGGAAAAGCTGATAGGTATATTAAATGTCAATATAATGAATATGGAAATATTGCAAGGCATCCTGACCGAGCCCTGTTGGGACTCGGCCAAAATGATATATGATTTATTTGTATTTAATTGATAATATATAATTTTAAAGACTATGATGGGACTGTCATATACGATAGTATAAAATCCCTTAATAATAATGATTAAAAAAAACGCATTATGTTATATATATAAGTGGAGGGTACTTGCATATACCTCGCGCAGAGAGGAATAAATGACGCGAGTCAGTGCACTACAGACTACCGGCTGTTTAACTTATTTCTCCGTGATTAATCCAAATAATCTACATACTTATCACATACCTTGGAAGAGGTTGTTTAAGAAATAGGTAAAAATATGGAATTTTGTTTAGTCGAAATATTTCTTGGTTCCATGTTTATTTTACCAAATTCTGTGTAAGGTTTTTGAATGTCTATTATTATATTGAATTAGGTTAAGTTATTTTATGTTGCCTATAACTATGCGAAGCTAGCGAAGAGAAAGTAATTAAACATAAAATATATTAATAAATAAATATGTCGGACATTCACAACAATTATCCAGTCCCAAACTAGGCAGAGCCGGTGCTATGGTTACTAGATAACGGATACATATACTTAAGTAAATATATAAACATCCAACACTTGGGTACAAACATTCATACTCATCATACGAACATTTACCCCTAGCGGGATTCGAACCCGCAACCTCTGGCGTGTTAATTACTGTTAAATGGTAGACTTCACGACCACGAAACATTCACGACCAAATTGAAACTCTGAAAATTAATTATTTTATGTATTTTAATGTAGTTATTAAAAAATATTAATGTCAAACTCAGAAAATAAAGAAATAAATATACTTGTTTAAAAGTCAATAAAAAATACTTTACCGCAAGAGAAATAAGGAAATCTATTTACAGGCCAAAATAACCCTTATCTACAACCTTCCTCCTTCGACAAAAACTATTTGTTATTATATCCCCTCCCGCTCCACCCCTAGTTGTACCTTTTAGCGGAAATTAGAGGGTCGTCGTTCCATACGAGTTATTTTAGCAAATTGATGTTTTCTTTTACAAGTGGCACACATTTTATTGTCTTAGTTGATGTTAGTTGGCTTAATAAACAAAATAAACTAGTTAAAATAATATTCTTAAAATTCTTATCTTTAAAAAATAAATATGGTGGATTGAGGATAAGTAATAGAACACATTAAAATCATTTGTGGAATTTTCGTCTGTGTGTTTATCTGTTTGTTTGTGCACGCATCACGTTAAAACTACTTAATAATTTCTGTTAGAGTTTCTAGAAAAACATAGGTCTTAACTTGGAATAACATGTGGTTTTTATTTCATTGCAAACTGCCCAGTCAATCTAAAGTTATGTAAATTTATAGTTTTTGAGAACTCGCAAACACTGCATTAGTATACAATAAAGAAGTGTAGGGTGTAAATGCTCGACGGAATTCGTATTGCAGTAAGTGAGGACTACATTTTGGAAATAGGTAAATGCGGGTGGTCATGGAAGTGTTAGGGGGGAGGACAGGGAGTGGAAGTCGCGGGCACAGCTAGTAGATAACCTTCTTCACAGCGCTAAAACCTAGAAAGGGGGTCACGTCGATAGAAAAAAATTACGTGATAAACCTACCAAGTGTACTCATATGCAATAAAGGATTTTGTATTCATTTAAAAGAAGAAGGCTTCGAAGCTGTGTAGTTCCCGGCTTAGAATAGGGCCACCCCCAATCTTCCCGTGGGTGTGGTAAAAACGACTAAGGACTGCATAGGGGCAGGCAGCTACTGCGAAGGAATGGAACTCCTTACCAGCTTCGGTATTTCCAGACAAGTACAATGTGGATCTTTTTAAAGGAAGAGTGAATAATAGGCACCTTCTGGGTAAGCGCGCTCCACCTTAGGCCTCATTGTCACTTACCATCAGATGAGATTGAGGTCAAGCGCAAACCCATCAGCAATAAAAAAAATACAGCGATCAGCAATCCGCCTGCCAAGCATGGTGAATATGACAAATCCCCCAATGGATAGCCCACCAAACGTGGCATTCTACTGGGGTGGGGTTTATGGAGGCCTATGTTCAGCAGTGTAGTTTCCGGTAGAGTAGAATAAGACCACTCCAACTCTTCCCGTGGATGTCGTACAAGGCGACTAAGGGAATACATTACAAAACATCAATCAGGCCTCCCCACCCGTCTGGCCAGCGCGGGGAGTGTAGGCCAAATCCTCCGTCTGTCTCCGGCAGATGAGAGAGGGTTGTGCTCCTGCAGTGGAGACAAAAATAACCTGATGATGATGTTCAGCAGTGGACATATTTCGGCTGATGATGATGATTTAAAAGAATAGGAGCAGACGGCAATCCTAATGCCACAACCAGTGTATCTCTAGCACTTATCCTAAATATCCTCGTTTACATAAAAAATGAACGTGTAAACGTAAAATTTTAATTATATCCGCGTATTGTGTTCCAAATAGCTTAGGTGGCCTCAAAATGGCGTATTGTTTTCAAGATTTTCCCGTATTTAATATACTATTGTGTGGTAGCATGTATACTAAGTACTACACACTGACGGAAAGTTTCTCAAGTAGTTAGTAACTAGCTTTAACCGAAATGTAAGCCATTAGTAACCGAAACAAAAGTCTGGAAACATACATAATGCTCACGCCTTGGTCGCAGAAGGGTGGGTAGAGGCGCGATCCTGACACACCTCCCTAGTCTCACTCACATTTATCAACCTTTTCATGCACCTCATTTTATTCTACTCACTGCGGACCCCAGGCTTTAGTCTGGAAGGTTATGCGTATGTCATTACGAGTGTGTTATTAAGCGTACTGGTGTCTCAAAGGTATGTCATAATCATTTATTGCATCATGTGTCGTTATTACCCTTAGTTCGTTCTCAACATGATTCTGTAAGGGTATCACAATATCTTATATCTAACTTAATACTATTTTTGTATTTCTGATTGTCATTTTGAGTATTTTTTTGATGTGAATCGTTATCGTGTCCTGTAGTGCTATTCTCTAAAATACAAACTCACGTGCGAGTCTCACTCAAGTGACTTCACTGAGTTCGAAACAAAATCCATTGGTAATTCTGTAAACATTCTAGAGCACTGTATTAACGTTGACAGTGCTCTAGAATGTTTACAGAATCATCATCATCAGGTTATTTTTGTCTCCACTGCAGGAGCACAACCCTCTCTCATCTGCCGGACACAGACGGAGGATTTGGCCTACACTCCCCGCGCTGGTTGGGGAGGCCTGATTGATGTTTTATAATGTATTCCCTTAGTCGCCTTGTACGACATCCACGGGAAGAGTTGGAGTGGTCCTATTCTACTCTACCGGAAACCACACGGCATGATAAATATTATTCTTGGTAAATTAAAGAATTGATCTGCGTGACCGTATGTAGAGCGACCAATCCGCCCTAAGGTCATAATTCCTCGCGAGGGCAGCACTGGGCCGTGGGCAGAGAAGGGTTGGGGCAGTTATTTATAAACCAATTAAACCATCCACTGCCGCCGGTAGATAACGCGGGCGATCATTCGGAAACACCCTTCTGGCCTTACGGATTTTGACTTTTGGGCTCTGATTTCTAATACAGAAACATATACCTAAGTACATAGATGGACAAAAAAAATTAAATTGATTTAATTCTCAATCAAACCAATTACTAATAAACCAATTAAACAATCTGATGCCACCAGTTTCTATATATATGTATCTATATACATGTTTCTAATATAGAAACATGAATACACATTTTTTATTCCTGATGCGTTTACGGTTGACCTCAATCTTATCTGATGGTAAGTAACGATGAGGCCTAAGGTGGAGCGCGCTATCCAGCAGATGCCTATTTGCTCTTCCTTTAAAAGTATCTAAATTATACGTGTCCGGAAATACCGAAGCTGGCAGTTCCATTCCTTAGCAGTTCGCATTATGAAAGAGGAAGAAAAACCATTCGTGCGAGAGCGTGGTGTGTCGACTACATAGGGATGAAGTTCCTTGTAGTCCGATAGTACCTAAATGGACAATAAATTGATTTAACTGTACATTAAACCAATTATTATTAAATCAATTAATCCATCTACTGCCATCTGGTGGATAACAAATTATTGTTATCTTTTATTATATCTTTTATTTTTTTTAATTTCCTTAAAATATTTTATTCCTTTTCTCTAAACTACACATTCTCTATACTCTGAGAATACTTTACTTTATTATACATTTCATGTCAAAATAAATTACAAAATTGAACGTCAATATCTTTTATTAGTATTCTTATTTATTAAAATATTATATATTACATTACATGTTTGAATATATATTTACTAATCCTACAAATCCCAATATTAAAACCACCTTAAAAACCTTAAAGTGCTTCTTAAATATTGAGGAGCCATCAAAGGTGAAAACTTCATTATCGGATTACGTCGAGAGTTTGATTAATTTGTGTTTTTTAACGAGTTTTAATTAACAATTTTATTAATTTCCACAAAGATTAAGTAGCTCTCAAGCGTCATGCCCGAGCGATTGCATAATTGATTGCCTAATTCGATTTTGAATAAGTTATTAACAGAATCGAAATTAGAACTTTTGAATTTCATCAATAATTTACATATTACATTGTATCTACTACTGGACATTAGGTTTACTCTCTTAATAATGGCGTTGACTAGATTTTTAAATAATTTCATAATGATCCTCAACTGTTATTGTAAACTGGCTGTGCCCGCCACTCCGCTAAAATATACTACAGAATTATTGTTTTTTTTAAATAAAGTTTATATCCACTTACAGGTCATAATATTCACCTCATAAGTCACCTTAAAGTATTTTCCTTCATGATTGACACCAATTAGTTATTAAATTAGATAACAGATGATCTGTTATCTAATTTAATAACCAATTAGTGTCAGTCATGAAGGTAAAAACTTTGAGGTGGCTTAAGAGGTGCAAAAAATTATTTTGCTTCATGATATGAGGTGTAGTGTTATTAAACATGAAATAAAAGATTGTTTTCAATTAAATCTTACCCACCCTCCCACTAGCTCTCCCGCTCTCGGTTTATAAGCCGTGATGCAACTATTTTTACCATAAGAGTTCACTTGAGCCCTGTTCACATACAAATGGGTTTTCATTTCTGTGGACTTTACTGTTAATGATAATATGTTATACATACATACATACTGCTCACGCCTTGGTTCTAGAGGGGTAAGCAGAGACGATGTATCGCCACTTTGCGCTATCCTGACGAAAGTCGCAACGCGACTTTCCTTCGCCCGCTTTTCGCCTCAGTCTATACTAATATTATACAGAGGTAAAGTTTGTGAGGTTGTAGCGGGTAATCTCTGGATCTACTGAACCGATTTCAAAATTCTTTTACCAATAGAAAGCCACGTTATTTGTGAGTGTCATAGGCTATGTAATTTATAAATTTAAGTGGTCCACGCGGCCGAAGTCGCGGGCAAACAGCTAGTATGTTATAAATTTGTTAAATAAAGAAAAAACCGCTTACATATTGATGATTTATACTTTAAGCCTGCTTTCCTAAGGCTAAGCCATTAATTAGGCCCCCAGTAAAAAGACCCAAACCTTACCCTGGATTTCACAAATTCGAAGCATCTGTAACTCGGGCGGCAGCACGTCAGAACTCATATTATCAGCGATTAACGGGGTCGGATGGCAAAAAACATTGCGGCTCAGTTACTGATGGTCACCATCGGTCATACTTGAAGTGATTAAGCGCACAATTTGTGGTGCTAACCGTGCGGAGGGACGCGTGTTGTGTGCGGTCGTTTTAGAAAGTAATATATTTATCAACATTTTGGTTATCTGTTTAATTACAAGCTTTTTTCTATACAAATCAATGATTTAATGAAGTGTTCTTAATTTACGTCTTAGATAGAATTAAACTTAAAAATTAAGGCTGGTTAATCATACTGATTTTGACGAAACTCGATACAGATGTATATTGGTAAATTGATTAACTTTGGTATAAAAAACATAATGAGCACGCCTGGGTCTTGGAGGCGTACGCAGAGACGATGGATCGCTACTTTGCGCGATATTGATACACCTCACTAGCCTCACTCACATTCATCAACCTTTTCATGCGCCTCCTTTTATTCTTCTCACTGAGGACCCCAGCCTTTTTGAGGACGTCATCAAATTGATCCTTGAACGTCTTCTTAGGATGACCTCTAGATGTAGTAGCTCCTTCCACATTCTCACTGTTAATTTCTATTGTCACTCTTCCTTCACTCATACGCTGTTAACCAACGCAACATAGGTACCCTTCTCTACCTTCGTTACTACATCTTCTTTCAAACCACACTTCTCACATATCACTGTATTCCTCACTCTGTCACATAACTTCACTCCACATATTTTTCTGAGAGACCGCATCTCAACCGCATTCAATTTGACATTCAATTTTTGTAAAACTCACTCAGAACCCACGACCTCATGAACGTGAGGCGAGTGCACACCACCTAAGCTACCTCGGCTTTTTAGTTTGAGATAATACAAGGACATATGAATCCAGTCAAACATGATAACCACACGAGGAAAGGCGCTCAGGGAAAGTTTGAGTACTTCACGAGGGTAAACCACTACTTCAGTGGCAGATTGCTTGGGCGACGAGTCCCTATAATTTACAACGAAATGCCTATCAGTATACGTCGGCAAGATAACAAACGTAAGTTCGCGAAAGATTATAGGGAATATTAATACCTTCTCGGAACCTGTGGCTGAGCGAAAGTCACATAAATACGTATAGAAGACTAGAATTGTATTTATTTTTATTTTATTTTATTTATGTTCACAAAATCCACAGCACTTAGTATACAGTAGTATTATTCTAATTTATAGTTCTTACTGCCAATAACGGATTTACAATATATTCATATTACAGTCTAGTGATTGTGTGTGTGTGTGGGTGTGTGTGTATATATATTATTGTATGATCCGGAAATCAATGTATTAAAGGTTTATTTATTGTTAAATATTTATATAAATATGTAAAAAGATATAAATATGTATCAAATGATAATATTTCGTTATGTGTGAGACTGCTCCTCTCAATCAAACTGAGAAATCAGTCCAAGTACACTGTTACATAAGTTAGCTCAGCTAGCTTGAATAAAAATTATTGTTTTGTAACTCCGAAATCACGAGCAACATTTGTTTTAAATAACAAACTCCCACAAAAACCTGAATAGTACCTCCGCGTGATTGAAAAAAAGTCCGCGACCCAAGCTCATTTATTCCGCAACATTCGATGGGAATCCCGGCGCATTGGGACCGTAATCCCGGCGATGCGATCCCGCGAATCCCACCGGAGTCCGGGAACGCCTGTACTTATTACACCTGAGGTGAGATATATTTAGTGTGAGTGCGAATTGTACTATATAGAACTTTGATTTCTTTTGATGTGGGCTGGCGCCAAATAATATCAATTATTACTACGTAAAGAAGCTAGTAATAATTATTACTAAGTAAAGAAGCGACATCCATCTCCCCCCGCTAGTGTTACGTCTCCCGCAAACTAAAGTACGGCTGGCAGTACACAATACAGGGCTGCCACGATACATGCGCGTGTTTTATATTTTTGTTCGTTTTTTATATATTATCATTAAAGTAAAATTAATAATAAAACAATTTGTTTCGATATTCTGCTGTTGTTTCGTTCTGCTGTGTACGGATGCTTAGACCAATGAGGCTCGGAGATTTGTCGGACTCGTCTTTTATATCCGGTAAATATATTCACAGGAACTTTCGTAACCTAATAGACGTCATCATAATCATCTCAGCCCTTAGACGTCCTCTGTTGGACATAGGCCTTCCCCAATGAACACTACCACACCCGGTTGTCCGCACTCCGCATCCAGTCGCTTCCGGCCACCTCCTTCAGGTCGTCGGTCCATCTGGACCTAATGGTCACTAACTAGAAAACGTGAAAAATTAAAGGGATTTTAAAATAGTATATACAAATTTATTGCCTCTCCAACCCGTCCGGCCAGCGCGGGGAGTGTAGGCCAAATCCTTCGTCTGTCTCTGGCAGCTCCTGCAGTGGAGACAAAAATAACCTGATGTTGATACATATTTAAATTGAAATTAATATATTTATTATCTGAAATGTTTCGAAACGTTTTGATACATTTGCTTTGTGTTGCTAAATGATGCAAATAAATATATAACTATTATATAATATACATATACATAGATACACTTGTCTAATCCCAAATTAGAATTTTCTCATGTGCTATGGAAATTAAACAAGGATAGGACAATTGAAAAATATAACATCTAGACCGGGACCAACTTGTACAAAGTCGTCTGTCCCCAGTGGGAATCAAACCCACGACTTCTGTCCATCGAATCCAATTACCGAGCCACTAGGCCAGCAAAGCAGTTCTAGTGATAAAAATGGACATTAATTCGACAAACTTTATATAAAGGTTTGTAAATAAAATATTAAAGGTCGTGCTATATATAAATCTAGAAATTGTAACTTTGGGCATGACCAGGGTTGTTTCCCCGGATTCGTCCTAGTTTACGGGGCGCCCGGGGAGCGTCCGAGAGTGGTTTCGTTTGTAGTTTTCAATAAAAAGTTGATTGATAACAACTATATATACCCTATATATTTTATTTTACTGAGTATTTAAAAGAAACTCTGTTATAGGAGGATTTGGAGTTGTAAGCTCCAAAATCCGGGGTTTTGATGCTTCTTGTCTGAGTTGGCAGATTTTAGAGATGGCAACCCTAGGCGTGACGAGTGTATATTTAGCTCTGGGTTTGTTTAGGCCGCGGCTATTTTGTGATTCTTGAATGAACATGTACGTAATGTATTTATATACATTGTCGGCTCCGTAGCCTAGTCGGTAGTAGATCTGCCTGCGAAGCTTGGGGTCGCGGGTTTGAATCCCGCCCAGGGCAAACTTCGTGTTATGAGCACTTGTGTTTGCCTTGTGACTGGATGTGTGTGTGTGTGTGTATTATTATGTATATCAGCTGTCTGATACCCATATTACAGGCTCTGCCTAGTTTGGGATCAGGTGGCCGTGTGTGAAATGTCCCCACATATTTATTTATTATTTATTATATACCTATTATACGTATTTGTGTATACACTTGGTTTATTTTTGTAATGTATGATGTAAAATCACCTTGAATGTGATATCAACCTAAGTACGAAGTTCATATATTGACCGCATCGCTGGCGTAGTGCTTGGTCGTTGCACTCGAGGGCTTTGGGTTCGACTCCCGCCAGTGACAAACAAATTTGTACAATTGTAAAAGTTGATCCTGGTTTTGATGCTTCCCTTGACTATTATCATATTATAGGAGAATAATATTAGTTTGGGTCTAAACCCTTGATTTCATGCTTAAGCAATAAAAATATACACCAATACCTATGTGCACACTTGCATATACATATATAGATTCTTATATAGATAAGCATGAAATCAAGGGTTTTAACGGGTTTGCTACAACACAAATTGCTCCAAATGCTAACCTCATCACCCTTAGACAATGGACGAAGTTATGGCAAATTAGCTATTTGTACTAAGTGGTACATAAATTTATTTTTAACTTGATCTATATTAGGTTATAATAATCATCAAAGTTCATCGCACTTAGTCGTAATTATGTTAAGTATTAGATGATTAGATGAATATTCTTTTTCTGATAGCTGAGTTTAAGTTGTAATTCAAATTAATTAAATTATTATTTAATAATTATTTTGTAACTAAAATTTACATAAAAATAAATTGTACTGTGACCTGCCCAATGGAACGTACTCAGTTGCAGGGGTGAATAAATTGATTTCATTTGATTTGTATGTATGTTAAGATCATTACTGCGATCACCAATCCGCCTGCCAAGCGTGGTGATTAGGGCTATGAAGGGGTAATATCTGGCGAGCAGCAATGCGACCTAGATAGTCTCCATTCAAGTTAATAATAGAATAAGATTGTACAAGTAGCGACCACCATCCTACAAATAAACCCAGTGGTTTCAGTAGGATGGCCTTAGAAAAAAAAACATATGTAATATAATATATTTTAAATAAAAAAGGACAAATCGCTCAATGGACATCTAACCAAAAGTGGTATTCTATTGGGGAGGTCTATGTCCAGCTGTGGACGTATTTAGGCTGATGATTAATGATGATGAAGACGTAATCACTTTATGTAGTAACTTATTAAATATATTTTTTTTATTTACAGGTAAGTACCATTATAAGGCGTCCCATTAATGGGAAAAGGCTTCCCCAAACTTAATCAGGTATGTATTTAAGCACAGCCAAACCCTCGGCACTACAAGCGAACAGTTTATCAAAATCAAATCAAACTCAAAATATTTATTTTTAAAATTGGAATACATTATTCTCTTTTTGATGTCAAATTCTGCCTAAAACTACTCCACTTCCACCTGTATAACCGAGGGGAAGAAGTGGCAACAAACCCAACGGCACAGGGCCCTACCTTTTTATTTATCTTATTCGTTACAATCATTAAGTCTACCTATGCTGAGCCATCAAGCACTCCATGGATTAGACTACAGAAGTCCGCACACGTTTGTGTGTCCGCTGGGGCACACACGAACCTTCATCATCAGGTTATTTTTGTCTCCACTGCAGGAGCACAACGCTCTCTCATCTGCCGGAGACAGACGGAGGATTTGGCCTACACTCCCCGCGCTGGCCAGACGGGTCGGGAAGGACACGAACCTGTTTGTACTCAATTTTTTTTTATAATTATTGTAAGGCTCGCTGTTGCACCCAGAGCGATCAAGAGAGGGACAACGTTATACGTCTACAACATAAGTGTTTCTCTTTCTAACTTATAGCGTCGATCTAACGGCACCAAGTTCGCGGATTTATTGCACATATAAAATAAATTACACAATGAAAAAAAGTGCACAACGGTGGATTTATATTCATAAGAGATCTCTTCCAGCCAACCTTCACTGTGGGAGAAAATAGAAATAAGGGAGATAAAAAATATATTAATATAAATACGTCAAATCGATGGATTATTTGTATATTCATTCGTAGCGATTGCCTACGGCGTAGAGGGCGTAGCGACGACGCACTTACAGCTACGAGCCTACAATATCCGCGCCCGCCGCGTGCCCTGCAGCTATTGCTTCAGTTTAGGGCATGTCTTGGAACTTTGGCAATAATCCATAGACAAAATAATCTCATGTCTTCCGTCTGTCTCGGCTCGATTTGAATATTCCCTGAATTGACAAGGGTCAACGTGAACCCTAAATAATTATTATTCTTGGTTTATAAAATATAGGGATGCATTGAATTAACTGAAACTATATTGTAATATTTATTTTGTATGGAATTAGGGTAATACTTACGTTTTAGTTTCACCAAATCCCACACATTTCTCAAATATAAAATTTAAAAGCAATTAGAATTTAATTATTATGATTTCACTAATTTACTACAATAATAATAAAAGTTTACGTACGTACATACACTTGTCTAATCCCATACTATGTGTAATACTTATTTATTTATTATTGTCTAATCCCTAACTAGGATATTTTCTAATGTGCTATAGAAATTAAACAAAGATACGACAAATTCTCAAATATAACATGCAGACTGGGACTAACTTGTCCCCAGTGGGAATCGAACCGACGACCTCTGTCGCTCGAGTACAATGACCAAGCCACTAAGCCAACGGGGCGGTATTGTAATTGTTTCTATTTTATTTTGTCACTTAACAAATAAATGGTCCACTTATAGAATTTTACTTACATTTGTAAGTTATTAAAGCTGCCAGGTGGACCGACGACCTGAAGAAGGTGGCCGGTAGCGGCTGGATGCGGAGGGCGGAGTGGAGTTGGTGTGGTGGCGTTCATTATGGAAGGCCTATGTCCAGCAGTGGACTTCTAGGAGCTGACATGATAATAATAAAAGCTGCAAACACAGTTTTTACAGTTTTTAAAAGGTATATACATATATATATACATACATAATGCTCACGCCTTGGTCCCAGAGGGGTACGCAGAGACAAATAGAAAGAAAAGAAAGGTGCATTCGAGATATAAATATTCTCCATTGCTCAAAACCCATGCTAAAGCTAGGTGCATTGTATCGACTTAAGTGTGCATAGCCGCAACACGAATGGTAGAGTCTAAATTTACGACCAATAAAACTTTAACAACTCTAGTTGGAAAGAAATAATACCAATAAGGATAACATGAGCACATTCCACCGGAAGCAGGAAGTGAATTTTTGTGTAAAAATCTAGAAATAAGTTAAGTAACGCGGGATTTATTGCAAGTATAAAAGTTACAGTTTCGTATAGTTTATGTTAGTCGTAACTTACAGGTTCACTCTGAGACGGTAGTTTGTTCCGAGAAATGTTTAACGAATCGTACTTTAATATAGTACGTGGATATTTTGATAGAAACCTACTTTTTTTAATAATTATGTTTTTCGATATTTGACAGACAAAAGACAAAAGATTCCAGAAAATTTAAAAGAAATAATCATTAGCATTTGTAAAAAAAATCCTTACTTTTATTGTTTTGTTTGTTTTTTTTCTTTTGTGTGTGCAATAAATTGTTAAATAAGTAAATAAAATTCGGAAAGCATTTGCCATTTCTACAATATTAAAGAAAAATTTGGAAACCCTGCAGTTCGTCTAAATAAAAACCGGAAGTCGTGTCTTGAGTGTGTTTCTTAATTACTTTTATTTTTGTGAAATTTAAAAACTAGTTTTGAACAAATGCGATATGTATTATTTTACTATTATTTATAGAGACAAATAATAGTAAAATACGTTCTTTGTATGTATGTACATATGTATGATAAAGAATTTAAAAAAAACAGTTAAGAGTAACTGTCTATTTTACAATACTGTTCTTGGTAGCATCAGACCACCTAGTAACTATATCAGTTTGATTTTTTTTATATCCTTATCATATATACATAATACTCACGCCATGGTCCCAGAGGGGTAGGCAGAGACGATGGATAGCCACTTTGCGCGATCCTAACACACCTCACTATCCTCACTTACATTCATCAACCTTTTCATGCACCTCCTTTTATTCTTCAATGGGATCTTTATCAGTTAAGGAATAATCGCCTGATAACACTCTTCTGCTCCACACTGTATATTTAATTATCACACCTTGTATAAATACATCCTTATTTCCTAAACCCTGCAAGGCCTGTCTCAGTTCCCACTTTAGGTATAAAAATATAATTACACGGTGCGGCCCCGATTTCGAGGCTAATGGGTCGGTTATCGCGAGAGTGATGTGATGCATCTAAGTAATCCCGCCGCTTCACAATCCGAAAGCGTAGGTACGGCGAATCGCGTGCGACTGTCAATGTGTGTTAACGGTTCAGCGTAACATTGACTTTCTTCCATGCGCATAGGATTCTATTTGGCTTGCATTGCATTTTGTAGGTATATTTTTTAGAAAATGAACAAGTTTTAATAATAGTACCTAGGGACTGTTTAATATAGAACGGTAGGAGAACGTTGGCCAATCACAATAACTCAGGCCTCGGTCAGTAGGCCGTTTGGTCTGTATCGCATGAATCGAACTACATACATCCAACCATGGCCAGCTCGGTCGACGTGCGTTGTCAGCCTAATTTGTTCTGTATGGGCTATGAAATTAACTACGGTGAAGTAACTGAGCAGTGACTTTTCATAGGGGCGTATTTTCTTTAAGTAATAAAGCGCGACGAGTTCGAATAGTACGAGGGTTTCGTGCTAGGAAACCAGTGGCTTCAGAAAAACCAAATTCGAAGAGGAAGGGGGAGGCCTTTGCCCAGCAATGGGATGACCTATAAGTAGACAATTTGTAAAGGATATGAATAGTGATAGATAATATGTTTTATTTTAAATAGATATGTATGTATGTATGTAAACGCTTTATTGTACCAAAAATAACAACAACAACAATAATAATAATAAAATAGGAATTAAACTGTGTACAAAGGCGGACTTTTCCCACTTAGGGATCTCTTCTAGTCAACCTTAGAGTAACCGAAAGGACAAGTGTACTTCCTATTCTTACTTATTCTACGTAGTTTTTTTTGTTAACGATAGCGAGATTTTGTTAAAACTTACTATGATTGTATTTCCTTTGGCATTACTACTTGAAACAAGGCTTTTTTTTAAATACGACACTTTTCAGTAACAAGGACGATAGTATGGTGATGTTGTCGTGGGACGTTATTTACACAAATTTCTTTCTCTACCCAGAATCTACCCAGACTCTACCCAGACTCAGCCCAGACTCTACCCAGACCAATTTGTTTCTCTACCCAGACTCTATCCAGACTCTATCCCGACTCTACCCAGACTCTACCCGCCTCTACATCTGGTTTAGAGGCTCCAACTCCTAGCCAAACGATACATTTTGGTGCTAATGTGTCTCCATGGCTCTACGTCGCACGGAACTGCAATGCAGTGCGAATTCAGCTGATTTGTTTCCTTCCAAACATGCACAGGGAACTTTACCGTGTTTACTAAAACTATATTGGACCGCGACTTTGCTCGGGCTGATAATCAGACAATGTATTTCATTCATCAAGATCGGTCAGTATGGGGAAGTCAGAATCTATAAGAGATATAGGAATTTGTTCTAAGAAACCATAACGTCAATTTTAGAGATACGTGAAACTGCATTCATAGATTTTAAGAATTATTCAACGAGACTCGGGAATCGAACCTGGACGTTTTCGAAAATAACTTATTTTGTTACGAAAACTGATTGTAAGGAGTGAATGTAATGGAATTAAATGTTTTCATACACCATTCGAGACCAGTCAATAAATGTACTTAGGTTTCAAAAACTACAAATCAACTATTTACTATAAATACACTTTTTATATGTATATATTCTGAAGTTCATTTTAACAAACTGCGGTTTGCGGAAACCCAACAAAAACCATTCGAGCCAAGCAAATTCCCTGCAAAGTACTACGTGTTTCAGAACGAAAATAAACTTTCACTTATACAGGCCCGGTGCCTTGTAATTAACCGTCTAGAAACGCCACTGGATCCCTTTTGAAAGGCTGAAAAGGCCCTTTACATAATATAGTCTATGGGGTCCATTCACTACCCGATTACAGCCGTCTCGCGCCAAGTCGGGTTGTTCGTTATTTTTGTGAATGCAACCGTATCTAAAAGAGTAGATACAGCCTGATATGTCAATATGCCTGTAATAGAAACTGTAGTTTCACCAAAAGGCATATTTTATTTTTATTTTATTTAATTCATTTATTCACCAACAGTTGTTACAATAATACTTCTACAAATTTATTGTCTTAAAGCTAAGAACTTAGAGCACAACTCATTACAGGTGAATTTAACATGCACAACAATTAAACACAATAATCACACTCTTAGGCTAATAGGTTAATTTTTAAAATTTATATTCCATAACAATAATCTTCTTTCTAAATTGAACAAGTGAATCGAAAAAATGTCTGTATAGTCACTCAGTTTATTATATAGTTTGCTCATGCGAGCCACGGCTGAGTTGGTGCCGAGCACGGCCTGTGGGGCCATGGGCGTGATAAGGTCTCTAGGATACCTGGCATCCTAAATTTGCGAAGAAGTTGCGGACAGTCGACATCTCCTCTTAAAATTATAATACGTATTTTTTTAATGAGCTCGTTGGTACGGATCCGGTTTAAACCTACAGTACAGTTTAAGTAATGACGCAGGCTAATACATAAAAACGTAAACTTCGCGTATCTGTACATTGAATATTTTTATTTCTGAAAAAATATATTAAAATACGAGTATAAGTATGAGTAAATAATAGAATAATTAATATTTGGAATTTTTGTCTGTTTATCTGTTAGCTTGTGCACGCGTCACGTAAAAACTACTTAACTGATTCTGATGAAATCTTCAGCAAAATATTGAGCTTAATTCCGAGTATCTTATCTTATCTTATCTTTTAATAGGGGGCCAGGCACGCCCAGCGACACGTCGACCCTGTGGGATCTTTTGTGTCAGCCCCTTTGTTTATGCTGTGCTTCCGTCCCCCACAGTTCGCTGCATAAAATCTATTATGCAGCTGAGGGGCAGATGCCTGTAGTCCTTGGGTTCCGGATAAGCCACACCCAGGACACTCATTCGCCTTGCAGCTAGTGCATTGCATTCACACAGCAGGTGTTTCACCGTTTCGCTGTCCTCTCCACAGGCTCTACAACTGACAGTCTCTGACAGTCCCATCCTATGTAGGAGGTGCCTTACATCAAGATGGCCGGCAAAAACTCCCACGATAAGACGGACTGCTGTCTTCCCGTATTTTAGGATTTTGTTAGTAAAGCCTGCGTCTGTATTATCGATAAACTCTTTAGCGTGTTTCAGCTCCCGAAGTGCTCTCCACTCCGCCAGGTGTTGTTCTTCGGCATGTGCTTTTAGAGCTGTTTTTATGGTACTCATCGAGAGTCCCACAAATGGCTCTGGTCCTGTCAGAGTTTGTTCTGACCCTTTTCTAGCCAGTGCATCAGCATTCTCATTACCCTGTATGCCTTCATGTCCCGGGACCCAGACCAGTCTCACTCTATTGTTTTTCCCAAGTGTATTGAGTGCTTGTATACAGTTCAAGACTAGTCTGGAGTCCACGCGACATGACTGCAGAGCTTTGAGCGCCGCCTGGCTATCACTGAGTATATAGATGGTTTTATCCTTGATATTCCTATCTATGTTCTCCCTGGCGCATGCGATTATTGCATATGTTTCTGATTGGAAAACAGTTGCATATAGTCCCATGCACTGACTTATATTGCAGTCCTTGGTATGTACGCCGGCTCCAGCTCCCGTCTCCATTTTGGATCCGTCTGTGTACCATATTAGACTGTCCTTTTCAGGAGGTTTCAGCCCTTCTTTCCATTCGTCCCTAGTGGGGACGTGTATTTTATACCTTTTGTGGAAGACAAACACTGGTTGTGTTTTATCACAATTCATGTTCATGATCCCTTTGAGATAGCTGGGTATCTCTAACTTTGTGTGTCCAGTGGTTGCTTGAGTGTTGCTCCACAGCCCACCAACTGATAGTCTGTGTAGCGCCTTCGTTGCCTCCATCTGTATGACAATATGCAGCGGTTTGAGGTTAAGTAGCCTCTCCATAGCTGCCGTTGGCGTGGTTTTAAACGCCGCTGTTATAGCCAAGCATGCACAGCGTTGCACTTTTGATAGTGCTGCTCTACATGTTGCCAGTTTTGTTCGAGTCCACCAGACAATGCTACCATACGTAAGTATGGGTATCACCATCATGGTGTAGATCCATTTGATTATCTGAGGTTTAAGGCCCCAGGTTTTTCCATAGGCGGAACGACACATTCCGAAGACCCGTAGGGCTTTAGAAGTGGTTTGCTCCGCATGTAGGTTCCACCTTAGTTCTTTATCCAGCATTATGCCTAGATATTTTACATGTGTGGCCCATTCTAACCTTGTCTCGTATAAGGATAGACTTTTTAGACTTGTAAGGTCCTTTTTTCGTGTAAATGGTATTACCGTTGTTTTGTTTGGATTTATGGAGAGATGGGTACTATTGCACCAAGTCTCCACTGTGTCCAAAGCTTGTTGCATGAGTCCAGTTACAATTCCTGGAAACTTGCCGTTGATCAAGATGACTATGTCATCTGCGTATCCTACCGTGTAGTACGGTCCTGTGTTGAGTTTTGTTATGAGGGAATCAACCACCAGACACCACAGGATTGGTGATAGCACTCCTCCTTGCGGGCAGCCTTTGGTGGTGATCGCACATAATTCGTCTCCTAGCAGCTCAGATTTGATGATTCTGCCTTTTAGCATGCAGTCTATCCACTTGCATAGTGTTGGTGCTATGCCGTGCCTGCGTGCAGCGTCTTTTATTTCCTTGAAAGTCGTACGATCGAAGGCTCCTTCTATGTCTAGAAATGCCCCGACGCAGATTTCTTGGTTCTCTAGTGCTTTCTCAGCCCTGGTTACTACATAGTGTAGTGCCGTTTCGGTCGACTTCCCGGGCTGGTAAGCACATTGCAGTCTATGTAGAGGTTTTTGTTTTAGCGGCCCTTCTCTTATGTGTCTGTCTATCGTCTTCTCTAATGTCTTTAGACAGAAGGACGATAGGCTTATGGGCCTGAATGATTTCGCCTCTTCGTAGTCTGCCTTACCTGGTTTTGGTATGTATATTACCTTCACTCGCCTCCAAACCTTGGGAATGAAGCCGAAGGCAATGCAGGCTCTGAAAAGCCTGCACATGTGCGATATAACAGCCATCGCACCTTCCTTGAGAAGGATAGGATATATGCCGTCTGGTCCTGGGGATTTGAACGGCTGGAAGCTGCTCATTGCCCATTCTACCCTTGGCTCATCCACTACCAACTTGGCTGTGTCCCAATCTGCCTTTGTTGTGCGAGCATTCTGCTCTTCTAGACTGATTGAGTCATCTTGGTCTTGCTGAATAATCATAAATATATAAATCCGAGTAACATTCAGTCTTTATTTCATCGCAATCGGCTTACTCAATCAAAAGTTATGCGAATTTATAGTTTTCAAAACTCTCAAGTATTATATTAGTATACAACAAAGTAGTGTAATGCTCGGCACAACTCAGATTGTGATGACTTAGGACTACATTTGGAGCGAGGGTAATGGTGGCAGTGACAGTTTGAGCGGAGCGGGAAATAAAAAAAAAACAATAATTCTGTAATCCACGCGAGCGGAGCCGCGGGCACAGCTAGTCGAAACTAAAAGGGTAGTTATAAAGCCTGATATGTCAATATGCCTGTATGAGAAAATGTAGTTTCACCGAAAAGCATTTTTAATAAGTATTTTTGTTTAAAAATTCCTCTCCTACCTTTTCATAAATAAATAGAAAATGAAATGTTTTTATTAAATTTTTTTGAATGTGACAACACTTTACCGCAGCTTAATATTATAATATAGTAACTGGTAGCTCTTTGCCATGTCTTTTTTAACGAAATGCAATACCTACTTAGCCAAAGAATACTTACTATCAATTTCAAAGCCTTTATTTGCTGGTCCAGGATACAAAATGAAATAAAACTTGAAATTTAATCATACAGTCTCCTGGGTCTGTGTGTCCTTTGACCTCCTCTAGCTTCTTCCATTTTTCCCTTTGCTTGGCCATAGTGGGCCCACCGCTTGTTTTATATCATCTAAAGAATATACTATCTGTTACTATGTAAAGAAGCGACTCTTCCCATTCAGTCACTGCCAGCCACCTTACGCAAATCGTCACTCCATGTAGCCAGGGGACGTCCCACACTACGCTTGCCCAGTCGCTGTCACCGCTCGGGAACTCGCTTACCCCAACGGTAATCGGTTCTCCGATAGATATGACCAGCCTACTGTCTCTTCAACGTAACTTCTTGAGCTATATCGAAGACTTTAGCTCTCCGGCGGATTACGGATCCTGCTTTGAAACATCATCTTATTTAAAACTTGTTTATTCCGTTTTTTTCTTAAAATAAACGTTAGTTCAAATCGATATCATGATGTTACACGCCAATCGATTAACGAATCGTCTTCATTAATCGTTAATTGGGTTAAGCGTTTCATTTCTCAGTACCGTTAGCTGCAGTTATTAGCGTGGTTAAATTTAACTGCGTGTTTATTGATTATGGGCACCGCATAACTGTATTTCGACGTTGAGTAGACGCTGGGTACTGAGTAGGGTTCTAGGTGAGGTGTTTTGTTGGATGTGTAAAAAGTTATTCAAAAATCAACTATCTCTATGTACTACTAGATGGAGCGTTCGAAACAATCGTTCCACGCAAGGAGCCGCAACTCGTTCACGTTCACTTTGAAACTTGTGCAGTTACTACGCAGAACATTTAATTATTTACTAAATATTGACGCTATTTACCCTTAACTTCCTAATCCCGCTACCAGGTTAAATATCTCAGGTTCTCAGTGGCGTATCAAGATGAAACATGTACCAGGTTTTAAGTTAGACCACTAGCAAGACAACTGTGAAAAGTGCATCAAATTTCATTCAGTAGTTTTTGCGTGATGAGGTAACAAACATACATACAAACAGACAGACAGACAAAAATTCTAAAAGCAGTTATTTTGGCTTCTATTGGCCTTATCAAGACCCCTCCCTCATACACATTTTTCTACAATATCTCCCATGTACAGACATAGACCAGCTACAGTTTTATTATAGGTATAGCTAAGATTAATTAAATTATTCTCAGATACTCAGTTATATATCCTAATTGTATCGTAAAATATGTACATACAATCGTACATAGATACAATAATAAAGTAGCTTACATTACACCTCAAATTTTCATTTCCTAGTTCGCTTTAAAAGTTGCATATCCCGTTTTTTACGCGTTCCAAGTGTCAATTTTAAATAACTCTGACAGGTCCATATCACAACAACAAATAAAAAAATATTAAAGCATTTTTACTACCACAGATGGGCAATGATCACGTCCCGCGGTCGTCCCGCACGATCGCCCTCTGCCCAGTGGTACCACCGCAATACTATTGTTTTGCTATAACGTGGGAGCAATGTGCATAGTGGTCGCTGTTTAAACAGATAACATTAGACATAGGTGCTATGCCTAAACTGTGTGCTGTTTAGGCATGGGTTATGGGCTAAGTGGCCTGCAAATAAATAATTTTATTATTATTATTTAACATGTTCTAAAATTATAAATTTCTTTTCTTTTACCTGCAATACTCTGTCGCTATGTCTTTCTAATTTTCCTTCTGAAAGGTTGCCTGGAAGAGATCGCTTTAAGCGATAAGGCCGCCTTTGTGCACTTTCCATAAATCTGTACCTATTTTTATTGTTATCCTTAATTTGTGTGCAATAAAGAGTTTATCTATCTATCTATTATTATTTATTCTAAACCATGTTTTGAAAGCACCAGCTCGGTTCAACCCGTGACCCCTTCGATCGACAGGCGGCATTAGAAGAGGCTTTCAGCCCACTTTGATAGTTAATTAAACGTCAGGCGGGAAATATTCGCGTCATTAGGAAAACTCCGCGCTATAGTCGCGACCGGAAGCGCCGTCGCCGCCTCCCCCTCCGCCATTTCCGCCCCCACCCCTCCTGGTGTGAAGGTACTACCGGATCTCGACGTCTTGAGATGTGATGAAAGGTGTTTTTCTCCAAAAGAAATACGAGTACATTCTCAAATAGTTACAAGGTTTTTTTTCTTTTAGAAACTTTTCTTGAGTGAAGTACAAATAAAAGAATAAGAAAATATGAAGAATTAGAATAATAAATACCATAAAAGTCAAGAAGAAAAAAAAACTGAATCGATTTGAATAATTCATGAAATAATTAATACATATACCACTAAGTAACGAACCTCATTTCACTCAAAAAATATAAGGAAAACAGAACGAGAAAAATATTTTTTTATATATATAATTTAGTTTTGTTTTTTACTGCTTTATATCAAACTAAAATAGTAAAAACCGATCAAATACCACTCCATTGTGTCCTTAATTTACTCTTAAATTACACATTATGGAGAACAATTCTTGGTTTTGTACAAACATTCTCTTTTTAGTACAAGTACAATAAATAAAAAGGCGATAAATCTGACCCAATCAGGAAGATTCTAAACAATATGAATTACGTACTATCAGCTAAAATAATGTTTGCCACCTTAAGGTTATTATTGTGGCTCTCACCCCCGACTTATTAGGACTCAGAATTATGACGCTCTATAATATTTGTACACTTAAAAAAAATACAGAAAATTAAACTAATTTCGCACTTTAAAATAATATCTTACTAAAATGTAAATAAGTTTGGCATCCTCAGAAATGGGGTATGCCAAAACACTATTACAACTGCCAAAAAGATTCAGCTAAACAATTTTGATTGCGAATCTGCCTTCTGAATACTTCGTTTTGAATACATTTCACAATGTATTTGCAATGAGCAGTCTTTAAAACAGTAATAAATAATAAATTGTGTGTCAAACCAGGAAAGCATATTTGTTTCAGTAAAAAAAGTCGATGTCTCTGATTGCTCAGCGTCAATTAGAGGTGGAGCCCGTTGCACAGAAAAATGTTTTAAAAATGTTCAGGAACAACTTTTGCTGACAGTACAATGTAACAAATCTGACGACTGACTTAGACATTAGAAGTAGCTCAATTTTGAAAGGTCAATAAAGTCGTAAATGTAATTAAGTAGTTACGTTACAAAAAAAACGTGTCAACAATCTAAAAATATAATTACAAACAGACTTAAATCAATATATATTGGAGATATTTTGCTATAAGGCAAAAGCCTATAAACTATAAACCAATTCAAACAATTAACCTAACCAATCAAACTCAATTTGAATAACTAACTCGAACGAATCGAGTTACCGTAGTAGCCAATCGCGTGCAAAAACAATAAATATTACTAGTAGACGTGGAATCGAATATTGTCGTTTTGACACTCGCGGATAACGCAGACCTTCGATTCCAAATTCAGCGGGTCATTTAGGATGACGAGTTGAATTGACTTACAAACATTTTGTTTAAAGAAAGAGTGTTAAAATCGGTATTAATTGAATAATTACTACATTATTGACGTCATAAAAAATACTATGAAAACTTGTTTCGTTCTACATAAACTTCTATGTCTTAAAATCAAATTTGCCAATCACAAAACTTTCTTCTCTCAGTGTCTTTCTTTCTATACTGTTTTTACACTCTTGATTATTTATCAGAGACGTTAATTAAATGAGTTTAAAATCTAAAAAGATGTTAAAAATATTAGAAGGGTGAAGCAAGGGGGTATTGTCCTGTGCAAAACATTGTAAGTACTTCAAAAATCAATATGCCCGTATCTGCTCTGCATCCGTTCACCTTGGCACGTCATCGACGATCTTGTTCCATTCACTCAGCTTTTATGCTCTCCTAGTACATGTGATTAGGTTCCTGTAGATTTTTTGGGGATAATTGAGTCAATTCAATTCAATTCAAATATTCTTTATTGTGCACCAAAACATATACATTTTATAATAAAAACAAATCTTACATATAAGGATGAATTTAGTGTACAACGGCGGCCTTATCGCTTTCAGCGATTTCTTACAGGCAACTGTATTTGGGGATCCGCTAAAAGCTGTTTTTATATATATAAAGCGAAGCTTTTCTTGTCTATCTGTCTGTCTGTCTATCCGGCGCATAACTCGAATACTACAAAATTAAAACATGCAAGTAAAATTTAAGCCGCCTGGTGGACCGACGACCTGAAGCAGGCGGCCGGAAGCGGTTGGCTGCGGAGGACTGGATGTGGTGGCCTTCTTTGGGGAAGGCCTATGTCCAGCAGTGGACGTCTGGGGGCAGACATGATGAAATGTTACTGACCGCTGACCGCCTAGTTGACTTAGTGGCTTGAGGTTTGGACTCGAGCGCTTATAGGTCGTGCGTTCGATTCTTATACTATTGACAGGCAATTTGTAATAGTCCTTCACATAGTAATATGGATTCATTGTCTAAAAAATCAATTGACGCCTAAATGCATAACACTAGACGCTGCGACGTCATCTTAGTTCCGACCAATCATGACAAGACGCGACCTTGACCTGGCCAATTAGCGTGCAGTTCCGTTCCCCGCATACCTCAGCACTTTGACATAGGTAATTGTTTGTTTGTAGAAATACATGCATTACGAGTCAATGCGTTGATTAGTTGATGGATCAGTCTAACTTTCCAGACCTAGTAAAATAAGAAATATTTGACAATGTTAACATTTTCATGCCCAGTAGAGCGAGTATTAAATGTTAAGTAAACTTGTTTAATAGCAATGACAAATATCAACATGGACCCGACGACTATTCAGGGTAAATATTCAAGCAGAGACAATACCAGTTCATCGTTTTAATTTTATAACTAGCTGTGCCCGCGGCTCCACTCGCGTGAACTACAGAATCCGCTCCCGTTCCCGTTCCCGCTTCCGCTCCCGCTCCCGCTCCCGCTCCCACTCCTTTGCCCCTACACTTCCATGATGACTTTTCTTACACCTCCCCTTCCCCCCCTTCTCCCCCCCCCCCCCTTCTCCCCCCACCCTACCCCACTTTCCACCTACACATCCATGACCAACTACTTATCTCCAAAATGTAGTTCTCACTCATTGAACTACGGATTTCGTCGAGCATTTACACCCTACACTTTGTTGTATATTAATGCCACCTCACTCACCTCATCATCACTTACCATCAGGTGAGATTGAGACCAAGCTCAAACACATCAACAATAAAAAAAACACTGTGTATACGAGTTTTCGAATACTATAAATTCCCATAACTTTTGATTGTCTGGGCCGATTGCAATGATCTAAAGCTTATATCTTACACCGGATTAAGCACTATGTTTCTGTGAGAAGTCCATCTAACTCGGTTCAGTAGTTTTTAGGTGATGCGTGCACAAACTAATAGACAGACAGGCAAAAATTCCAAAATGATCGAAATGTATTCTGTTACTTATCCTTAGACCCCCAATTTTGTGGTTGTCTCTATAACGTTGTCTCTCTCTCTCTATCGTGCTGGTTGCATCAGCCATGTACAGACAGGATGGTTCCCCTGTAAAAGTAGTAGGTAATTAAATCTATTCACTTGTACAGAGTGTCGAGGCTATGCCTAGATCAATTATAGAAAGTTTCTGAACAGCTAATAATTCCTTTTACGATTCGAAATGGAACTCCAAACTTCAGTCGACAAATAAAAAAGCACAAAAGACAATTATGAACACGACCCGAACTCACTTGACCCCTTTACGACATTTTAGGAGGCCTTCTCCTAATATGCGTACGTGGGGGCCCCACAATGGCCGCGATAAAGGCCACCCGAGGCATCGTGGTCAAAAATATAAAGGGCCAAAATTAAATTCCACGCGGCCTATAAAGTATAGAATTACGTCATTATATGAAACGGCGGAATTTTTGCTTTTAATGCGCGTTCTGGTGCCGATTTTTCGGTGAAAAATTCAAAATTTTTATGTCATTTAATATTTTCTGTACAGTAATTATTTTCGTTTGATGTTAATAAAAATTAATAGGTACATAATTACTTTCTAAAATTATAATACAATTTGTTTAAAAAATATCATTGTAGCTTTCAGATATCATCAAGAAGACTGAACGAGCGCATGTGTATTTACTTTAAAAAATATATGTATGGATTTAGGATTAGGATTATTAGTAGGAGTAGGAGAGCCAGTGTAAGTATACGAGGCATTCTAACATTGCCCTAAAAGTGTTAAGGGTTATTATTTGAATTACAGCAAGCCATAGGCTGCATGTTAATGTGAGACCTTTGTCACTTCATTAAAAAAAAGTGGAGAAATCAACGATTATATAATTTCTGGTAACCCTAGGCGCGTCACACAAGGTAGACACCATTAAGGCACTAAGGAGTTCCAGATTCAAATCTAATGCGCCGTGACGATCGAGCCCGATACGCCATGACGTTTGCATTCTGACGTTTCCGACCGTCCCGGCTGACGTATGTCACATTAAACTTTAGGTCCTTTGTTTTAAAAATGAAAATGTCGCAACAGTGTCACGTTTTCTCACGATGAATTCGTGAGATTGTAATAGAGCAAGTCTATTTATAATTCACTAGGTTTAAAACTAGTGTCGGAAAGATTTGCGACTCTATTGTGTAAGGCGGTAGGAACATGATTATTTTGTTAGTAGTTAAAAATATTTTTGTGAAGCAAAGGATGGTGATACTCGTACATGTATGAACTTGCTGACATTGTCGACAGTTTTTTAAGGAATCACAAAAATATTGTCATGTCCTGTTTCGTAACAGTTAAAACACAAATTTTGTCACGACACTTTTTGTCGGTCTCCACATGAATGGAATAGTTTTTACAACTCCTTTTGGGTCCAAAGTCGTGATGTTACTGTGACTGAAGCATTTATATGACTTTAAACTTAGTGAGTTCTTTGACCTTTGCAGCAATGTTGTAATATATTTTTTTATTGTTTGCAGGTGAGTCGCAACAACATGGAGATGACTGCAGTTATAGTTATATAAGTGAGTAGAATGATAATACAATCTTAATTTTAGTGATTAATTACTCTTCCCTGATACTCTCTTTCGTCGTATTTCGTCTTCCTATACATCATCATCGGCCTTAAAGAGTCCACTTTTGGACATAGGTCTCTCCCAAGGTGCGCCACTGAACCCGATCCTCGGCTTTTCTCATCCAGTCACTGCCAGCCGTCTTACGCAGATCGTCGCAGGGAGCGTCCCACATTTCGCCTGCCTAGTCGTGGTCTCCACTCGAGAACTCCTTACCATCCATCCGCTAATTTTTCAGATCCTAATATTGAATGAAACAAATCAAGTTAATTGCACTTCAATCTGAAGTTTTATATTCAGGGTTTACTCGTAAGAAGGCGAACAATTGAATTGTTTCGATGTTCGATCACTCGATCGTGCCGAATCCCGAATACGGACTCGACGGTGCAATCAACTCGTCTTGGCCGACACCTTCGGTCCTCCGGGAGTCATTCGTTCGCCTTTGCTGCGTCGTTTAGTAGCGCCTTAATAAATTTTGAATTTGGAATTGTTTCCTTTTTAGTTTTGTAAATGGCTTTCTGTTTTTTTTGTTGGTTGCGTCGTTTGTCCATGGCAAGTTTCTATACAGGATAAATATATTAGTTATCTTGATAAGTACTCTATAATAAAATGACCGAAACTACTTAATTAAGTTCACATGAAACCAGGATATTCTAAATATCTCCTTTTGCATTATGAAACCAGGATAGGTATTCTAAATATTTCCTTTTGCATTATGAAACCAGAATATTCTAAATATGTTCTTTTGCATAATGAAATTAAACGAAAGTTTTTAATTCGGAAAACAATTATCCATAAATTGTTAGTAAGCACATAAGAAAAATAAAATAAAGTAAAATAAAACCATGTTAGTATCAATACAATTAAGATAATAAAACTAAAATTTATACTATTACATTATTAATTTTGACAAGCACCTCCACCCAATGCCGTGTGAAGGGGCTGTCGAATATTTCGGCCATACATTTCAGGATGCTGTTTAGAGCTCCCGCGCATTCGATACATTAAGGACGCCGCTTTTTTGCGCATGATTGCATAAAAATCATCTGCGTGAATGATGAAACCAGGATATTGTAAATATCTCTTTTTGCATAATGAAACCAGGATATTTTTTCTCAAACATGCTCGGAAATTATTGCGTTACTTAAAAAACTTTTTTACAAAACTCATATGTGAGACAGTTTATCTTTTTCTGGCTTAGGCTAGCAATATTAATATGAAAATACATAGCAAATATCCTTAGAAATTTTACGGGTTTAATTAAATAGGCAAGAATAGAAAATAATATGTCAGCAACATTACTTCCCTTTCAATATTCCTCATCAATAGCTTACGAATGAAGCCAGCAATAAAGTTCATTAATTGAGTTGCAAAACTGTCCGACAAACTACTTGGCATACGAAAGAGATTGTTTTTACGCTAGGGCGTAATCAAACTAAGAATTCCCGGGAACGCTCCGCGAATATCCCGGGAATATTCCGGGATATTTTAGAAGGTGCAGCGGAGTTAGCCTTGCAATATCATTATTATGGACGTTGAAGAAGTTTGCAATCGAGAGTTTGTTAGCCCACGGGAAATTTAATTGTAGTGGTGATTACAGAAGTTTTCTGTTATAGATCGTCCAATTCACGATGGCACGTCCCGCTTCTTTACGCGTGAGGGCGGGACGCGGGCAATTAAATCAGAATGTCAGTATGTTAGTGTGCGCATGCACACATTGATGATTAGTGCGTTAGAACTAACTCAGTAACAATTTAAGCAATTTAAAGACAGAGTATGGCATGCCGTCGTGATCTGTACAGTCATGTGCATAAATATGTAGCCCTAAGAATCGTTTCACAAATTGTATTCCTCGTCAGCTTCAATAACAATTTGTGTAAAGTTTTTATGATCATTACATGTAAATAAATAAATATTTGTCTATCTAAATAAGTGTACACAATATACGAGAGCAGTTTAAAAAATAACATATACACATTTTAGTACATTGTCACTGTAATGACAGTTTCCCAAAAAGTGATCTAAGGCTAGTTTTAAGGAAGTTCGTTAGCACGTCATAAAACGATAATGTCTGTTTTGATGATCTGACAGTTACTACCCAACAGTTTTACTTTAGACATCTATAAGTAAAAAAATTGTTACATTATGACATTTTATTTTTAATGACTTAATTTAATTATTATTGTATATTGATAATTTCCTAAAAATACGACGATCACTTTATATATTGTATGATATGTAGACTGAAATAATAAAAATCTAATTAAAACTACTTAAAATCCCTTTATCATTGACATTTACTACTACATACATAATAACATCATAATTCAGGCTTGACCTGGTACAGTCAAGGGAAAAAATATGTACACACATATTGTCAACAGAAATAAATATGTATTCCATAAAGGGAGCACAAATTATTCATAAATAAGTACACATTTTCAGATAATTATGTATCATCATCATCAGTCTAAATACGTCCACTGCTAGACATAGGCCTCCCGAATAGAATAACACTTTTGGTAAGTTGTCCATTGGGGGATTTGCCATAATCACCACACTTGGCAGGCGGATTGGTGATCGCAGTAATGATCTCAACATACACACACAGGAGAACGCTGCTGCCCGTCACTGGTGCAATCCCTAAGCCGCCTTGACGACACCCACGGGAAAGATAGGGGTGGCCCTATTCTAAGCCGGTAGCCACACGGCAAGTATGTATGTATATGTGTAATAATTTGTTTAATTCAAACGTTAACAAAAGTATGTACTTAATGCTTAAACGATACTACGATAGCCAGTACATCTGATTCTGCCCTAAAGCAGTAGACTTTAAGAAAATAACTCTAATATTCACCAGAAAAACCTACAGAAAACAGCTACAGAAAAAAAGTACTATCTGATAACGAAAACTACGTTCCAGGCTCATTCACACATTTGCAATTCCATTCGCGTCTCAGACTGTCCGCATATCGCCCGTCCTTTTCCCTCCGCAGCGTTTTTGTATTACCATCTCTGTCGGAGTGCATTCGATTGCAGAAAGCCGATTTTCAGGACACGGCGGTCCTCACATTTGTTTCGTTTCAGGTTTAGAATGGGAGCCTCGCTAGGGTTGTCACTTTAAAACTACAGTGTGACATTTCAATAATGGATTTTTGTGATATTTGGAAAATATACTGTTTTATTATAGAATTCGGTAACAACTGAGTGTCAGTAGTGAGATGATTAACAGGAGCTACATGAAAAGGTAGATGCATGTCAGTGAGACTAGTGACGTATGAATCGCCCAAAGTGGCGGTACATCGTCTCTGCCTACGCTTCTGGGACTAGGGCGTGAGCATTATGTTAGGTATTGCAATAATATATAGATTAGATTAGATTTATTTATTTCACTTTTACATTTTAAAAATTCTAATATGGTAAAAGGGATCGTCATAAAATAAAATAATGTATAAATTACAATGTCAACAATTCAAATAATGTCATAGTATATAATATAACATACTATCTATGTCAGTATATAATATTAAAATAAAAATTTCAAAATACACTTGGTATTAAATTATCACAAATTACATTAAACGTCAGAGGGCCCACCAATTTCAATTTTTAGAAAATTCATCTATGGAATAATATTCATTTTCCAACAAAAGGTTTTTCAGTCGTCGACTAAACGTTTCGTCATTGGTATATATATTTATATAAAGTGTTCCTAATATTGCAAGAGCGGCATGTCCAGTTCACATTCGACGCTACATAGGTAGATTCGTCGCTTGTAAAAATTTCTTCGTCCATTTGACTAAGACTTTTAAACGGGTGCTCAGTTTTTATTTTGTCAGCCCTATTCACACTAATTTCGTATTCGACTTCTGGACAAGTTTTGCGTTAGTAACGTGATTTTTAGAGAACTGTATTCTTTGTTCCACTGTAATAAAGACTGTATCATAAGGTAAATAGCTTTGGAGTTACAAGCTTTTTAACCAACGTTGAAATAAAGGTATCCGAGGTCGAGGGTTGACCAAAATATCACCAACTGAAGAGCTGACTTCTTTCTATGTTTTTTATTTATACTAATACTAGCCAATCCCCACAAATTATTCACAAATTATTATGCATTTCCCGTAGGAATGAGATGTTGTTTGGGGATAAAAACTATCCTATGTCCTATTCCAGGACCTAACCTATATGTATGCGAAGTTTCATCCCCATCCGTCTAGTGGTTGAAGCGTGATTGAGTAACAAACATCCAAATATCCCAAACATCCCAACTTTCGCATTTATAATTTAGGAATAATAAGATTATAAAGAGGTAAAGTTTGTGAGGTTGTAGTAATCTAATCTAGGTAATCTCTGTATCTTCTGAACCGATTTTGAAAATTCTTTTACCAATAGAAAGCCACGTTATTTGCGAGTGTCATAGGCTATATATTAACCCGAAAAATCAACAGACTTTTTCGTGGTAGTCAGAAAATGTTTACCGCCCAACGAAGTGGGCACGGGTCAGCTAGTGAGTAGTAAAGTGTATTTGAATTGAATTGAATTAATGTCGTGTGGTCGAAAAGCCAGGAGGCTTAGAATAGGGCCACCCTCAATCTTCTCAGTGGGTCTCGTCAAGGCGACTAAGGGATTGCACCAGGAACGGGTAGCAGCATTCTACTGTGTACATTAAGATCATTAATGCGATCACCAATCCGCGTGCCAAGCGTGTTTATTATGGCAAATCCCCCAATGGAGAGCCCACCGAAAGTAGCATTCTATTGGGAAGGCTTATGTTCAGCAGTGGACGTATTTCGGCTGATGGTAAGTTAAGTTGAAGACTTAACAGTGCAGTCTGAGACTACTCTCCCACGTCATATTGTTCTGTAAACATAAAATAATGCTCACGCCCCTGGTCCCAGAGGGGTAGGCGGAGACGATGCATCGCCACTTTACGCGATCCAACCTCGCAAAGCGACTTTCCTTCGTCCACTTTTTCGCCAACATCTTTCTTGCATTTCTAAGTTCCTGTTTAGAAGGTAAAGAGAGCTGTTCTAATTACATATGTACGGGGCATTCTTTCGAAGTCTACACACAGCCTTGGTGTCATTGCAAAAAAACGTATGAAAAAGTGTGTCCCTCCTTTCACTTGATTTTAAGAATATCCGCAGAACGTTTGGTAAAAACCTTTACAAACTCTTCCATTGGAAGTAACTCCTAATATAATATCCACATGTGTTTTAGGAGTCTGAAAGCTAAGTCCCTTTGAGCAAGTCTTAGATAGTTTTCTCACTTCATTCAAGTTTTTTCCTTACTAAACTTGATAGCTCTAGTAAGGTTTGGGGTTAAGACGTTTTCTGTTTTAAGAAGATCAGCTTAGTCAAGTTTATTTATGATTCCTTTACAGTATACACACGCACAGACATTTGTTGCATAATATACTATCACTACTGAACACCAAAGTCAGAAGTTATACATTATTTTGGAAGAACTATACAACAAACTGTTCTCTAAAAAACCGCGTGAACCACCTCCTAGTTAAACTCATTCAACTCAATGTTACATATATGACAAATTCGATTAGTCACACACTGGTTACGGTTCGTCGGAATCGGAATCGAACCCGTGACCTCGCTGCCGGCCGTGACCGCTGGTCTATTGCGTGTGACCACATAATAGACAATTCGTTCTAAAGTAACGTTTGTGTTTTGATTATAGAACACACCTTGTTTGAATTGCCTAATGTCACAGTGTAGGATACTAACTTCTATCCGCAGTAAGTCAACTTTACGACTGATACTTGTTTATCTGTGGCGAAAAGTTGCCACTACACAGCGCCTAACTAGCCTTTTATGTGCCCGGTATGAGCTTCTATAGTTGCGCTCTTGAAAAATCGTTCATTCAGCCGACCCAGATAATTTTTGCGTCTCTCCAAGGTCTGCGTCCTATGCCTGGGCACCGCCGTAGTTACGACACTGCTACTACCCAGCTTATAAACCATAACCTAGGCATTTTGGTAAAATATGTAAATTTTCATAAATCCATAATAATTCATATTTTCGTGTTATTTATCAGACATTTTTATTTACATTACATAGATTTACATAGATTTATATCAAAAAATAATGTCTCAAAAAATTGGTAGCAAAACCATTTAGTACCATTTTGTAACTGTCATTGGTAACCAGTTACGTCTCTCAGTAGGTAAAATTGTATGAATAGAGACGTTCAGTTTTGACTCAAAAGTTTTACACCCGCCTTATAGTCCGGCTCGAAGGACCACGATATTGAGGAATATAAATATCGATGATAATATTACGACTTATATATTTAAGTTCAAAATTATGTCCTTGGCGGAGATACAAAGGCTCAAAATGACCTCGAACTTATGACCCAAGTATCTATACTACTTTCGGATAATACAAATATATAACGTAAGGTTCCATCTGGTACTCTTTGATTATCTTGTAATGAAGTACTGTCTACAATTCTATTTAATTTTTTCTATTTTCCTTGCAGCTGCAAAACCTCCGACAGCGGAGATGATCAGACGGTGAAGGTATTCAACATTGCATTTATCACCCTTATCACCGCTTTTGTATGGAAAGAGTCACTTATCCACTAATTAGGCAGTCCCTTGCTTCTGTGATGTCTTAAGCCTTTGACACGTGCCCAGATTTTAGAGGCACACGTTTGACTGTAGCACCACTGATATTAGTTAGGCCTTTATCCATTTACAGGGATATGAATTATTTTGCCTAGGCGTAAGGTTACAGGCTTAGGACAATGCCACCCACAATCTTTCCACGGATGTCGTCAAGGCGACTAAGGGATTGCACCAGGAACGGGTGTCATCATTATCCTGTGTATATTAAGATCATTACTGCGATCACCAATCCGCCGAACAGGCGTGGTGATTATGGCAAACCTCGCAATGGACGGCCCACCAAAAATGCCATTCTATTAGGGAGGCGTATGTTTACCAGTGGATGTATTTCGGAATGATGATGAATGACGTCAAATTTTAAATGTTTACCTTCAGAATTGGCGTCAATATCGTACTAACAATCATCCTGTCTGATACGTCCCACTACTGGAAATCTATCTAACTCAAGAACGTTTAATTATTTGCTGGAGTCGGTAATATAATGTTGTTAACTATGTTCACTTTTCTATTTTATGTTTACTTCAGAATATGCAGCTTTCCTGTAATTTTTTTTCCGTCGAATGCTTTGTGCTACTACACTAATGTTTCTGATTCCATTCTATTTTTATTCTTTACTTTTCCCTCGACTGTAAAACAATCTTAAAATACTACAAGATATTATACCACAATGTAGTATTCATCAAATACTTAATTTCTAATACCAATTGACAGGAGAATGATTAGAATACCGTCTCTCATAAAAAATCAAGTAGACTTATTACCGTTAATTTAATCCTGTTTTGTATTCCTCTGTATTTTATTCTTGTTCTACTCCTTGTCTAATATAGACATTCTTCAGTTACTATTTAGTAATTTGACTCAAACATTAATTAACTAATTTGTTATCAAAATTATGTTAACATAGAATTCTGTTATCAACAGGCAGGGGAATGATTTGTATATGCTCTCTAATTATAAATTCAGGTATATTTGATCTCTTATTCTAGGTCATCCTAATTATGCTCATATAACTCGACGACGCTAATGAGGCTGCCTACCGCTGGAGTGTTAAATTTCATTCCAGTTACAATCTTTTATTCGTGTGCAGGGGAATGAATAGCTAGGGACAAACGGCAGGCTAATGATATACAAAAAAATACAGATTGAGATAACATTTCTTGGTTTAGTTAGGGTTGAACTCTACACTTTGCCTTTATAAATCGTGTGTATTCCTAAGGAGAGACGACACTTGACAATTAATAAGTGTCACAGTTTCGCGATAACTTCACTTTCGAACTGAATTGTAATAAACAAAATGAATTGTAAGTACGAAAATATTTTGATTTTCAGCCTCAGGCTTTCGGAAGCGTCGCGCTCTATGAGCATGCTTGTTAGGAGAAGCGCTGTGGCTTCTAAAGAGCTGCTCTAACAACCATCATCACCAGCGAGTTGGTGTCCACTGGACTAAATTTTTGTCTCTTGGTGTCAAAAATCCACTACAGAAACTCTTTATAATTAATTATACTGTTATAATGGGCCCGATTCTGAAGACACAACGTTAAAATTTGACAGCTCTAAAAGTGTTGCTATCCTTGTCACACAGTATTATGAAGATAAAGACGAAACCAATTTTAGCGCTGTCAAATTTTAAATGTGTGCCTTCAGAATCGGGCCCAATAAGTTACTAAACTAAACTTTTCAGTCAAATTTAAATCGATAGGTAGTTGAAAAAGTAATAAAAATATGTTCCAAAAATAGGTTACTTTTGTCTTTCAGGGACCAAAAAGTCTGATATTATAGTGAATTTTTCATCTTTGACCACAAATTGATATTGTACCTATATATTTTTTTACATTTTCTTGTATAGGGACAATTTTTCACTGGACGTAGCAGAGTTGCAGAGTTATCTTTTCGAAAAAAAAATAGTTTTTCATCTTCGATTACATAAATAATAATAATAATATATTAAAAATTACATTTATTTAATAGGAAATGACGATTGAACTTATATTTTAATTTCGCACATGTGCAGGCAACGTCTCACGTAACCAACCCCCGGCATCGGCACTCAGCCTGTTCGTAAACGTGTGTGTGTATGTAAATTATTGTAGGGCTACTGCACCCAGCGAACGAACACAGTCGATCGAGGGACAACGTTCGGCCGATCTGGCGTAGTAACTTTGTACCGATAGCCTAGTAGTGCGTGCGACGTTAAACAGTCGGTGATAGATCATTGCCCACCCATCAAAAGGCTCATAAAAACGAAAATAAATTAATAAAATCTTTTCTTGTGCAGTAATCTATGCCTTACTAAATACCCTAATAAAATACAACCCATAGTCTACCTTACCGTATTACGTATACGTATAATTATTCATTTTTTCTCTCGCCTCCCTCGAAAGCAAGAATTGCTTTCATACGCCTACCTTCGCAAAATATGGTCTTTCATAACTCCCAACAAAAAATCCCCTTGTAATTTAATGCTTCCCTGAAAATAATATGTAAAAATACGCGCCTGGGAAAGGGCCCACTTCGGCCCATTTCGGACAATTTCGCCCCTATTCGGCCATTACGGGCCCATCTTTCGTACCGTTATCTGGCCCCTACGAATAAATCAGGATATTATTTTGCCCGCGAAATATTATTTTCCATATCTAATCAGTGAGCCAAGAAATATGGATATGGTACGGAAATTATATTTATGTGTTCTGATTTTATCTGGAGACGGTCTGGCAGTGTACGGGTCGTGTGTCATTATGTTTGTAATACATAATAATAATAAATATGTTCACTTAGTTCTCCACATGAAGGTATTACAAGGTAAGTTATGAGTAACTTGACGTTTTATAACATTGAAAAAAGTAGTAGTAGTATATATCTTTTACGTAGTAATGTGTAGGTATATGTATAATTAATAGATTACATTTATTATATTTTAGTTTGTATTTATTATGTAAGTATAGTATAGTATATAACCAATTTTCTTATATTACTTTTTTGCGCCTACCACTCATTATCTGCATGACCTAGAGGTCAACTGGAAGAGAATGCCATATTGGCATTATGTTCGCCTTTTGTACTTACTGTGTAATAAAGTTTTTCAAATAAAAAATATATAAAAAAAAAAACATTTTTTGGGAGACTGATGCCTGAGCTATTTTTTATTTTCCTGTTCGAGTTTAGTGCATAAATGAATGACAGACAAATGACGAACACATCTAATAAATAAAAACGTAAACTTCGCGTGTCTGTACAATGAAGATATTTGCAAAATCTAATTAGAGGGTCTAAGGATAAGTAATAGAACACATTTCAGTCATTTTTGGAACGCGGGAGTGGGAACGGGAGCGGATTCTATAGTCTATGCGAGCAGAGCCGCGGGCACAGCTAGTTTTAAACAAATCTCCAAAGACACAATATCCATGACACTACCTTATTCCGGTAACTATTAATAAAACTGTTAATAACAGGCAAGTAACAATATTGGCAACATTTGAATAAATTTTATCCGTTTTGTTTACTCTTTTACCGACTCCATCCTGTCAATATTACAGAAAGGACACCTTAAACATAATTCTCCATACAACAGTCTGTTTTGTTGTAAGTTACCATATCCTCACGGCTTGTAGAACGACTGTATATGATATTCTTTATTGCACAAATTTTAAAAGTAAATACAGTTACAAATTTTGTGTACTAAGGCGAGCTTATCTCTAAAAGAGGTCTCTTCCAGCCAACCTTACAGGGTGTGAGATAAGGCACTAAGAGCGAGGGGGCAAAAGTGCATAATATACTACATAATAACTAAATACTGAAACTGTACCTAATTTCTTACCGAAATAAAATAAACCATTCCTGGTTTTTGTTGACAAATTAATCAACAATTCCCGTTAAGTAAATCTCGTTAGTCCTGACTTGATGAGGAGAAGCTTTCAAATTTCAAAGATGGATGAAACTGGAGACGGACCCTCGAACACCGCGCTAAATCTACAACCGCAATACGCTAAGGCCGAGGCAAAATGTTGTATCCCAAGAATTGAGTATTTTAAGGGTATTCCCCTTAAAATACTCAACTTTACTATTAACATTTAAGAAACTACTTATACTCAAGGTCAAGGACACTAACAAACAACCTTAATTTGTCGTCGTGCATATTTAAGTGGTTTGTATTTGTTTTTAATAAGGGGATTTCTGGAAATTTTCCAGAAATCCCCTTTGCGATTCCTTTGAGCATCGGCAGAGGATTTCTGAACAAAAAGTCCAAAAATCCCCTTCGCAGGGGATTTTGGCAAGGGTATATTGAAATAAACCCATCATGATCATGAGCCGAAATACGCCCACTGCTGAACATAAGCTTACCCAATAAAATACCACTTTTGGTGAGCTGTCCATTGGGGGATTTGCCGTAGTCGCCACAGTTGGCAGGCGGATTGGTGATCGCAGTAATGATATTAATATGCACAGGGGAATGCTACTGTCCGTCCCTGGTGCAATCCCTTGACAACACCCACGGGAAAATTAGGGGTGGGTTAGATCCTATCTCCTGGAATCGTTTAACTACCCGCTGTACCGTTGACAACGATATACCGAAAGTTCTTGCTGTATCACGCTGACGTCTCCCGTCTTCCAAACATTGTGATGATTTTCATTCACTCTTCGGGTGTGAGCGATATTATCTGCTATTTCATATTAAATATTGTCTTGAAATGTTTTTAAGTATTAATTATTAGTAATGTATTTAATTTTTTGTAATGAATTGAAGTACCTTACATTTTATTTAAAATTTGTTAGTAAATATGCTTGAAATAAGTTTTTATTTTAATTAGCATTCAATAATAAATGATAAATTAATTATATTAATTATAAAATGCAGTAATTACTACTAAATGCCTAAATGGTATTTTTTTTCGACTTGTTAACTTACTTGCATACAACATTTCAAGCAAACAACATAATCCTTCTTTTGCTTCGTTTTAACTTTCTATTTATCAAAAATGTTAATAAGTCTGAGAAAAAAAATAATTTATTATTACAGTAGGTACTTAATTAATACACTCGAGGTCAATGAATTCGGGTTACTGACAAAAATATTAATTTTAAATTTAATTAAAGTTAAGAAAGTATTTACTTCGTAAATGTGCTTTTCGTGAGACTTTTTACTTACAGCTTTTTAGCTGACCAGTTGCCAGAATTTCCCCACTGCGAAATTTTAATCAAGGAATCCTTGTCGCCTGCTTCATCAAAGGAAAACTTAAATAGTTCGGAATGGTAATAAGAAGACACTTATTAAGTAATGCTTAAAAGAGACGCTTAGTTTAAGTAGGGTTCCATTTCGATGTACTGCCACCCAAAAACACGAAATACTTATATATGCAGTCTACCAGAGACATACATACATACATACATACATACATACATACATACATACATACATACATACATACATACATACATACATACATACATACATACATACATACATACATACATACATACATACATACATACATACATACATACATACATACATACATACATACATACATACATAATGCTCACGCCTTAGTTCCAGAGGGGTAGGGAGAGATCAGATCGCCACTTTGCGCGATCCTGGCACACCTCACTAGCCTCACTTACGTTCATCAACCTTTTCATGCACCTCCTTTTATTCTTTATCACTGCGGACCCCAGCCTTTTTGAGGACGTTACTACCAGAGAATACGAAATATTACTACGTTCCTAAAGAAACGACATTCACTTTCTCTAAAGCACGACGCGTACGAAAGAGAAGCACTTATGTGTTAACGTATAACGTTGTCCCTCTCTCGGTAGTTTACGCGCACACACAAACGAGTACGACTTGGGGCGCCTGTAATACTAGTACTAAAGTATTGTACCAGGGACGGGCAGCAGCGTTCTCCTGTGTATATTAAAATCATTACTGCGATCACCAATCCGCGTGCCAAGCGTGTTTATTATGGCAAATCCCCCAATGGAGAGCCCACCGAAAGTAGCATTCTATTGGGAAGGCTTATGTTCAGCAGTGGACGTATATCGGCTGATGATAAGTTGAGTTGAAGAAGACAGTGCAGTGCAGTCTGAACCTACTGTCTCAGGCCTTACTATTCTCCATCAACAACTCCATTACACCATCACCAACCCGCCTGCCAAGCGTGGTGACTATGGCAAATCCCCCAATGGACAGCCCACTAAAAGTGGCTTTCTACTGGGGAGGCTTGTGTTCAGCATTGGACGTATTTCAGCTGATGATGATGATAAATCCTATCCTACTAATCTAATAAATAAAATCACAAACTTCGCGTGTCTGTACATTGAAGATATTTGCAAAAAAAATTGGGACATCTAAGGATAAGCAACAGAACACGTTTTGATCATTTTTGAAATTTTTGTCTGTTTATCTGTTTGTCTGTGAGTTTGTGCACGCATCACTTAAACACTACTGAACGGATTTTGATGGACTTTTCACAGAAACATGGGGCTTAACTTAACTTAACATTAAGTATTTATTTCATCGCAATCGGTTTACTCAATCAAAAGTTATAGATATTTTAAGTTTTCAACTATATTAGGGAGGCGGAGGCGGTGCATGCGGGAGCGGGAGCGGGATTGGGAGCGAATTCTGTAGTTCAAGCGAGCGGAGCCGCGGGCACAGCTAGTATTATAAATGCGAAAGTTTGGATATTTGGATGTTTAGATGTTTGTTAGTCAATCACGCTTCAACCACTGGACGAATCGTGATGAAACTTGGCACACATATATGTTAGGTCCTGGAATAGGTCATAGGATAGTTTTATCCCGAAAAAACGTCCTATTCCTACGAGAAACATTTAATAATTTGTAATGTTAAGTTGTCCACGTGGACGAAGTCGCGGGCAATAGCTAGTCTAGAATAAAATTATACAAGTTCATCCCTATCTGGATGTAATACTTGTTTAATTCCCAGAGCACAGGAGAAAATCCTAGTTTGAGATTAGACAAGATGTAATATTTACGTAGATGCCCACTCTTGGGCATAGGCCTTCTCCGATTCGCATCTTTACATTTAATCTCGCTTTTCTCATCAAGCAGTTTTCGGTTACCTTGAAGTACTACATATGAAATATTCTATGTTATGTGTTGATTCGACCTTGAAGACGCCTTAATTACCTATTACACCGTTGTTACCTTCCATCACATCGTCCCATACATAAAATATTTAAGCAACCTATTTTAGTTCAGGACATGACGGTGGAGTCCGATTCTGTATCGATTTTGTATCGAGTAGCCGGAACGCCCGCAGCTCGAATCGATCAGGTTACGGTTGCGGTGTGTGGTTGGACCGCGTCCCGTTTGCGGTTTTATGCAATTGTCGACCTTAGTACTGCTTCCTAGGCAGCAACTGAAGTAGCAAGAATTACAATTATTTGTGTATGTATTTTATTAGTTTAAAAAAGAAAGAGAGGTGCTGTAGTAGCCAACCCCCGTCTTACATTGGGTGTCATCAAGGCGACTAAGGGATTGCACCAAGGACGGGCAGCATTGTTCTTCTTTTTATATTAAGATTACTGCGACCACCAATCCGCCTGCCGAGCGAGGTGTTTATGTAAAATCCCCCAATCGACAGCCCACCAATAGTGGCATTCTATTGGGGAGGCTAATGTTCAGCTGTGGACGCATTTCGGCTGATGATGATGATATAATATTTTTATATTCCTTTAAATTTAGTTGTATTTACGAGAGACAATAAATATCCTTTAATTAATGTATTTAATTCTAATCTTTTTAGATACGCACTTAACAAAAATATATAATGGAATAAATAGACTCGCTTAGATCTCGTCCATTACAGTAGTACTATTCTGTAAAATACAAACTCACGTGCGAGTCTCACTCGAGTGACTTCACTCACTTTAAAACCTAATCCATTGGTAATTCTGTAAACATTCTAGAGTACTATCGATGTGAAGTGAACAAAGAACTCATTTCACGTCGACAGTGCTCTAGAATGTTTACAGAATGCCAGTGGATTTGGTTTTGAAGTGAGTAAAATCACTCGAGTGAGACTCGCACGTGAGTTTGTATTTTACAGAATAGCACTACAGTACTGAGTTAGTTTCCTTGATTTCCAGTAATTATATCTACCCATTCCATTCCCCTTCATCGTTTGTATATCCATAGATACATTACTACCAAACCCGTCAACTCAGCCCAAAACTTGTCCTATCCATCCGTAATTTACTCAGTCGTAATGCAAATCTTCCATAAATTGTCGATAGAGGGCGCTGTTCATTGCGATAGTTTCCATTGGACCGTAACGATTTATAGTATAAGTTTTAGATGGAAAAAGTTGGTAATCCTGTCTCCTTCGGCATCCCTTTGGATCTTTGTAATGTGGCCTCCGATAAATTGAGTTAACGCGTGTTATCAGATTCTGCGACTGGCGTTCCTTTTTGGCGTCTTGGTGGACTTTGTACCCCGTGAAGGTTAATGTTTTTCATATTAATAAGAGCCGTGTAGTTCCCGGCTTAGAATATGACCACTGACCCTAATCTCAACTAGCTGGCCAGGCTCATCTTGGTCACACCGAACCCCCAACCCCCTGATTGACCATTCCGGTCATCATTTCTTTGCTACACTCCCATTTGCTAGAGGGGAAGTGGGAACTCTTTTTCTACTTTGACTCTTTACTTCTTTAAGTTAATTTGCCTAGGATCCCAGGTAGCGTAGATTCAGTCTAGATAGACAACTTATTGAAATTTGTACAACTTCGTCCCGGTCTGTGTCCCATATCTATGGAGAAAATCCTAATTTATGTATTTGGTGTGATTCTAAGTGTTATATTATATTATCTAGGTACATACGTATTGCAATTACACATATCATATTTATTACTTCTTTGTTTGGCACTGTAGACAAACTTGTCTGCACCGGGTGCTACTGAAAATCAGCGCCTAGCTTGGTCTAGGCATGCTGAGTCGTTTGCCCTTTTGCTGCCACGGCACACGCATACTATTTTAACTATGTTAAAAAATTTAATTGTTTTCTCTAGTTCTTATAATTTTTATTTTCTTTTTTTCCTTTTTCTTGCTTTGTTGGTTTTTTCTTTGTGTGTGCCAATTATGGTAGTAAATAAATGTATTTTCTTTCTTTCTTTCTTTCTTTCTAATTTGAAATTAGACATGTGAATGTTTTTGTATGTACTTTAACTTACAGAACTATAACTAGAGGTCATCCTAGGAGGACGTTCAAGGATCAAATTGGTGAAGTCCTCAAAAAGGCTAGGGTCTGCCGTGTGAAGAATAAAAGGAGGTGCTTGAAAAGGTTGATGAATGTGAGGGACGCTAGTGAGGTGTGTTAGGATCGCGCAAAGTGGCGATACATCGTTTCTGCCCTACCCCTATGGGACCAAGGCGTGAGCATTATGTATGTATTTAAGTTCAAGAAATTTTGTTTATATTGTTACGGGCTATCTATAAATCTGATCACTCAAGATATGTTCTTAACAAAGAAATGTAATGGACTTGACTTGCTTATGTCTTAATAGTTAAATTATAATTAGTTGTGACAGCTTATTATTAGTTGTGACCAACGATCTCTATGTACTACTAGATGGTGTGTTCCAAACAATCGCTCTGTTCCACGCATGTAGCCACAACTCTTTCACATTCACTTTGAAACTTGTGCATTTACTACTCAGAACATTTAATTATTACTCAATATTGACGCTACGGTTAAATAATGTCAATATTTAGTAAAAATTAAATATTCTGCGTTGTAACTGCACAAGTTTCATTGTGAATGTGAAAGAGTTGTGGCTACTTGCGTGGAACAGAGCGATTGTTTGGAATGCTCCATCTAGTAGTACATATAGATCGTTGTTTGTGACAGTATTTTTTTGTCAATTACTGAGTTTAATGCTAAACAAATTGAGTTTAAAACATATTATTCTTACGTAATGGTAACACAGAACAATCTAAAAAAACTAAAAGCTTCGTCAAAGAAAAACCAACTTGAATTTTATATAACGTCGGTACAATTTTACGTAAGCTTCAGCCAGTAGCCGAGATAATCTTGTTGCGTAGTCAGTTTTGACCAATTTCCTTTGCTATTGAAAATATAACGTCCCTACAAAGTCACATAGCCGATAGGCTTTGTACGTCGATCGTTTTGTTCTTTTAGCGATGTTTCCTGAAACATTACGGTGGGCAAAAGCGGGATGAAAATTTGTATTGGATGTAGTAAAAGGTTATCGTGAACGAGCACAAAGGATATATACAAATATTGGAAATGACTGCTCTCAAAAATTATTCTCTACCGATGGTATTTACCTATAGTTTTTACCTACAATTATATCAATACTAGCTATTGCCCGCGATTTCGTCCGCGTAGACAACTAAACATCACAAATTATTATGTATTTCCCGTAGGAATGGAATCGGGATGAAACTTGGCACACATATATGTTAGGTCCTGGAATAAGACATAGGATAGTTTTTATCCCGAAAAAACATCTCACTCCTACGGGAAATATTTAATAATTTGTAATGTTAAGTGGACACACGCGGACGAAGTCGCGGGCAACAGCTAGTTTCAAATATATTTATGTTCTCTGCGTCCCGTATATTTTTATGTATGTTATTGTTTATTTACCATCTATACCAGGCCTGTAACACGCGGCGCGGCCCCGATTGCCGGGGCACCTAGGCGAATCACGAAAGACAATTTTTCACATTCCAATGGAATTCTCAACATAACACGTAGTAATAAAGAATGCAAAACAAAACCGAATTAAATCGATAACAACAGTGCACCTGCAAAATTATTTAATCAACTTACCGTCGACAGCGGACGAAGGCGCTGAATTAAATAAAACACGACGGAAAGCAAAAATACGGGAAACAAATGAATCCACGGCACAGTTAAAACAATTCAACAGGAGTTTCATTAATTATGAGAACTGTTTCGTAGACCGTACCGTTCATGACCGAAAAAATGTATTAAACTAAATGAACAGATAGAAAATAATATATGAAGAAGCAATGAACATACGATTAAAGATACTACAGAATCAGTAAAGACACAAAGTCAAAATCATTTATTGCATATGAGTACTAACACTTGATACATTTATACACGTAATTTTTTTTATCGACTACCGCTTCCTAGGTGTTAGCGCTGTGAAGAAGAAACGGCGCAACAAACTTCATGCAACACATCTTTTAAAAATCAAGTTTGCATACAAATAATAAAGATTTTGCGAAGCTGAATTAACATTAGTACCAGGCATCTTTGTCATTCAAATAATCGTTTATTTTATAATAGGCTTTCTTGCAAAGTTGTATTTTAATGTAATTCACAATATATCTATTATGTATATTGAAGGAAAGTGTGTGTATGTATGTCCAGCCTTTTCTCCATAACCACCCACTGCCACCCACTCATGATTGCAGTGGTAGATAGCCCTTGGTCTGCACTCACAAGTAAGGGAGTTTGGTTACGGTGGGTGGAAGTGAGTGGTAAAAATGTGTGATGGGATACTTCTATATTTTTCTAACACATTGTACGGCTCATATAAACTCGAAATTGTGCTGAATGGCGTTAAGTGCGTTTGTGACTGACAAAATTGAGAACTTTTCTAGAATATTCCAGAATGTTCTAGAATATTTTAAAAAATTTTCAATGAACTATGAAAATGTGTGACTGTAATTACTCCAGAATGTTCTAGATAGTTTTTATCCCGAAAAAACATCCCATTCCTAAGGGATATACGGAATAATTTGTGATGTTAAGTTGTCCACGCAGACGAAGTCGCGGGCAACAGCTAGTACATAAATAAATCAAGCCGGCAATCTAAATCCGTCATCGCCCCGTAAAAGATGGCCGCTGTAATTTTTGGATTCGAACGAGACGCGTTATAAGAACGCTGGGGTGATATACAGCGAATAGCTCCCCAGTCGGCTGTTATCCAGCTAGGGCAGCGCAATGGTGTCACATTTTCGGTGACATTTTGATAAGGACCCGTATTGTTCGTAGCACTTTATGTTGCATTTGGATGTTATGCTTCGGAATAGCTACGACGTGCGTTTTCACTGAACGAAACTGTAATTTTTTGTTCCACAATCATTCATTCCCAAACGAACACATACTTAAGAACTACTCTACTTATATATATATAAGTAGGATGATAGTTCTTAAGTATGTGTCATGTTGTGACGGCCACTGCTGGACATAGGCATTCCCCATGAACTCCACCACACCCGGTCCTTCGTCCTCCACATCCAGCCGCTTCCGGCCACCCTCTTCAGGTCGTCGGTTCATCTGGCGGTGGGGCGTCGCCCCCTGCGCGTTCAGAGTCGTGGTCTCCACTTCAAGTCAGGTTTTACAAGTTATAAATCAAACTCAATTAAAAGAAAGTGTTCTTTTAATAGACAACGCCACAAAGACAATTGTTTATGAAATAAAGGACTTCCCTGAACATCTGTATAGGCAAGTCTTTGTCAAACTCGAGCACGCTTCTTATGGAACGGAGTCAATGCACAACGAACATATGGATGTCTATTTTCGAAGTGACGAAATAGAGACATAAAGATAAGTTTATTGCGTTCAAATGTCCCGTGTCTTGCGTGGAGTATATTCGTTTTATTGTTTAAAACGAGACAAAGGTTTTTTACTGTGCTCTTAGGAGCTTCGTTCACTCCCGCTTGATTTAGTATTTATGACCGTTTTGGAGCACGTAAACTTAATTTTGGGAAGAAATGTTTCGGCTTTTATTTTTATGATTAACTTACCGGTTTGCTCTGAAGCCTAGTCAAATGTCAAACATAATTATTTGGAGTGTTAATAATGAGTTTTGCAGCATCTCCTCTATTTATTTTATTTTATTTATATTCACAAAATCCACAGCTCTTAGTATACAGTATTATTCCAATTTATATTTCTTACTGCCAATAACGAATTTACAATATATTTATATTACAGTCTAGTGATTGTATTGTTGTAGTGGTGATTTGTAGCGATTTCTCTGAAAAAATTACTAATTCTAACACAAAAGAATAAAAGTTTCATATTTTACTTTTAAACTACGCCCCGATTAATTAAAATAAAGATAAGTATCCAATAAAGTAAGTATTACATAATTAAACATTTGTAGAGCTCTAGCAGAAGATTAAAAAAAAACTAGAAACTACCACCATTTTCAAAGATATCTAAACGTTTCTTTTCTAATATAATTTATTACAATATCGTCTGTGTTACTCCAAAGGACCAGATTAAAAAAATAATTTCAAGTACTTATGCCATAGAATATATACATGCCATACATTATAAAATATCAGTCAGGCCTCCCCAACCCGCCTGGCCAGCGCGGGGAGTGTAGGCCAAATCCTCTGTCTGTCTCCGGCAGATGAGAGAGGGTTGTGCTCCTGCAGTGGAGACTTATAAAATAACCTGATGATGATGCCATAGAAACACACTGATAGTATTTAAGTTTTGACAAACTCTCGCTGCCATTGATGTGCTAGGAAAAAAAGCATGTATTTTGTGAATAATTTCCCTGTATTAGAGATGCTATCAATTAATTTTGTTGTGATATATAAAAGATTTTAAGTTAAATTGAAGTAAGTAAGATGAAATGGTGAGGTAATAATTATATTGGATAGTTATCAGCCGGTCCGGCATCAGGCTTCTGGTTCAAGGACCGTTCGTTAACATAACACGTGGTGTCCAGTCGGATCCTATGAAGGGATGAATGAAACAAATATTGTTGTGGGGTTTTAACTGCCTCGAGAGGCTATAATTAAAAAATATAAGAAAACATCTATAAATCTAATTTTACAATGAAGAGTGCACTTTATGATTATGGCCAGATGAATAAGTTAATTATAAATAAGAAAACTCACCGGTACCGGATTTCATGATGATTCTACCCAACGTAAAATTAACATCGTCCATACACAAATACCGTGATTAAATTTAGCGCGGGGGTAGTTATTAGTCACACAATATACTTCGCCGTTTTGATATTCGTTGATTTTAATCACACGCTCGATGATACGATTCCGCTATGGAACCTGTTGGTTCACAACCGCAGAATGATGGACGTCCTCAGCATCTCGTGGAGACAAAAGAAAACGCGACGGAGATCACCGCCTGGCGATCGGGTACACAATCTGTGCCGGGAACCTTTCCTCTGCTGTCCGAACGCGCTGTTGATGGCAGACCTCCCTCGCGGGTCTTCATACGTCTCTCATCGGGAACATGTGGTCGGACATCTTCTTCCTTCACGTAGTTGCGATTCAAGATGGACGCTCCATTAAAAATAAGCTACTTTTACTTTAAGTTATGAAATTACATGGCAAATGTATAGATCGTCAGACGCCTGAAGGGCATCGTTCTGACGGAATGAGTCGGTGGAGTTTGCTAGCCGAAATACTCAAGCCATGTCCCGAAATTATGCCGGGAACTAAAATGATACGGGCGTATCGCGCGAAACTCCAATCCAGACTGTCGGGCTGTCGTTTTCTTCGTAAAAAGATTTATTTCCCTAGGTCGATGTCGACTGCCGACCTCCTTGTCTGATGGGAGTAAAAGACAGAGACAGCGAATGCCGATCTTTATCGATTGGCTTCGTGACGTCTCTCAGCTGTCATAAGAAAATAGGAATGTACTCGCTTTTATAATTAAAAATAATGAAACTACAAAATGTTTCCAAAATCAAAATATATGTTTATCAGGTGAAAGGTAGCTATATGAAAAGCATGTCTACCAAATTTCGTTCCAAACGGAACGGTAGTTTAGGAGATACGAGCGAGAATAGTTTAATTCTATAATTTGCTCAATTCTACTATTAAATGATTTCATTGAAATCTAATAATGCGAGGTAAGCTGTAGGTAAGCATTACCGACAATGTTGGATGGTAATATCATAAGTTGTTGAACTGAAATGCCACAAATTACGATCTTGTAGTTTTTTGTATGTGATTTATTTATTCACATACCTTCAATTTATATTTTAATTTACTGAACTTATTTGTTAATTAAATAGTGTTTTGATGATATTATGTTTTATTTATCAAGTTTAGTAGCGCTTCGCTACAATACCCCCTTTGTCAGAGGAAAACGCGTGACGCAGTCAGCGTTTAGCAGCCCCTCCAATTAATATAAGAATTGCAAATCAAAACAAAAAATTTTGAGGTAAAATCTACTTTATACATTCTATCAACAGCAACTGACAAAGCTCTTGCTTATGCCTTAAATAAAAAATAAACGTAACTAAAAAATTAAAAAATAAACTTGCCTAACATATAATTACGACTTTTTTTTCTTGAAATCTTTCTTTACTCAAACACACATACACGCCATATTCATATATACATCTTTCTAACATACTCGCATTCATTCATCACTATATATATATACATATACTTATAGATATGTTACATACTTCTCATTTATTCAATCACCTTCATTATCTCTCATCTAATAAATCCAACTGTTTTGCTAGCTATCCGTACTATCCTTTCAATGATGTTGAATAAGTTCATGTTTATAAATTTAAAAATATTGTTATTAGTTTTAAAATGTTGTCTAATAACATTTTTATAACCTATACTTATCCTATCATTCTTACTATTTAATTATGCAAAATGAAAAAACAAGTGAACCTCTAGTAGGTCATACTAACTATGAAACTTACTAACCTATGGTTATACTAACTTACTAGAATCCTCTTATCAACTAGAAATAACTCTTATATTGAGTTTTAAGAAAAATATTAACAAATGACATGCCTTAATGTAACCTATTTTGCATGTGTTTATAAGCACAGCAATTAAGAAAAAATATAAAAAGAAAATGTATCTAAGAAGAATACACATACCGCACTACTAGTCTATCTATTAGAATAGTCTGACATCTGTAGGCTAAAATTGGTCTAAATAGAACCAAAAAATTTATCCATTTGAATACTCTTTGAGACCTACGGTGACAGTGCAGATGTTAGAGTGTCCTACCTTAATATTAGGAGACTCGTTATCATTTTACTGTCCCACTTGCTACTGGAGTTTGGATTTAAAATTTAAAAAATATTAAAAAATATTTACTAAATATATATTATACACATATTTGTATATAATATAATACCTATATAACATTTAAATCAGACTTCATTACCATATCTGGTCTATTTCAAAGTAGTATTGTAGTTCTGATACAATGTTAAAAAATTTGTATGCCGGTCCGGCTATACTAAAAATATTCAGTTTTTATTCTAATGAAAAAAGTATGTGGGTTAGAAACTTCCCAATTGGTGTTCATAATTCACTAGGTTGTCTAGTTACTAGAACCATAAAGTAATTTAAAAGTTTGGTATAAAAAAAATTTCAAAAAAATTATACTTTATTTTTAATTTGAAGTAAAATTTCCAATATTTGATTCTCCATCAAATATGAAATTAAATGATTGACATTTGTTTCAACTCATAATATCCTTATATCCTGACCTAACAGGTATTAATGAAGAATGAATGCAGTTGTACTAAATGCAATTGTTTGTTTAAATTCATAATATTATGAATATTTTCATTGTCCTGACCTAACAGGTATTAATGAAGAAATGAAATGCAACCGTGCGAAATGCAATCGGTATGCAATGGTCATATTGACCGAATAATGTTTTTATGCCATGGGAAAATTTGGAAAATTTTGGAGCTGTGGACTCTCAACGAAAACAACAATAACAATAACAGCATAACCCCTTACAAATAAATTTCAGTTGCACATAATAGTTTACATTCAATAGAAAAGCATATTTAACATGGTTTTATATAAGTTTCATTCTCCTCCTCAGAGATTCCGTGGAATAAAAATTACTGACTTTAAATAAGTTAAAATTGTTAAAATATTAATTAGTATGATGCCACACGTGTTATATTATATGTTCGGGCGCCATTGTTGTGATATATAAATAAAGGTGTCCAATCGGTATGCAATGAAGGGATGAATGAAACAAATTTAGAGGCTATGATTAAAAAAAATAAGAAAAAAATCTATTGATCTGATTTTACAATGAAGAGTGCACTTTATGATTATGGCCAGATGAATAAGTTAATTATAAATAAGAAAACTCACCGGTACCGGATTTCATGATGATTCTACCTAACGTAAAATTAACATCGTCCATACACAAATACCGTGATTAAATTTAGCGCGGGGGTAGTTATTAGTCACACAATAAAGTTCGCCGTTTTGATATTCGTTGATTTTAATCACACGCTCGATGATACGATTCCGCTATGGAACCTGTTGGTTCACAACCGCAGAATGATGGACGTCCTCAGCATCTCGTGGAGACAAAAGAAAACGCGACGGAGATCACCGCCTGGCGATCGGGTACACAATCTGTGCCGGGAACCTTTCCTCTGCTGTCCGAACGCGCTGTTGATGGCAGACCTCCCTCGCGGGTCTTCATACGTCTCTCATCGGGAACATGTGGTCGGACATCTTCTTCCTTCACGTAGTTGCGATTCAAGATGGACGCTCCATTAAAAATAAGCTACTTTTACTTTAAGTTATGAAATTACAGTGCAAATGTATAGATCGTCAGACGCCTGAAGGGCATCGTTCTGACGGAATGAGTCGGTGGAGTTTGCTAGCCGAAATACTCAAGCCATGTCCCGAAATTATGCCGGGAACTAAAATGATACGGGCGTATCGCGCGAAACTCCAATCCAGACTGTCGGGCTGTCGTTTTCTTCGTAAAAAGATTTATTTCCCTAGGTCGATGTCGACTGCCGACCTCCTTGTCTGATGGGAGTAAAAGACAGAGACAGCGAATGCCGATCTTTATCGATTGGCTTCGTGACGTCTCTCAGCTGTCATAAGAAAATAGGAATGTACTCGCTTTTATAATTAAAAATAATGAAACTACAAAATGTTTCCAAAATCAAAATATATGTTTATCAGGTGAAAGGTAGCTATATGAAAAGCATGTCTACCAAATTTCGTTCCAAACGGAACGGTAGTTTAGGAGATACGAGCGAGAATAGTTTAATTCTATAATTTGCTCAATTCTACTATTAAATGATTTCATTGAAATCTAATAATGCGAGGTAAGCTGTAGGTAAGCATTACCGACAATGTTGGATGGTAATATCATGAGTTGTTGAACTGAAATGCCACAAATTACGATCTTGTAGTTTTTTGTATGTGATTTATTTATTCACATACCTTCAATTTATATTTTAATTTACTGAACTTATTTGTTAATTAAATAGTGTTTTGATGATATTATGTTTTATTTATCAAGTTTAGTAGCGCTTCGCTACAATTTGTAAAAGCGTTTGTTTTAATTCGACCCTCTGCAGTAACAACGAACGATATGTGAACTATACGATGTCTTAAACGAAAATAAATACAACATTTAATCCGATTCCGCTAAACTATGTCAATACAATCCCAAAATAAAATGTTAAAAATAAGGAACAGTACGCTAAAAGCGCCATTGCATCCGCCTACATGACACACCATCCATTTGAGTCTGATCCCCGTTGGGGATCGAACCACTTCAACATTCATCTATTTCCACAGCTCTCGTTCGAGTGGTTGAGGATCCACGTCATATGTTTATTTTTCTTTAGCACTATCAGAATTTTATCGCTCCACCAGCGCTGCGCCCCCCGTATAGTTTAATATTGACGTTTAAGTGTACCTTCGTACGGGATGACTTCTCGATCTTGCGGTGGTCCACATTACTTATCACTTTTTATGGGACATGTTTTAGGAGAAGGTTCAAATTACCTTTAAGGTACAGTCATCAACTGTGTCATGTATCTACTTTTACCTTTACTTAATTGGTTGGACAGACCATACTTCGGCTGCAGTGAATTTACCATATTACTCTTATTAGGGGTACACGAATCACCTTTAACCAGAACTCCTTCTATATACAAAGCATTTCAAACTCTTGACACCGGTGCTTTCGTCTGCACTTATCGTTAGTAACTGACGGATGATGACATATCTTTAAAGATACGTCTAAATGAGACCCAATTGCTTTAGTCTCCAGCTACACAAAGTCAAATTTGAGAGAATACCAAACCCTGTACAGTCTTAATGTAAAAAGTGAAGCGGTTAATTCAGTTTTCAACCATTGTCAGCACAGTTCTGTTTTAAACGAGGTCACTTCACACATTCATGGAGGTATGAAATCTATTCAAAACTACACCAGTATATTCAACTGGATTAATGTAGCAGGTGAATTTTGAACTACTGCTCCAACATATAACGAAATGTAATTTGTTAAACCTAAATTAAGAAAGTTTAATTCTTTTGAGGTTTCAAATCAGACCAGATTGATTTATTGGCTCATTTGAGCCCGATTCTGAAGGCACACATTTAAAATTTGACAGCGCTAAAATTAGTTTCGTCTTTATCTTCATAATACTGTGTGACAAGGATAGCAACAGTTTTAGTGCTGTCAAATTTTAACGTGCCTTCAGAATCGAGCCCATTATCCTGTTTAATAAAAGTTTGTAATTTAAGTAATTTTGGACCTCTTTATTTTGTAGAAACTTAATCAATAAACAATTGATATGTAGCTTTCGTATTATTAGGCTTAAGATTCAGTGTTCTTTGACTATTCAATATTTATCCAGTTCAATGGATTGAAGGTTCATGCGGAAACGGAAATTTGTCTAATTGTTTGATGTTGCCTTTAACCCTTCCACGTAATACGTAACGTTGTTAAGTTCATGTGGATTTCCGTCGTAACTTTTGCATAGAGTATAAAGTCTGTTATGACTTCTCAAATTGTTCACATTTATTACATATTTACACCAAGTGGATGATCAGCGCAGTGCCATCTCGTAGACTACCTTTCATCAGATCTCTGTTCAATGACTTCCAATCTACTTTCTGTAACACCCTAGTCTTGCGTGGATCTGATCTACTGTGTTACAATTTCATTAAATTCGTGATGACACTTGTCGACACTATTCAGCCATAACTAGTTACCCTAGTATGGTTAACAGATTGTTTCTAATTCTAATTGCATTTCTATTTTTAGGCTAAAATGGATCACAATAGAACGTTACCGCATTTTGGGCGGCACGTAAATTGTTAATGCGGCAACGGCCGGCATCCGATGATTAATTGACCCGATCTGACCCAACAATTACTTCAATTATTTACCTCCAGTATACAGTTACCGCAATACGATAGTTTCTCCTTTAATTTTCAATTATGTATCGTATACCGAATTCGGTGAGCAATTAGGTTTGAGTGTGACCTTCTCTCAAATTACCGGACCAGTTCAGACCAGCTGATTAATTTTCTAATTAGTGCTCCAGCAAAGCCCGATAAATCTCGAGCTTTTACTAATTAATGTCTTAGATGTTAGGTACGAATTTGTTAGTGGTTTAACGACGGAGTAAAACATTATCTGGAATTCTGAGAATACTATTTATTTGGTATCACGGCTTTGGCTTTAGCGTATAACTTATTGAGTGTATCTGTATTATTTAGTCCTATTTATCTTAAGGGCGTTTAACTCTATTGTAAAATAACGATAATTCATCATTATGTGGGTAATAACTTCCTCGTTACGTGTTCGTCCGAACAAAAACACACTCATACAGTAATGGTTAGTTCAGTTTTAATGTTCTTTAGTTAAATTGGTGTTTTGCTTTCTGCAAAATCTGGACAAAGATATTACTAAAGAGTAATTTTTGTGCTGATCAATTTATCGTTTCATTCTTTTTTTACGGTTCTCAATACTCTCAAATCGAAATCTGCAGATTTTTTTATTTACTTACTTTCTCATTCAGCAAATCTATCTGTTTCTTCCCCTTTATCCCCATAATTTGTGTTTATCCTTCCAGCTTGGAGCAATCACTTAGCGCGCGCCTGTAAGCAGTAAAGCCAACACGCGTAAATTATTTAACCGTCATTGTCTCATTACCAAGGGCGATTCAAAGTGCCACGAGACGGATGCGACACGACACTGGCATGGAATATGTCACTATCATCCTGACAACATCCGCAGTTACTCGCATTGTCAGAGAATACTTACGTAAAGAAGCGACAGTAACGCACTACTGAGCTGGCGCTGTTCGATTCGGTACAAAGTTACCTACGCCGCTATCGGCAGCGGGCGCCGAGATATTGAGGCTATAAGTTAGAAAGAGAATCATTTATGTTGTTGACATATTACGTTGGCCTCCTCTCTATCGACTATTTTCGCACGCTTTGTGCAGTAGCTTTACAATAATAATGGCTGATATGCCTGTAGAAGTAAGTAGTAAATAAGTAATTAAATCTATTTGCTTGCAAACCTTTAAACATGCCGCTCCCTCACGTGGGAGTAATTCCCATATTAGCCATGCTGTATAGTGTGTGCAAAGTTCAAAATCCAGTGAAATCGTGAGCTAATGTAAATCGAAACTGAAATTCCGATTTCCGAGAGCAAAAAAATTCCCCTGTCGCGTCGTATCCGTGCCGTCATATCTTGGACCGTCCTCCGTCCAAAGATATTTTGGGCCGTAATAGTTTTCGCTTTACGGCTTGCTGGGAATTAGAATCAGTTTGGAGGGCGGTCACGGCCGGCAGGCTGTTCGGCTGATGAAAATTTTATGTTCACTGTTATCTCTATCTTTTGGTTCATTTATGAGATGGGTTATGGTAAAAGAGTGTTCAATTACCTATATTCGATTACTGTTTACTGATTCTGGTCACAGGTTTTATTGATTTCTTAAAAGTGTTTACGAATTTAGATGCAAAACAATACAAAATTAACACTGTGGTGAAAGAAACGTGACACTCATTTCGAAGGGAGTAATGTTTGCCTAGATTTGACTTAAGACCATAAAAACTACGCATTTCCTATAAAGGAATTGGAAATTTAATATTTCAGACCAGATTTTAGAGTGTTTAGAGTAAATCCATTCAATACGATACAACGACGTCATCAAACACATATAAAGATACTCCGTCGGAAAACGTATGTAATGCGATCAAAGAACGCAGGAAATTCCATGATTATTTACTCAGAACTGTAAACAAACGCCATGAGTATCTCCCATCCACTTGACCCCGTTTTGGAGTAAATTCACCGGATATAGGGGCGTATTCAGGGATTCTGACTATGCTTCTACAGGAGTGCATAATGTTTATTGACCTAAATAATTTGAATAAAATAAATAGAACAAAAGACGAAGATCCAAAGACACATGAAGACCAGAAGTAGCTTATTAGAAAGACTAAGATGTGGTATCGAGGATAAGGGAACACAACAAGATCAACAATAGTGAACGTCTATAGACTGTGTATTGAATCAAAATTGCCATCTTAAATATTCTAAGCTAGTAAACATTATGAACTTCCTATGTCGTGTATAAGAATAAATGGTTTATCAATCTTTAAGTAACATGTTCTGACTATTTACTCGCAAGTTTTAATCTACGCTAAAATCATGGAGGTGTAACTACTGGTGAACAACTGGGAGTGATATTTGAAGAGTTGTTTTCTTTTAGAAAATATAGGAGATTATATCTGCCTTTACATCTTAATGCAAACAAAGAGCGACGTGAAAGAGATTCTCTTATTAAATCTTCTCGAAATGATACCTTCTCTTTTAATGCTCAGGATTCTGCTGCAGCAGATTTTATAGGTAACACACAACCACCAATAAGGCAAGAGCGTAAAACATAGTTCAGCACAGATGCACTACAGTCTGTAGGGTAACGATTTGAGGAGTATATATTCATTGATACAGAAGAAGAAAGTGTCAGAGCATTCAAAGAAAGTGGCCTCGAAATTGAGGACTACGAGGATCCGTATCTGTGCATGGAGCCGCGTCATACGCCGTCAGTTGCCGTCGATCAATACCGACAGCGTAAATAAATCACAAGTTTGCGTTCAGTTCGCGATTCTCAGCGCACCAAAACTCTACGAAGCTCTCAGTTTGTACAATAAACGAAATAATCCATGCCTCGCTTTTGAATGAAATTGCTAGAGCAGCGCTGATAAATGTAGTCCTGCAAGTCCAAAAGCTTGTTCTTTAAACCGTTCAAAAAAACAATAACGATAAATATTTGACGTGTATGTTTGGTACATCATCCCAATATAATAAAGAAATAACATCTCGATGTTTGATTTTCAATCCCAATGCAATGGTTGAACTTACTGAATAAAATTTAAATTACAAAATAATTTCAGGGATTCTTTGTATCGGAAACTTAACGCGTTTCCTCAATTTTCTACATTCGTTTGCAACTTTTGATGTCTATGTAAATACTTTCAGTGATTTATTTTAAGAATAGTGGTTTTTAACAAATCAATTATAATGTCGCAACAATGTTGATATCATTGATAAAATAAACAATTCCTTTTTTTTACCTTTGAAATTTGATTTGATTTGTTATTTTTCCTGCAACTGTACCAAGCTTCTAGCTCCACTTTGATGTGAACATTACAAAGGTAAACCAACTGGTCTAATTAAAGGTATATAAGCGGTACGCATCAGTTTCAATTTAATCCCGCTAATCTACTAATTTAATGACTGATGCTATATTAATTTCAGCTCATTAATACTGATTTGTATATACATGGCTGTATTTATTGACGTTTATGATGTGGTTGCGTTGTTGCTGGGTTTAAGGGTTTTGAAACTAATAATACCAGCATTATGGGGCTGAAAATTCCTTTGATTTCATTGAATTATTTCAGCCTCTAATATTATTATTATATGATCTCCTATTGCATTATTCTAACATATTAATTCAATATGCATAACACACAAAATCATGCAACTAAAACGGTTACTGTACAAAAATATTCATACAAAATATTCGTAATGCTCTTTTCAGTGACTACAACATAATGTTTCTTTAATAAATTGTTTATGTGAAGGTAATACACTATTCATAAGGTTAAAGCCAACTTCGGGCAATGAAGAGACAACAAATTGATATTCAAAGAACGCTCTGTAACATTGTCAGGCGATTTATGATTCAAATTTGAGGCAATTTCCAAAACTATAACAATCTGTCAATGAGCTGACAAATCTTCGTGAACATTGTAAACAAATTGAATTCCATTCGCAGTTATTGCGTAAATAAACATTGTTTCGTCAAATTATTCAGTGAGTGTGCTCAAATGTATATAATCTTTAAACATACCAAGTTGGTTTTATAAGCTGTTCACAAAAGGGACATCGACAATGTGGTCTTACTGAGCATTTTATGGCCGACAAGAGTGTTGTTATTGATAAAATTCTTACTCGAAGAAGATAATAGCTGTAATATGGAAATTTTTAATTAACCTGTTCTTGTGTGTTTTTGGTATGGATATATTTTAAAATTGTTACACAAAGAAGTTTTGTCTCTTTGTGTATGAGATTGTTAATTATGCTACGAAAATATTTGTCGTATGTCCCGATGTTATATGTTCTACTTAAATATATTCCATATAAAAGATGTATTATTAATGTTAAAGGTTGTAAATATATAAAAAAAACCAAACAGTTGTACTTATGACAATTTAATATCACACGTCAGCAAGACTATATATGAAACCCCAAAGGCACAATTCACCACAGCAAATAAACGAACACGACCGATCAACACAATCATCGGGAATCCAAAACTTAGATCCAAAAATCCCAACATGGAGTGTTTGTTTTTGATTTTTGTCTAACGAGACAATGGGGAAATGATGAGCACAGCGCCGTACGTCGCCTTTGGGAATTTCTCCCTACACCAATAAACCACCCTTGTGTTCTACGTCCATTTTACTTTTCCCCTTACTACCTTCTGCGTAAGAGTTATATTTATTTATAGCAGTGTTGGTTGGAGGATGTTTTTGAATTGACTTGGTCGCATATGGCGTCAAACGGGCTACGGCGAGTGACGGCATGCCACTCGAGGGAGCCGGATTGGCCTCACTGCTCGGCGGGACAGCCACTATGTCACTGGACTTTTAAGATTTAAGAGTAGGTGTGCAGGGATTTTGCAACAATTTCATCTCCATTGGATTTTCAACAAAATCTGTTTGGATTTTCGAAAAACTTATCCTGTGATGCTAATCCGTGCTTAAGTACAATTTAGAAGTTGATTTGGACGCTGAACTTTTTAATTGGATACTATACCTTCGCTCGACGATTCGCTACGGATAACTGGACATTTTAAGTTTAAATTGTTTCGTTCAAATTTTAAACGAGCTGAATACAGGAATATTGAGAGCGTTGAAACAAATGATGTTTACGAATCTCGACTACTTCTAGACAGTTAAGCGACATTTGCAAAGTGATTGAGTTAACAGTGTTTATCAGGCGACAGTGTTTATCAGTTGAATAAATAATAATCATAATAGCAGTTTCTGCTATTAAGTTATTACGTTTTAAATACAATTCTGAACAAAACTGATTAAATAACCGAGCGTATCATAAGAAGGTATTTTTTTAGATAAACTAAGTATTACTCGTATTACTAAGCGACACTCACCACCCCGCCAGTTTTACGTCACCCACAAAATATAGCACGGCGCGTAGTACGAAAGAGACGCACTTATGTGTTGACGTATAACGTTGTCCCTCTCTCGGTAGTTTACACGCACACACAAACGTGTCCGGACTGGTTGGTGCATCTGTAATAGTAGTAAGTGATTAAATCTGTTTGCTGGTATGAAGTGTCGGAGGTGTGGTTAAGGTAAGGAACAAATTGCCATTTCCATTGATTTCTCATTTCTGTTAATATCAAGCTAAAATCTATTTGGGAAAAAACAACAAGAAAAATAAGAGGTATCGCACGATATCGTGTCGAAAAAAGAGTTTGCATTATCAAGACTGCCATAGCTGCCGTACGATATCTGCATGCGTTTCATCGCGTCTATGCATTGAATTACTTGCGATTCCCCCATCTTTGTATAAATGTAATTCTTTCCTCGAAGATTGCGCCGCCGAGTCTCGCGTACTATACGTGACCACAATGCCTAAGTCTTCGACATTTCCAGCCTTCTCTTTATTTCTATCATTTATTCTTTCGATTCGCTAACGTCAGCGTTCGACAACTACAGTTCATGTCGAATAAATTGTCGGGAAAATTGTATGGGTAAGAGTTATTTACGGCTGTGGACCGGGCCTTTCGACTCGGCTGTTTTGCGTTTCGACTGATTTATCGTTGGCTTTGTTTTTTGAAATTTCCGCTTCCGTAAGTGTTTTCGAGCAGTGAAAGTCCTTGTTAGCGCCTTTTGTTTGTTTATGGACCTTGGCGTCTGCGTTCAAATGTGATCCGTCTAATGCAGTTTTATCACGACGTAACAGACTAAAAAATACTTTAAAATTCATTTTCTAAATTTCTGTCTCTTATACTCAAATTACAGTTAGTTATAGAAATGTCAAACATAGAGTTATAATAGGTATTAAGATCTCTGAATTGTATTCTCTAGTTACTTAGTAGGTTTGCTTAGACTAGCAAATGATAAGTGGGTTTGAGTATTGAGATTTAGGGGTAGGGGGATCCGGTCATGGTCACGGTCCTGGTACGTGGGGAGAAAGGAAGGGGGATCAAAGTCACGATTTTGTAAATCCCAGAAACAACAAAACTCTCCATGTTCGAGCTTAAAATAAAAAAGGAGTTAAATACTCCAGGAGATGCGATTCACTCGAAATCAGCTGCTGCACATAGTCGAGTTATAACACTTGACACAGTGGAGTAGGTGGCAGAAGAAGACGCAGAGTTAGAAGTTACGTAATGTAATTTGGTGAAGGGGAAGGGGGGCCAGACAGGCTACCTCATCCTCACAAGGGACCTGGATTTGTAAATTAATTATCACATCTGAAATTAACTCTAAGAGACAGGCGGATAGACTAGTCAGACATTACGTACAATGTAGAGACGGAGAATATCTTTAAGATCCTCATCGTACTTCGTATTAAACTCGTCTAAGGTAACAGTGTTCTAAAATACACCCCTTCAGCGGAGATTATTTCTAATGCTCGAGCTCGAGACGCAATAAACTAGCCCGATGATAATAAAAATGTTCGCTCATCCCCTGTGTACTCGCTGTAAATCTAAACGGCGGAACCCAAACGATTCTCAACCTTACCTCCTCTTATTAATGTCACGATAGAACATTTTAATTTTAATAAAACTGAACATCGGCACGCCCGACCTATTTGTCAACCTTCTTTACTTTTGCTGGCATAAAATCATACAGTGGTACTACGTAACTACGACCGGTGGAAAGACAACACGCTCAATCCAAAACGACCTTTTTCGATTACGACGGTAGATACGAATTCGCACGATAAGCTTGTAGGGTGCCAGTATGAAATATGAAATTCCCAAAGGCGGACGCGTTGGATTTAAGCTTTTCCTTTTAAAGTAATAAAGGTGTATTTTATTTGGAAGGCGAAGGATTATGTTTGGGATTTGAACGGCGAAACACGTAGGTGAACCATCGCTCATGTGACAAATTTCTACGTTTGCCTTAACGCGGGCCACCGTGTTTAGAATATTATATACGAAAGAAAGGAGTTTCTGGAACTTACATTGATTTACATGACACAGGAAAATGATTCGTAAAAGTCGTTTTAATCCGTTGTCTGTATATTTAAATCTTTTTCATTATTTTCACTCAATTTCATGCGAACTTACATTTTCATTATGTTCTTTATAAACAGCACTCAATCTTACCGTACTTTTGTGATCTTAAATCATTAGATCACCACCCATCTATGACACACAAAAATGCATGCGATAATCCAAAGGCAACAAATACGTTTCCTTATCAAGAATCCGTCTTAACTACTGAGACATGAACTCCCAATTAAAAAATCAATGCAATTTTTCAGATTTTAAAATATTAGGTTAAGCATTACAGTTCAACGTAATCATGCCATCAGCCATAAAAAAAAATCTGACGAATATACAAATTTGTATCCATCAAAACCAAGATGACAAATATATAAAATTTGCTAAACCTCAGCCCTAAATCCCCGTAGGGCTGCACCCTAAAATATGTATGGTATGCGAATTTTTTCCACTATAGGTGTAGTGAGGAGTTGTGACAGTTATTCCCCTAGGGGTTCAAGGTTTTTTCGGTTCGTTTATGCGAGTTCGCGGGATGCAAAGTAGTTTCTTTAGTAACGAAGACGACAATTCGTGCGTGAGTCTCGGTGTTGTCAAATGTTTTTGTAGATTCTTTTGGGGTTACTGCAGTTCCGTTATAACGATACAGTACTGTTGCTTCCGTAAGGTCCTTGTTATCATAGTGTCTTGATCGTCAGACTCTAGCGTCAGATGTTTCGTTCGTTTATTTAATTCCCACTAGGGTAAGACCACTTTATAATTATACAAGTTGATCACGGTCTAGCTAGATGGTATATTTATGAATCATCCTATCTTTGTCTAGTTTCTATTGTACAGGAGAAAATCATAGTTTGGAATTAGACAGGTGTATTTATAATAAATTATCTATTTATTTAAAACTATATACCAAGTCAACACTGAGTCAACATAGTTTCAGTATTACATGCTCTCCAACTCGCAATTTTACAAGCTCTTTTCGGATTCTTGTAAACATCTTTAGACTGTCGCTTTAAGTAAGTATTTCTAATAATAAGTATAACTTAACATTTTCACTGAAAAGCGCGCGTGATACTCTACTGTGGTTAAATATACTATACTCCACCAGTACAGACGTGATTTCGCTACGTAAGTGACATGCCAATTGTATATTTATGAGTTCACTATTCGTCGTATTGAATTTTCGTTGTAATCCGATTTCTGTTACATAAACTTGATTTAGAAGTAAGAGTTTGTTGTCAGATTTCTCGACGTACCATCCAAATGTTACGACTTTTTCCTCTCCGGTATAATCATTTTTTTCAGAAGTACTTATTAGTTACTATTTGTTTATGATTTTAGTTTTCTTTCCTTAGTTGTTCTGTGCTTCTGTAGAATTCTGCTTCTAATTCTCTGAATTTCTTATTTCTATTCGTTAAATTGATATTTGCTAGCCTAGAGTATTATTTACTAACTTTGTTTATCTGATTACAACATTTATGATTATGAGTAGATTCGCTAGAAATTAACGGCGAGTCAGTCAATAAGTATATTTTATTTTTAAATGTTTGATTATAGTTGAGGTCTCCACACCTCTTAATAATAGGCTAACACAAACTTATACATACATATTGCGCACATTTTGGTCCCAGAGGGGTAGGCAGAGACTAATTATCGCCACACAAACTTATCTCCCATACAAATCTTCAGATCAAAATATCTAGGTTTCCCATTTTAAAGATATTAGATTTGAAGGTATTATGGGAGACTTTGTAATAATTAGCATAGTTGCGGGGAATAATTACCGCTGATACTTAGATAACAGAACCGCAGTAGCCTAGTTGGTTGTGCACTCACCTCAAGTTCATGAGGTCCAGGGTGCAAACCCCGCCGGTACCAAAGAGTTTTTGAAAGTTAAGTGCGATTTATTTATAAATATCACAGGCTTTCCGGTGAAGGAAAACATCGTAAGGAAACAAATACCAAAGAAGAAATTCTAAGGCGTTTGTGAAGTCCACCAAATAGGATTGGTAGATAGGGGATTGGCATAAAAGATCCTGAAGCGTCGGAATATCGCCAGGTCTTGCTAGAACCTTATAAACAACTTACATAACGGTATAGGTAGTGAAGTAGGTACATAATTACTGAAAACAATAACTAGGAACAGTTTATTCCCGTCTATTAAAAACCGTGACTCATCGCCAAAACCAGTCCAATTATTTTAAAACCAAACACTTTGCATACACAAGTGCAATATATTAAAATTGACCGGTCAAAGCTTATCATCGCGGACGTCCTGCGCTCCTCGTATCGTCGCCTTATCAACAGTAGAGGAAACAGGCGAATGTTTTTATTTGTGTTAGTCTACCCACGCCCACGCGTGGTGTTGCTCGGATTCTGCGAATTATTTTAATTGTATTTTATCCCAGTATGAACGTGATTAGTGTTGATTTTGTTGTGGATTTAAATTGTGCGTAAAAAGGATTGCACTGAAGTGATTTTAGTTTTTGACATTTTGTACCTAGTAGATACATTCAAGGTAAGAAGAACTGTAGAATAAGATGCAATTAAAGTTTTTTTTACAAACAAATACAATCATCTTTATGGTGGATCATAGGTATAAGAAAGATTACATCTCATAGATAGAGCTCAACTATGTCCCGCCACGTGGGCATATTACAGGTTAGCAATCAATGATTTATCTTTAAATATCATTTAAATGAGCAAGTAAATTAAATTAGCACCGACAATGTTTATAACGTAAGTTAACAAAAACCATTTTAGTGCAGCTCAGTTTATTTCTCCTACTAAACAATTTCAATTAAAAGTCATTTAGATCTTCTCGTACTACTTACAATTCCTCTCGAAGTCTCAACATTATGCAACTGCTGACAATTAGGATTCCTCAACCGGAAGCCTCTACAACTCCATCGTCCAACTGGTGGGAAGTGGGAGGGGAGGACTTGGCAAAAATTCCCCCTTAACGAGCACATTGTCCTTTTTGTTTGGACCTCCTTTGTGAAGGGTTTCGCAGTCCTTAATTATGGCATTGAACAAGTTTTGTGCCTATTTCATTGGTTATTATTACTAATTTTCTATAAGTTTTGCGAATTTGTTTCAGTAATTTAAAGTATCTTAGTCTGATGTCTTGCTGTAGATAAATGTTCACTTATTTCATTTTAAAAAAAATCATTATCGAAACGACAACAGACGTTATATACGATTCACATGATGTTATATGCTTGTTTTAAGAGTCTATGACAAATAAAGTTATTATCTTATTACAGAAGGGTCTCTCGTTTCGGTCGGTTTAATAAACTATCCAACTGAAAAGAATATTAGCTCTCAGGCATCTAGAATTGTATCTACTTCCTTTGAAACCTTTTCATTTAGTATTCTCTTTCAAACGTGTCAGCAATCGGACCGTGAAATAAAGACCTAGTTGACATTTCCCTTAAAAATCTTTTCACGTGCAATCCGCATACTCAATTACAGAGTCCAGAAATGAGGTACAGTCAAAACTAATTTTATTTTCTCAAAGTCCTTTGAGTTTGGCCTCTTGGGATGTTTGCCTTAAATTAAAAAGTTTTCGCTCCGTCTCAAGAGCGCTCGAACATGGCCGGTTTATTTCCTTCTGATACTTTTTCCTTAATGATCTCATACGATTAGACTGTACATAGCACTAGATTAAAAGAAATTTTTCGAGAGTGGCCTTCGATATTACGAGTAAGCTTTTCATAAAATATTATTCGGTAATGAGAAGGATATGAAAATTTTAACAATGGAAACTGAATTGTATTACGTAAAATGTTAAGATTTTTGTTTATAAGAGCATAATAAAGAGCTTCTGAGCGCGTGTTAGAGTATTGAAATTAATATGGATGTTGAATATCATACTCAAATCAAATACATAATAATATGGAATAATTTATCAACAACAGAAATACAATTATAATAAACGAATGTACCAGTTACTCTACTAATTAATCTGCGGTTATTCTAGGAATTTGATAAAGACACTTCCTTGTCAGCGCCAGAAGCGAAACTTTATACAATAACGCTTGAATTCTTTAACGTTTAAAAACATTTAGTTATTTCGCATATTTATTCAAATATACAGAAACTTTATATTACATGCAAAGGTCCTGCACCAAACTAAAACAGCAGCAAACAGAATGAGTCACTCCACTAGGCAAAGAATAATGTACTCTATTTATCTCGTTGCAACGCAGATAAATGCTCCCATTTGACTTTATCTGCCGCCTGTATTGCCTTACTCTCTCTACCATCCACATTGAAAGCTGTTTCACCGTCTGCATTGTATTCTTTGTATCCCGAAGCCTTATTATTCCTAATTATCTCATGCCTTTCTATCCCTGTCCCTTTATAAGGATTCTATATCTTTGTTATTTATTTTTGATCAAGTCTCTCGTCGGATCGAGTCCATACACTAATGAATGTATAGAAAAATTGCCAAATTTAAAAACATTTCTTTTGTGGGATTCACCTTTTTGTCTTTTCCTTTATTGTTATCTCCTTAAGGCTTCTTATGTTTGCCCTTTGATGCTGTTTTTGTTATGGGTGTAAGCGTCATACTTGTGTCATATAAATCATTTCTCAAAGAATATAAACTGATCTATGTTTTACTTTATATCACAGTTTTTTTTAAATTCCGGCAATGGCAATAAATCTATTTACTAAAAGTTTCATTTATAGTTTCTTTTTGAAACGTAGTGACTCTTTCAAAATCAAATTTTCACTCTATTTTCCCAATTATGTTGGAAAGTATAGTACTATTAATGTCTCTGAATTACGTTAATCCTTCAGTAAGTACCTCAAAGGTTAACTGGAAGAGATCCCTAAATATTATAATTTCTCCTTTGTATACTGAAACGGCACGTGCAGGGTGGGACGCCCAGCCGCTAGATGGACCGACGACATGAAGAAGGTGGCCGGAAGCGGCTGGATGCGGAAGGCGGAGGACCGGGTGTGGTGACGTTCATTGGGGAAGGCCTATGTTCAACAGTGGACGTCTAAGGGCTCATATGATGATGATGATGCTGAAACCACCTCATTGGCTTAGTGGTTTGGTCTTTGTAATCGAGCGCCGTGAGTCGTGGGTTTGATGCCCACCAGGGACAGACAACTTGGACAACTTGTACAATTTGTACAAGTTGATCCCGTTCTGGATGTTGTATTTGTGAATTGTCCAATCCCTGTTTAATCCCCATAGCACACGAGAAAATCCCAGTTTGGGATAAGAGAAGTGTATGTATATATTATTTACTTGAGTAAAAGAAAACTCATTCATTTTGATGATGATGACACATATGTTACAATACCTGTATTGTAACATATGCGTCATCATCATTAATTAGATACCTGTAGCATTTACACTTGCATTGTTGTTCTAGGCCTGGGCCGGCTGCACCCGTACGGTTCGGGCAGCAGCGGTTCGAGCGGTAGCGGGCGGCGGCGCGCGCGCAGCCGCGGCCTGTCCGACTCGCCCACCGCGCCGACTACTCCGACGTCGGCGTCTGACAACGCGTCCGACGCCACGCTAACGGACTCTGAGCTGCCGCTAGCGAGGGATTCCACTCTACTCGTCCAAAACGGTAAGGGCTTTTTATACAATAATTTTGCATTTATTATACGTACTTTCTAATATAATAATTTTAGACTCGAGCAAGGTTTTAGGTACCTAATATGCGTGTCGTGATTCAAACTAACTATGAAATAACTAACTTTAGTCAATTTAACTGAAATATAAATATGTTACATGCAATCAAGTTTGATCTAACTAGTTTCTACGTTCTTGCTATAAATATTACCATTATCAACTATTTTGCTAATAGTTTGCTCATTGTCCCAAACTATTGCATATTCAGCGGTATTTTCCAATAATCCCTTGGCATTCAGTATTTCGACATTTTCATCCATATTTCGTCTTGGAGCGACCTTGTAACTTCGATTTCGTGTTTCACCCCCTTTGTAATGTTTAAGTGAAATATAAGTGAGACTGCGCCATTCGTTTTCCGTTTCACGTATCAAACGCTATTCGTTATATCGACGAGCTATTTGTTTTCCTTTGTATTATCCAATATTTCTTGTGTTTTCCATACTTTCATTGTTTTCGTTCGTAAATTTTTAATATTTACTTTGAAAGATACCATAACTTTTTATATAACAAATCTTACTTCTCTGACTTTTTTGGAACATAAAAGAGACGCTTAACGGAATCAAAAACCATCACGAAGCTTTAGAAGATTTTTACATTGAATGTTTATTTCCTATACCAGAACTATATAATAATATTACGGAACCTTATCTGTGTCATGTGTTTCTATACCTGAACATTAAAGATATTTAACAGTCCTGTAACTTTAAAAGGCAACCTTTTGCATCTCGCTAACAGAGGCTACAATACGGCGGTGAAAGTGATTAGGTGGATGCAAAATGAAGCATGCGATTTCTGGTATTATGGCGTAGACCTGGATGTCTCGACTTTTAAAATACCTGAAATAGATTTATCAGTGAAAACTAAGGAGAGATTACAGACTAACTGTAAACTGATGGAGCTTTATGCTCCTTACGATGTTAAAGAATACATAATTATCAACGAACTCCTATAATTTATTTCAGATTCTATAATTTATGGACAATAACAAATACAAAAATATAATGTATTCCGTAATATCTTATTTGAATTTAATCTCTGTATGGGTCTAATATTTATATTTTTAGCGCCACTAGAGACTGTCTAATGTCCTTGTGTGTCAATATCTAATATCTAGTATTCTTACGAAGATGCTGTTCGTACATGTTCGTTAGTAGACATAAGCCTTTCTCAAAGCAAGGCACCACACCTGATCATCCGCTTTCCTAATTCAACCGCATTCAGCCACCTTTCTTTAGTTAGTCCATGGTTTAAATGAATATTAATTATTAGCATCAAAGGGAGGCCATTAGTAACAATTTTACTTAGACAAATCGTAAAATCAAAAGGCAGTGCGTTGTCTTTGCTTATAGAAGCGGAGTCGCGTGTAAATACTTTCGATGTAGATAATACATTACGAGCATACGAGCCTTTGAATCCTTGACCTAAAAGTTGAAGCTCAGTTTAATAATGTTGACCATTCTAGTTACTCCCTTTTTCGAAATTCAGACAAGCGACGGTGGCACAGGGCCTCCCTCGTTCACGTAATGGATTTTTATCGTGTCGGTAGTCCATGAAAATTGAATAGGAAATCCTAGGTTCCCGCTTTAATTTGCCTACCATCGGATTCTATAATCGTTCTAGATTTCACTGAATGCAATCTAATTGGAATTCCCTCGATGTGCCGCAACGATTAAACCGATATCGTTATTGGGTCGAATTCTATCTCGCACACAATTGTTTTGATTTTGTCAAGAAAGTCTTGTTATTTGAGTTTAACGCTTTCTCACAGCTACAATTTCGCATTAATTGTATTTGGAAGCATTATCATTTAGCTTATTATAATCCCAATTTGGACGTATTTCTGTTCTCATGCGGAAATAACCCAACATGGCTACACTGGGCAGACATAATAAATCAGACACTGCACATAAAAGGGATTTCATCTTAGTATTTAATAAAATAACTAACCTAACTCCAACTCACGGATGGCAATAGTTTCACGTGTTGTTCCACGTTCCACAGTAACGACTCGATCCACAAATTACAAGCGAACATTTCCGATCCAACCGCTAGTTTTCAATGTTTTCGCCCGGTCCGTAAACTTTGCCACCGAAATTTGGGTTCTGTGTTTGTTTGCATTCAGTTTTTGGGTCCCAATTTAAACTATCGCAGCTTTTATTTGTCGTTTAGTACGACATTTATCGTTCCGCGGTCTGTTCCTAAACCCTTTGTTTGGACGAATTTGTTCCGTCCGTGTTTCGCTTTTACCGAAAATTCGGGATTATTTGTCAGTGTATAATGGGAGTTACGTTTAATCTTTAATTTGGGTCGGCCGATGTCGGTGGACATCATTTTGGTCGCAAGTTAATTTCGGTAAGTGATGTTATCCATAAACTTACAACGTACGTATATTTTGTACATTAGGAAATTATTTATATTGAAAACTTTTTAGTTCACAAAAACTTTGTTAAATATGCATATATTCTTGCATATGTCCACGTCTTGCCTTGTACTTTCTAACTAAGGACACTTCAATTAAAGAATTTTCATCTTAACTGAAAGAAAAGATACGACATCGTCATTTTAAAGAAGAAATTATTCAATAATTCTATGACTCTCAGTATAGCACACTAAAGTTTATTACCCCCAAAAACCAATCACCGAACGATTCTATATTTAAAAACGATGCTCAAGTCACAAATCGGTCAGATAGCCGTCATAAACGAGCGACAAGTCGTAAACGGGAGTCCGCCAGACGAATGTGTTAAACAATTTGATATGCGGTAACAACGACATTTTTATGCCCTCGATATTTTGGTAGGCTGGCGAGTGTCTCCTTTAATTGCGACTATTAAACGCATGTTTGTGACGGATTGTCGAGCGATAGATGACTTCGAGTGTTCCTTTTTTCAAAACAGCATCTTCCGTCTCTGTTACTCATTTTTGTTCACATGGAGTTAGAATAGGATGGATGTATAGGATAGTGTTGCGTCGGCCGTGGGATAATCAGAATGAAAGCCGGAAATTCGTTAACGAATATGGCAGCGCTTCGTTAAATTTTATGTGTGTTTGCTTAATGAATGAATGTCTTTTTAAATTTCCATATGCTGTTGTGTAGTGTTTTTTCAATCTGGTAGACTAACTACAAAGCCAAATGCGAAGCTTTCACATGTTTAAAATGAGTATATATAGCTTCGTACCAATGTATTACTAGGCACAAACACAACACTAACACAAAGATATTATATAGTTTATTATGTACTTTGAAGATCTATTTTAGAGATAAGCTTGCCTTTGTACAAAAAATAATTGTATTTTGTTTTAAATGTGCAATATAGAATAATATGATAATGGGCTCGATTCTGAAGGCACAACGTTAAAATTTGACAGCACTAAAACAGTTGCTAGCCTTGTCAAACAGTATTATGAAGATAAAGACGAAACCAATTTTAGCGCTGTCAAATTTTAATATTGTGCCTTCAGAATCGTGTATTATTTGGCACCGGTGTAAAGGCGAAGTGACAGACTATCCTTACAACTCCATATTGCTGATTAGATGAGGTTAGGCTAGTAACAGACTATAACTATCCTCTCAGAGAGTTAGTTTACTCGCCAGTTTAAAATGCTTTAAAATACCAGTAGGTAACTTTCAGTCCACGAAAAATACCTAAATTAGTATGGTTTAGTGAAAAAAAATATCAAGAATGTTGATCCCGTTAATGTCAATGCGACGCTCCTTTTTCGTCTTTTTACTATTTTACACCGCGAAAATTGCGGAATTAAGGCTTCTGTATTCATCCATCAAGGGAATACCTACCGTGAAATTTCGTTCGCGCAAGGCACTCCTTAATCCTTAAGACGAATATCTCAAACTCACGGACGGAGCGGAATAATCGCGAGGTTGTGACGAGCGAGAAAAAAGTATAATTCGTCACTTAATCCGAGCAGCTAGGGGATCGAGCTTAACAAATATCTAGCATTAACCGTGTCAGACGCGTTTTACGTTAAGAACTCGCATAAAGATCCGACAATAATGTTATGATCTTATCATGAAATTCTGCGAGAATTACTGAAATGGGATAAATATTTAATTCGCCTGAAGATTTGTTTTAAAACCAATTACTAAAAGAAGATAGTGTGAAATATCGTCTCCCAGATACCATATTTTGAAGTACATTGAACACTAATCTGTCTACAAATGAAGCAAATACCTTTATTGTAATGACCTGATGGACTTTAGGACACAGACGAATGTAACGAATATCTTTCAGTCAAAACAAGCAATATCATCATATATTTATAATAAAAGACCTAGAAGAGAGCCCTGTGGTAGTTCTTTGGCTTACCCTTTGGAAGTTACCTGTAACGGTTTAGCTTTTGGGTCGTAGCTTATGTCATCATAAGAAAATGTGGCGTTGCTTGTTATTTGTACCGATAGCTTTTCGCGACAAACCCGGCACAAAGCCTGAACCTCCTTAGTTTGCTCGAAAGCACAAAGGAGTTCGGTATCAGCCCGCCGATTCGGCAGACCCGAAAAAGTACTCCTTTGAGACCAATCCTTTAATACTAATTGAATCATAATTTGAAGAGACGGAAAGTTTCTTTTTATGTAAATCTTTTGGCCTCGGAAGGCTCAAAGGTCTAAGAAATTGGGTCGAAATAATCTTGGGATTCGGGACGGACGGAAGACATAATCGCGATTATAAATTTATTCGAATTGAATTTCTTTTTTCACATAACAATTTAAATGGGTACGTTTTTAAACTGAAAGGAGTACACGATAAAGGCGTGTTTCCGTATTTGACGACATCTGTATGTCCATCAAAAGTCCATTAAGCGGTCCATTTCATGCGTTCGCTTGTTAATCTCTTCTCTGCATTTATAAAGCTTAACGCCTGTCTATTTGTCTGTCCGTTTATAACTCCGGATCCGCTGGCTCGATTGCTGTTGCATAAATATCACGCGTATTCTATTTTGGAAGACATTATTTTCGTGCTATTTCTTTTGATATTTTCCCTTAATAGCCCTCATAGTAAACGTCAAATCAGAAAACAATTTGCCATCGCGCACGTGGGTGAGCGGTAAACCTTTCTTTCGCAGACAATTTCCGAAAATTTTCTATCTCCAAGATTTACAATGTTCTCATCTCGCAAAAGAAAATAGCACCTCCAATCCCATTATCGATCCCCTATTCCAGTATTTTCCAGTACAATTTGCGATGCGCCGGCGAGGGCGAGCAATTTTCAAACTTAAATGAAAATATCGAGGAAGGCAGGAAGGTTGCACCCGGCTTTCGCTTCGTCTACGGGCGTCTTCGGCAACCCGTCGATAGTTCGCATCCGTTCGCTGTCGACCGCAGGCTTCATTCAGCCTTTGTCTTGAATTTACCGGGGGTTTGAGCAGTATATTTACGAATTTTACATTGAATTAAATGACCATTGAAGTCTAGGCTAAATAAAATATAGATTTTTGTTTCATTGTATTTGTGTATCGATGGGTCAGTTCGATAGGAGAACAACTCGAAAAACACTGTTCTAAGAAAGTTTTTGACTTTCATACAAATGAGTTTTCCTATGGTTTTAGTATGTATGATATGGGAATAGATATTTTGAGGTTGTCGCTTACTTATCTGGTAAATGCCAGCTAAAGCGAAGCGATGGCATTACTTACTGAATAATATATATATATTTTTGGATGTTGCCAATTTGAAATAACCAATCAGTCATACTTTGAAGGCTACTAACGTATTTTCAAGTGTCAGTTAGCTGCATAGAGCAAAGCTTAGTGAATTGGAAAATACGTGAAATACAATAACAAAACAGTGAAACAAAGCACCTATAGCAACAAACAAACAACTAAACTAAAAAACATGAATTAAAAACAAAGTTAAATTCCTTTTTTAAAATCGTTTTTTGTTATTATCACAAAGTTTTCAAACATCTGACAGACGACCTAAATATAACCCAGACCAGAAAACCTAAATATAAAACAAAAACGCAACACACAAAGAAATCAACAATACCTACGCCACGAATCCAACTAAGAACTATTAAAAAACTTTAAATAGAAAAAAGAAAGAAAACCTATTTAAACAATGAATGGAACGGGCCCTTGTGAGCCCCTATTTACATCGTTAGCTTTCCATTCTCACCTTATAGCAATCGAACGAGTATTGTTTGCGATGAAACGAATGCTCCCCGATATCGCGGTTGTATTTTATAGAGAGACAAAAGCCTGAATCCGAACTACTGAATAACATATAGAATATTGGGTGCGAAACGATACAAGCTAGAGATTGTATGGTTATTAACATGATATATTATAATGTTTATTTATCTGTGGCTTATACAGAAGATTTAATGAAAATTTTCTGAAAACTAATTTATGAAACAAGAGAATTAGCCCATGCGGGGTTGTATCATATTTAAACCATCGGTTCTTCGTCAAGTAATGACGTCCAAATGGACTTCATTGAGGAGAAAAACATATCTGATCCAATAAGGGCATTAAGGAGACTAAACAGAGTTACCGTCAGTTTTCACGAACTACGACAAAAGGGATTCAAATAAGAAATTTGATTCGAACTAGATGGTTCTGAAATATAGATGTATTGTTATTTTAGTAGTTTGTGTCTGGTTGTTGTAAACATCAATGAGGCCTCCCCAACCAGACTCAAACCAGACGGTCAGCGTGGGGAGTGTAGGCCAAATCCTCCGTCTGTCTCCGGTAGATGAGAGAGGGCTGTGCTCCTGCAGTGGAGATAAAATAACCTGATGATGATGTGTTTGGTCTATGTATGTATTGTATTATTGTTAAGTATACTGTTAGTATCATCAAAAAACACTAAACGCATTATAATAGTCCTGTCATTTATATTGAAAAAAGATGTAGTAAGTAACGAAGGTAGAGGAGAGATGTTGCATTGGATTTGACATTTAGAGCATATGGGTGAAGGAAGAGTGACAAAAGAAATTTACAGTGCGAATGTAGTAGGAACTTACAGCTAGAGGTCGTCCTAGGATGACGTTCAAGGATCAAATTAGTAACGTCCTCAAGAAGGCTGGGTTCCGCAGTGAGCAGAATAAAAGGAGGTGCATGAGCAGGTTGATGAATGTGACTGTGGCTAGTCAGGATCACACAAAGAGATCCATCGTCTCTGCCTACCCATTTGAAACCTATTTGTTATTGTTTTTAATTTTGCAAAATTTGGAAACTATTAATGCTTAACATACATACATAGACTTAGAATTTTGATCGATGTAAAAGGTTACCTTGGGATAATCAAACGCATTTATTGGAGTAACAAAAATTAACGTATGCATTTCCAAACGTGACCTGAGCGAGACCTCTAATCTTTCATAAATAATCTTTCTTAAATCTAGACAAGCCTCTAAGCCTAGAAACTTTATGTTTTGCATAAAAATGCCTCAAATTACGTAGTAAGACTACGAAAGGATTTTTTGGAATTGCACCCATATTTAATTATAATTCCAGGCGGTAAAGAAAAGCTACAAAAGAATAGTTACTAAACAGAATACAGCTTTAAGATACGAGTACTTCGTTGGTGCAACAACAAAGGGAGAAGAGAAGACATAAGTGAAGGTGGCAATTTTTGCGCCCTTTCCAAATTTCCTCGTCTATTCCCGTTGCGTCTTCAAAAGCCTTTGTGTCTACGAGTTAAGGCCCAATTTTCACTTGTTTAGTAACGCATGCCATGTTACAGTTTTTTTATTTATCTGAGGGGGACACAGGAAGTTTTCGAGTGTTATATATCGCTCATTCGCATCCAACTTGGTAGATTAATTCTGGAGGTGTGAAAATGTGTTGTCAGCAATTTTCTTATCGTTTCAACCGAAGTCGTCATCGTACCCTCGTTCAATTTAATTTTTGACCCATACAATTATTCTATCCCTATTTGCATTATCACACAACCAGCAAGACGTGTCGTTTTATTAAGTTTCCGGAAAATTAATTAACTGTTTGTGTTGTTCAACTTCATCCAATATTTGATTTTTAAACACCACTTTACAAATGAAACTTCACTTTTCGCAACTTAAAAAAGCCAAAAGCAAAAGTTAAGAACCGATAACGTGTACACCAGAATCCCATTCTCACACAATGTGGTGGTAGTGAGAAGTCCTGAAAAGAAGTTGTTAACAAAAATACGACTCTCGCACTGCCTGCGGGGCCCTGATAAGGCAGAAGGATCCGCAGTAAATACCCGCGCGGGGAACCGCTCTTGAGAGGGTCCTAGTTATAGAAGCAAAGCGATTTCGCTCAGAGCAGTGAACGTCCCAATGTCACAGCAAAAAGGACATGTGTCTAATCACAAACTTAGACTATGTATGGTAAGCAAATTAGAAAAAAATAAAACACCCAGCCCTGGATCAAAGTTTACAAAGTTGTCTCACTTTTAACGGGGATCGCGCAAAATATAACCTCGTTCGAGGCATACATCTAAAACACGAGGCAAAAAGAGCGACTCAATATCAGAAGAGAGCATGACGTGTCATGATCACTGTCTATAAAGCAATCAATGTTTTCAACTATATGTTAGTTACCCTCGGCTTCCTCCCTCGCGTAGATTCAAAACTATCACATGTTCATCTCCATTACCCAGATGTATGAAAAACCAAATAAAATAAATAAAAAATAAACTCACTTTCACATATGTATATAATATGATATTATTATACATATTATAAGGTTAACTGAAAGAAATCAGTAAGTGGAATAAAGTCCGCCCTTCAACACAGTTTTATTCCCATTTGTTATTTTTGTTGTTAATTTTGGTACAAAAAAGCGTTTACATACATGGCTAATTCTCATCGCCACGATTCTCATCGTCACCTTCGTGGTAAATTCTATTTTTTGCTTATATAAACTATTTTTATCAAAAATCTAATAGCGCTTGATAATACGAGTAAATTTATAAGTAAATTAATGAAATCGTGAGTCTCGGTTGGAAGTAATAATGTTTTGAAGTTCTAGATGCCACGAAAGTGACGCGATGATCCACGAAAGTGACTCAGTAACTTTACAGCCATTATTTTCTCAGAATTGACTACTGGTTATGAGACTAAATGTTCATGAAATAACAACTTAATCTTATTTTCATAACTCAACAGGCAAATACATGATATTCAATCAAACGCAGAGAGAGTTACCAGTTCGGTCCTAGGTTCGGTCATCCTACGAAATAGGTTCCTATTATTACTGATATGCTATGTCACTTAAAACTACATAATTTTAGTGAAAAGTTCTTATTATAGAACATTATTAACGTAGGAAATAAATAGAAACTTTACTGTGGTTTTATTAATCAGGTACTTATATTTCGGAGGATAGTTTTACTCTAAAATACCCTCTTTATACATGTGATAACATAATAACATACCTAATGTATCTAAACTTATAACAATTGTGCATAATTTGAGTATACTTTAATTATAATATCACTGCTAATTTGTGACATTCACAAATAATCAGTCTCCGGTGATAAAAAATAATCAAAAACTTAACCTAATTAGTTGTAATATAAACTATTTCCTAATGATGAATCAAATAAGTCTTTAGAACTTAGATACTACTTTTAGTCTGAACTTAAGAAAGGCTAAATCTCTCAAAAAATAAAAACAAAACGTTACACGTTGTTAGGCAGCACTTTTACTTTTCAAAAACAAAAACGTTATTCTATAAAAAAATCTCATTACAAGAAGACGGTAACATCTTCGAACAATAAAAGAAAATATCAGAACGTTACGTTTGCGTAAATCAAATATATTGTAACTCGAATCTGGATCATCATCAGACCAGAAGCTACGTTGGTGTTGAGGGTTCATTTTTACCATCTTGGTTCGAAACCCTAAAAACAACGTTAATATACTTACTTACTTACTTTAATTAGTACCTACCCATACTTCATGTTTAATTAGTTATCTATTAATAGTGTAGTTGTTAATTTATCATGTAAATATACTTACTTATGTATTCAAAATACATCAAACTAGTTGATTTTGTAAATACGTATACACCAGTCGCTATATTTCGAAATAAAACAATGCAAAAAATCACTTTCGTGGCAAAAAATCACCTTCGTGGGTAAAACGCCACGAAGGTGATGCCACGAAGGTGACGAAAATATCCCTTTTTTATAAATTCCTGCAAAGTTTAGGTGTATTGTTTTAAATCAAATACTACATAAATATCTCGAACATTTTGGAGTTTCGATGAGCAACTTTAATTTCCATTACCAAAATACAATGCACAAATATGTTGTCCACGCAAGTGATCGGTATACCTACGAATAAATATAAACTTACCAATATTTTTTACTCACGGAACGATGAGTCGCTCGTCCCACTTCTGCGAAGCAGGAACACGACTGACGATGACCGAATCGAACTCTGTGATTAGTTGCTGCTGTTGTATTCAACAGCAAGCCTTTATTACTACTCAAATCTTAAGTACCTAAAATCGTGTGACCGACACATATTGTGTTTCCAATTCAAAATAATGACGAAAAGCTTTTTTTTACACCAACGTATGTAAAGTGTATTTAATTACGATGACTTTGGTATATATAACATACAAATACACTGAAATTTGGTAAAGCAGTAACCAAATGTTTTACTGCAACGGGAAGTGTGACACGATGAGAATACGAAAAATGGCCCCGTTTTTGATCGTTCGTGTTAATTATTTATATTATTTTTGCTTCAATTACGGCAAGTTTTATTTATTTTGTGACCAAATAGATGTTTTATCTACCAATCCACAAGTTATGTTTTTAACTTATACTGTTTAGGAAATATAACTGTGTGACCATAAAAATTGAGTATCAATGAGAAGTACCCACATACATAACATTGTTCAGTATTAAGCTTAGTAACTTAATTGTTCATTACTATTATCTGTATTAAATAAAATATTCCATAATTTTTTTGCAGTTTTTAAAAAGTTATATCTATGTGCATGTTTCTCATCCCTATAAAAGACAGTTTTTGGAAATGACTGTATACAACAGATTGTTATTTTTATTTATTTATTTATTATTTTATTAGAATCGATGTCTACGTCAGTTTTCATTCTCTCCTAGACTTTGACTTGTACCACAACCTCAAGAAGGTATTTAGAACCTGCTAGATGAATACCTTAAGATTTCGAACTCGGATGACGGTGTTTTCAAAGAAAACGTGTATTGATGAGTTAATTAAACTTGGAATTTTGCGCCTTTCCCAGAATGTAAAGTTTCCCAAAATTAATGTTCTCGGAACAAAGGATCGGTGCGTAACAATATTATGAAAGAGTTATTAGTATTTTGTAAATACATACCTGTAGAATGCGTGAATGGATAATTGGTTTGTGATATTGAAGTTATTTTCATCACCGCACTACCAGGCGTGGGGAAGGGCTTCATCCTTATGTAGTGGACATACCATGCTCTCGTACGAAGCGTTTTGCTTCCGCTTTCATAATGCGGACTGCTTAGGAGTGGAACTAACGTAAAGTTTGAAAAAAAATCACATGACATATGTATATACATATCCATTACATTTGTCTAATCCCAAACTAGGAGTTTACTCCTGTGCTATGGAAATAAAACAAGATAGGACAATTCACAAGCATAAACATCCAGACCGAAACCAACTTGTACAAATCGCACAAAGTTGTTTAGAAATCTAACCCACGAGCTGTGGGGCTCGAGTCCAATGACTAAGCCACTAGACCAACGAGGTGGTCCATTGAATATTAGTATGATACGTTGATTTAAGAAACCAGCCAAGTACGTCTTCTAAAAATTATTTGCGAAGAATAATGCGAAACCAATTACGTCTTTCATCATCAGGTTATTTTTGTCTCCACTGCAGGAGCACAACCCTCTCTCATCTGCCGGAGACAGACGGAGGATTTGGCCTACACTCCTCGCGCTAGCCAGACAGGTTGGGGAGGCCTGATTGATGTTTTATAATGTATTCCCTTAGTCGCCTTGTACGACATCCACGGGAAGAGTTGGAGTGGTCCTATTCTACTCTACCGGAACCACACGGCATATACGTCTTTATAATTGTACAATTTTGATGACCACTGGTATTTCGACATTGAAGTACATAATCTTTTATGTAGATGATAAATACGGCTTCCGGTTGGCATAATTTTTACATCCTTTTTAGTAACGTGTCACCTAGTAGTGATATCAGTTTGATTTTTTAGGATAACTTTATTACTTTTGGGAATAATCGATTGATGACACTTTTCTAAACATACATTTATATACATCTCCACATCATCACACACACTCATAAACACACACACATCCTACACACTCTGTGACACCCTAGCCCAGGCCCCAACAGAAAACCAGCGCTGCACCTTCCTGCACTTCCCTTAGTTGGGGACCTCTCGCTTGCACAACATCGTCTACCCCTTAATTTTAAAATAACGTAATAATTTTGTGTAATTTAATTAATAATTTGTACAATAATGATAATTAATGTGTATATAATGTTAAATATGTTGTGTTAATGAATAAATATTTTTTCTTTTCTTTTTCCTTCTGTTCCCCACTAAAATACAATGTATGCAAAATAAATATAAATAGATACATTCAGAAGTCCTAAGAGGATAGATAAATAGAGTTATAAGTGCTAGGAGCTGACGTAGTACAATGTAGTTGTATCGTATATAAAACCTACTTATATATAAAATAAATTGTTTAAGAGTGGTTTTTTGCAGTGTCATATTAGGTTACCTGTTGTAATACTATGATAATGGGCCCGATTCTGATGGCACACATTTAAAATTTGACAGCGCTAAAATTGGTTTCGTCTTTATCTTCGTAATACTGTGTGACAAGGATAGCAACAGTTTTAGTGCTGTCAAATTTTAACGTTGTGCTTTCAGAATCGGGCCCAATATTTATTATAAATGAATTAAAAAAATATATATATATAAAATTTTGAATGTTACTTAAATGTATATCACTGAGATTTTAAAAGCTATGCTGTTGATAGTTTTTGTAATCCGTGCGTAGTCCTTTATAGTAAATCCTGCATTTGCAAAATTTTAAAAATATTAAAGTTTTCTACAAAATATATTCCTGCTTCCAATAAAAAGAGCATTTAAGCACTTTTCAGCGAACCAACTAAATTTTATTCATAACACCCCAAACTCTCGCTTCCATATTTTTAAGCATAATTTTATACATAATTCATAGAACAATAAAATCCCTTCGGTACACTTTGCTTTCCGAAAATTCCATTAAAACTCTCTCCGGATACCTAATTTTTTTAACTTTTTTTTTCGTTAACACAAAGAACACTCGAAGCCCTAAAATTGAGTTAATCTTCCGACTTTGAGTATAAAAATATTGCTGGAAAGACAACGGGGAATAAGGAAATTAAATTTACAACCGGAACCCTGGGAAATGATGCGATGTGTCCCTGGTACTAGGGCGCAAGGGTACATCAAAGGTGTTAATGACAAACTCAAGAACCTACTAATTTCATTGTTATATGCTGGAAGACCTGGCGACACTTCGACCCTTCAGGATCTTTTGTTGAACACCCCTGTACAAAGGAGAACTAATATATTTATGCCAGGAAGACCTGGCGACACTTCGACCCTTCAGGATCTTTTGTTGAACACCCCTGTACAAAGGAGAACTAATATATTTATGCCAGGAAGACCTGGCGACACTTCGACCCTTCAGGATCTTTTGTTGAACACCCCTGTACAAAGGAGAACTAATATATTTATGCCAGGAAGACCTGGTGATACTTCGACCCTTCAGGTTTTTTTGAACCACACGGCTAACTAGTCTTACTTATTCTAGCTAACCAATTACTAATCAAAGTGTGTACTTTTAGGCTGAAATAAATATATTCATTAATTCCTCCGTTCGTTCGAGGTATTTATTAACTAGGTGAATTCGACGTGAATATTAGCCGTGTGGTTCCTTTAAATAAAAATAAAATCAAAGTTCTGGTTGTACGTACGTGTTTATTTAAACTCTCGACCTCACAAACCAAAACAACAACAAGGACTTGAGCTGTATTCTAAATTACTCGTCGAATGACTAAGACATTAGTAACAGACTAGAGCTAGTAGTTCCGTGTGGTTCCCGGCTTAGAATAGGGCCACCCCTGTCTTTCCCGTGGGTGTCAAGGCGACTAAGGGATTGCAGCAGGGACAGGCAGCAGCGTTCACCTGTGTGTGTATATTAAGATCATGACTGCGATCACCAATCCGTCTGCTAAGCATGGTGATTATGGCAAATCCCCCAATGGACATCTAACCAAAAGTGATATTGCGGAGGCCTATGTCCAGCAGTGGACGTATTTAGGCTGATGATATACTAGTAAGCTAACATTAGCGTTGCTAAAATTCCTTTTCCATTTTCATCTCCCGAAAAGTGCCTCTCGAAAATACCCGGCACTTCGCACAAAAGATACGCCCTCCTCTCGCCCCTGTCCGCTTTTGTCGGTGCATCGCCCAAATGCATCATTACGCCTGCCATGCACAATGCACCCCCATGCCGGGGCAGCGGGTGTTTATGACAATATTTGTTACGTCGGAGGATGGAGAGAAAATTTTGGTAATTGAAATTATTCGAGCATTTGGCCCGCGTTTACTCTCGTGTGTTTGTCTCACTATTGGCAGAGAATCCCACTAATATTATAAAAGTGAAAGTTTGGATATTTGGATGTTTGTTACTCAATCGCGCTTCAACCACTGGACGGATCACATATAGGTTAAGTCCTGGAATAGGATATAGGACAGTTTTTATCCCGAAGAAACATTCCATTCCTACGGGAAATACATAATAATTTGTGATGTCAAGTTGTCCACGCGGACGAAGTCGCGGGCAACAGCTAGTACTAAATATTACTACGTAAAGAAGCGACACTCACCTCCCCGCGACAGTTTAGAGCACGGCTGGCAGTACGCACTACCGGGCTGCCGCTGCTCGTCGGCGAGATCAACACTATAAGTTAGAAAGAGAAGCACTTATGTTGTTGACGCTGTCCCTCTATCGATAGACTGTACTCGCGCGCTGTACGGAGGCATCCCTTATTTATCACTTCTACACTTTTTTCTTTCAACACTAAAATATTTGTGTCATTATACGAGTATATGAGAACACCATATTCTTGGTTAAATGCAATTTGTCCTTTCAGTTACTCTAAGGTTGACTGGAAGAGATCCCTAAGTAGATAAGCCTGCCTTTATATAGAATTTTATTCCTATTTGTTATTATTGTTAAGTGATATCACTGGGGGCTGGAAAGTCGCTTTGCGACTGTTGTCATCGCGCAAAGTGACGATATATCGTCTCTGCGTACCCCTCTGGGACCAAGGCGTGAGCATTATGTAACTATGTTTGTTATTGTTGTTGTTAATTTTGATACAATTAAGCATTTGCATACATATATTTTCTCACATATTTCTTATTTAAAAAAGTCGTTTTTATCTGCGAAGCCTGTTTTTCTTGTCCACATAAAATTCTGTCAAAATTGTCTGGAAACTACTATTCTTTCCGACTTTCGATAGTGAATTTCCAAGGGGTATTTCCCGTGACCCCACACGAGGTCGCAGGTCAAAATACACATCCGGTGACGTCACAATAGACCGTATTACGTCGACTTCCGTTTCCATTATTCGGTACAAATCCTTGCTTAGGTGGCTGTCAATCTCACACCTTTGGGCAAAGAACGAGAAATCTGGATCATCCTAAATTAGATACGCGGTAACGAGCTCGCTTGCCTTCGTGATCAGGGTTGCCACATATCAGAAATGCACCAATGCTAATAGGATAAATTAGGTGTCCAGAATCAAAATGCACCCTTTTATACATACATACATACATACTGCCACGCCGGAGGTTGCGGGTTCGAATCCCGCTAGGGGCAAATGTTCGTATGTTGAATATGAATGTTTGTACCCAAGTCTTGGATGTTTATATATTTATTTAAGTATGTGTATCCGTTATCTAGCAACCATACCATAGGCTCTGCCTAGTTTGGGACTGGATAATTGGTGTGAATGTCTGAGATATTTATTTATTTATTTATTTTATACATAATGCTCACGCCTTGGTCCCAGAGGGGTAAGCAGAGACGATGTGTCGTCACTTTGAGTAATCTAATGTCACAAAGCGGCTTTCCTTCGCCTGCTCTCACTCTCTTTTCTCTCTTTTGCACAGGTAAAATTTTGGCAGTTTTTTTTTTCGCAGTTTATTTCTTAAACTTAAACATTACTACAAACTAACGCAAAATTAAAGTTACAATAAACAGCGATTCGTCTGATGCTTCAATAAAATCAGATTTTTGGTAGAACTATCACTTGTTGAAAACGAGTTCAAAGTTAGATTAGTATTTCTGATACTGCTAACTTATCGGAAACAACTCAGAAAATAAAAAAATATTTAAAAAAAAAACATTTAGCGCAACTTTCTTTCTAAGCTGAGACCTCCTTCTTCCTTAGCAACAGATTACATTTAAATTATTATTAAATTACCTATTGAAGTTGAATAGATCGATAAATATTTTATATAAATACTTACATTTCATTTCCGAAACGCATATGAAATTGGTGGTCATTTGCCATATCATTTTATAACGACATCCTACTAATATTATAAATGCGAAAGTTTGGATATTTGGATGTTTGTTACTCAATCACGCTTCAACCACGGTGGACGGATCGTGATGAAACTTGGCACACATATAGGTCAGGTCCTGGAATAGGACATAGGGCAGTTTTTATCCCGAGAAAAATACATATCATTCCTACGGGAAATACATTTGTGAAGTTAGGTTGTCCACGCGGACGAAGTCGCGGGCAACAGCTAGTAATAATATATAGTTCAAACAATTTCCCGTACATGCTACTATAAATCTATATTTGTATAAGTCGATCCTTCGACAACCCTAGCGACGATAATGGGTTTTCTTTTGCTAAGGGGAAAACCAATTTTGTTCGTAAAACATCAAAATATCTAAGTCAAGTTGGGGATAATCTGCCGAGTCGACGGTAAGTATCTTAGGTACGTGATATTACTTTGTTTTTGCCTTTTTGCCGGAGGCTGTATCGCATAAATATTGTAATAAGGAAGAGGAATTTACTTGAAGGCTTTAGTTTTTAGGGCGAGTTTTGTTAAAATTAGCAAACCACCAAATTGTTAGGAGTTTGTGTAAATTTATTTCATCATCAGCTGAAATACGTCCACTGCTGAACATAAGCCTCTTTCAGTGGACTGTCTATTGGGGGATTTGCCATAATCACCACGATTGGCAGGCGGATCGATGATCGCAGAAATGATCTTAATATACACAGGAGAACACTGTTGTCGCCGGATGGGCGTCCCTGGTGCTATCCCTCGCCTTGACGATACCCACGATTTAGGGTGGCCCTATTCTAAGCCGGGAACCACAAGGCAATATCTGTCTTTTAACTAATATTAATATTTAACCCTTTTTTTATTGTCACAAGAAAATAAAAACGCTAGCAATGAAATTCGCCTACAATTCTTTTACAACTCTCGCTTCTCAAAACTACGACATCCACAAAAGCTGTACCATTTATAATAACAATCTGCTGAATAGACAGGCTGTAAAGTCCGTATCTTTAACACGGACAATGAAAATTCGATCACGTAGGCCCATAACCTAGAATGGGATTTAAGGCGAAGTCTGCGATGTGAACGGTAAATAAATTGAATACTTTTGTAGTGCTCGTAAAAATGTTGGATCAGTTACGTATTTCGCGGAGTCTGCGTCCGCTACATCCGCAGTGGTACAATAAAACACTGCGGATGTAATAACAACGGACGTGGATCTTATTAGGTAATTCAAGGTGATTGGAGAGACATCACGCGATAGCTGCCTTTGAGAGCAAAGCAAATACTACTTCGCTATAATCTATAATAACTAATACTTAATGGGTGGGTGTTCTCAAGGCGACTAAGGGATTGCACCAGGGACGTGTAGCAGCGTTCTCCTGTGTATATTAAGAATGGTCTAAAGTAAAGATACCAATCAGCCTGCCAATAGTAGTGTTCAATTCAATTCAATTTACTCTTTATTGCACGTAAAGAATTAAAAAAGATGGATTAATAGAGTAACTTACATATGTACATCTAGGTCTTATCGCTAAAAGCTTCTTCTTAAAAAATTCTTCCAGACAGCCTTTGGGTAGAGGATAAGAATAACAGAAAAAAGGTAAGTTGTGCAGTTTATGGTAGGTCCCCCAATGGACAATCATCATCGTCAAGTTATTTTTATCTCCACTGCAGGAGCACAACCCTCTCTCATCTGCCAGAAACAGACGGAGGATTTGGCCTACACTCCCCGCGCTGGCCAAACGGGCTATGGTTACTAGATAACGGATACACATACTTAAGTAAATATATGAACATCCAACACTTGGGTACAAACATTCATATTCATCATACGAACATTTGCCCCTAGCGGCATTCGAACCCGCAATCTCCGGAGTGGCAGTCCGAAAGCTACCCTGTTTTCATCTAAGTCATAAGTGCTTCTTTTATAACTTGTAGAATTGATATCTCGGCGCTGGTCGATAGCGTGCTGGGGCAGATAACTTTGTACCGGCGGGCGGCGCGGCGCGAGCTAAACGGCGGCAATCATCATCATCAGGTTATTTTTATCTCCACTGCAGGAGCACAACCCTCTCTCATCTGCCGGAGACAGACGGAGGATTTGGCCTACATTCCCCGCGCTGGTCAGACGGGTTGGGGAGGCCTACAATGGACAATCGTTATAAAAAATTAAAATACTAATTTATGCTGATCTGAATATGATAAATGGTTTTGCAGATCGACCGATATTCTCCGAAATGCTTACTCCTCACCAAAGTAACGAAATTAGATTGACACAATCGTGAACCAAACTAAAAGTATCTACTTACTAATTTTTGATTATACGCCATAATGTTGTCGAGATGAATATTCTCTAGAGCGATATCATACCCTTATAAAGACAAGATCTGTTAATATGCAGTCCCCTTAACTCGCAAGTCACATCTGCGGGATTACACGAGGATCTCCGAATGTTTTCATAACTTGTACAAATATTATCTGCTTCGGAACGAATTAGCTTTATCATTCCGTTGTAATCCTTTCGATAAAAACGTGTCTTCTAGCTTTTCTGTTCTCTTTATAAGCACCAAAGGGTGGGGCGTTTTGATCCTAGCTACCATTAACAACTTCTAGTTTTTCTGTTCTCTTGGTAAGCACCAAAGGGTGGGGCGATTTGATCCTAGCTACCATTAACAACTTCGAGCTTTTCTGTTCTCTTGGTAAGCACCAAAGAGTGTGGCGTTTTGGTCCTAGCTACCATTAACAACTACAAGCTTTTCTGTTATCTTGGTAAGCGCCAAAGGGCGATAACCGTTTTGTTCCCAGTCAGCATTTACAACTTCGAGCTTTTCTGTTCTCTTGGCAAGCACCAAAGGGTGGGGCGATTTGATCCTAGCTACCATTAACAACTTCGAGCTTTTCTGTTCTCTTGGTAAGCGCCAAAGGGTGGGGCGTTTTGGTCCTAGCTACCATTAACAACTTCGAGCTGTTCTGTTCTCTTGGTAAGCGCCAAAGGGTGATAACCGTTTTGGTCCCAGTCAGCATTAACAACTTCGAGCTTTTCTGTTCTCTTGGTAAGCACCAAAGAGTGTGGCGTTTTGGTCCTAGCTACCATTAACAACTACAAGCTTTTCTGTTATCTTGGTAAGCGCCAAAGGGCGATAACCGTTTTGTTCCCAGTCAGCATTAACAACTTCGAGCTTTTCTGTTCTCTTGGTAAGCACCAAAGGGTGGGGCGATTTGATCCTAGCTACCATTAACAACTTCGAGCTTTTCTGTTCTCTTGGTAAGCGCCAAAGGGTGGGGCGTTTTGGTCTTAGCTACCATTAACAACTTCGAGCTGTTCTGTTCTCTTGGTAAGCGCCAAAGGGTGATAACCGTTTTGGTCCCAGTCAGCATTAACAACTTCGAGCTTTTCTGTTCTCTTGGTAAGCACCAAAGGGTGGGGCGTTTTGGTCCTAGCTACCATTAACAACTTCGAGCTGTTCTGTTCTCTTGGTGAGCGCCAAAGGGTGATAACCGTTTTGGTCCCAGTCAGCATTAACAACTTCAAGCTTTTCTGTTCTCTTGGTAATCACCAAAGGGTGGGGCGTTTTGGTCCTAGCTACCATTAACAACTTCGAGCTGTTCTGTTCTCTTGGTAAGCGCCAAAGGGTGATAACCGTTTTGTACCCAACCAGCATTAACAACTTCGAGCTTTTCTGTTCTCTTGGTAAGCACCAAATGGTGATGTGGTTCCAGACACCAATAACCTTAAGTGATATGTCAAATGAAAAGGTCGTTTTAAGTAGAACAATAATTTCTATGGCAGCTAATCTCAGATATATTTCCAGTTTTGCAGGCCAACGAATTATAATAAGTGGTTAGACAAGGACTATGACTAAGCCACTAGGCCAACGAGAAGGTCATATACCCTATATTCAATTGATAGTATATTCCATTCAGTACTTCTAAGTTTTTAACACAAAAAATAAATATAATAAACGTACCTTATTTCAAAAATCTTTCAGTTTACACCCTGTACTACTAAGTTATTCCTGCCACTAAATTGCATTATTTATTGGAAAAAACTTTATATTACCCTCAACATAACCAAACAGATGCTTGGCTCACCTGTGCCTAGCTAATACCATGTCTCGTTTAGCCAACATAGACTCTGCTATTAAGGAAATAGGGCGCTGAATCTTGTCGGCTGAACTGGGATTATGTTTTGTTTTTATAGCCGCTTGTAGTCGCCTCAGACGGCAGTCGTCGGTGTAATTTTCGTACGTCTAGAAAAATGTTTTATTCAAACGTTTTGAGTGCTTTCATACTGGATAGATTCGTCATCAGCGTCCACTGCTGAACATAAGCTTGCCCAATAGAATGCCACTTTTCGTGGGCTGTCCATTGGGGGATACTGGTCAGTAGACGATGTTTAATAATAAATGAGTTTGGGTTTGGAAATGGGGCCACCCCCATCGAGGGGGAGGGGGTGTATATAATAATTATATATAATATGCGGGGTCGTTGCTCACACTGCCATCATGCCCTGGGCGGGAGTCGAACACGCAACGCCGAGACTCGCTACTTGCGCTACTGTTCTGCGGGGTCGTCCAAATATATATTCATCATCATATCAGACTTAAGACGTCCACTGCTAGACACAGGCCTTCCCCAACGAACGCCACCACACCCGGTACTCCGCATCCAGCCCCTACCGGCCACCTTCTTTAGGTCGTCGATCCGCGGTCTTTACTCCAGATCCCGTATGCCCCAACGACCGTCGGTTCTGTGAGATAAAGAGCTAGTAATTATCTATATATTACAAAAGTCAACTCAAGTATTTATAAAGATGTATGTATTGTAGTACAGTAGACATAGACATACTTTATTGATAATTTCCGTTACAGGTCAAATAAAAGTTGTACACAAGTGAAATAAAATCAAATTATAGATAGGCAAATTAAACATTTTGATTTAATTTGAGACATCAATAACTAACATAAATACGTATGTAAAAATGTCAAATAAAATTCTTAAAATTAAATAAATCAAGGTAATGCGTTCTGAAAGAACTATTCAAAGCAATAAAATGCCTGCTTGACAAGCCAGGCGCACAGTCTCTTTTTGAAAATAGGTAGGCTCGGAGAGCTGGTGACCTCAGCGGGAAGCCGGTTGTACACCATGGGATCCATTACTCGTATCGTTTTCGCGCACTTCACTAGGGTGTGGGTGATGGGGCGAAGCTTTTTCGCGTGCCGGGTGGAGTATGCGTGACAGTCACCAAGCCCCTCACAATCGTCCAAGTTTTCCCTGACTTAGGTAGCGACTTGGAGGATTAGCAGACTTGGCAACGTCATTATTCCTAGGGCAATAAAATGCCCTTTAGCCGGCTCGTCATGCGGAACTCGTGCAACATAAACAGTATATATTTCATTCCAGATTAATAGTCCTATGAAAACAAACGCATTTGCGTCTCGAAAACAAAATACACAATAGATGGTGTTCCTAAGTGGACTGCAAAGTTTACATGGTAATACAAACCTGTTTTTGCTGCTGGTGACCCTTTCATGTATATGTTACCGAGACGTAAATAGCGTTGGTTTTCATAGGACTATGAATCTGGAATGAAATATACATAAACGCAGCGTTTTTCACCCGCGTGTAAAAGTTCTCTGTATTTTCCGCAGTGCATTTATCGTCTGCGTTAGTCTAACGTTTGTTTATAAATGGTAATGAGACGTTTCTGAGTTTAGATGGTGCATCGCGTGCTAAGTTATTTTTTTAAGTTCCACTTCAAGTATTAAGGGAACCCTTAGACAAAGTGTTTATAGCTGCATGATTACTTGAAATGTAGTAAATACAAAACAAGAACTTGATATAAGAGGAATAGCGTTCGTATCTCACGTCATCGCTGTTAGAACTTAGCGACAATGAATGTGCATAGGCGACTGTTTATCTATAGGCATTATAATTTCAATAAGTTGCATACATATACAAATTAATCGAAACTAAAGAAAAATTAAAACTCAATGAGGAAGAAGTCTTTAAGTTTTGCAAGGTTCTCCCGGTCCAGCACAAAGCTAAATACTTGCTACTTTTAGAATATTATGACAAAGACTATATCTGAAATAATTTTAATGTAACTAAAAGTCAATATTCTAAGGCAAACAAGAGAATAAATGTTCCAAGATGTGTCAACTATTACGGTGAGCGTACCAGCGGTTATGTTGCGGCTAAAATTTGGAATTCTCTGCCATCCGATTTAAATACATTGTATCAGGTGGATTACTAAAGCAAGAACTGCACAAGCATTTCTTGTCGATGGGTGTAGACTAATGTACTGATCTGCTCACATACAAGTGGGCTTTCATTTCTGTGGACATTACTGTAAATTATATGTTGTAAAATTTTGTTAAATAATAATAAAAAAAACTTTAATTATTAAAAATTAAATTAATGAAAATTTATACAACTATATACAGTATGTGAAAGTTTGGAAATGTTTGTTACTCAATCACGCTTCAACGACTGGGCGGATCGTGATGAAACGTGGCACACATATAGGTTAGGTCCTGGAACAGGACAGAATAGTTTTTATCCTGAAAAAGTCCCATTCCTACGGGAAATACGTAGTAATTTTCGATGTTAAGTTGTCCACGCGGACGAAGTCGCAGGCAACAGCTAGTAATAAATTTTACTACGAAAAGAAGCGACACTCACCTCGCTCCTCTCCAAATAAGGAACAATAAACCGTTTCAAGAAAAAATATTAGAACATTAAAAATCATTTATTTGGTCTCCTGAAAAGTAGCTTTTTCTAGGTAGACCCTTTTTCACTGGAGTCATAGAAATGTATCATGAAATGTGCAATAAATGATTTAGACTTTGAATTACGAGGATATAATACAGAGAAACAGAAAAGACAGTAAATATGCCCGAGTAACCGACAATAGATGTACTCTGTTACCGCCTCATAAAAGCGTTAAGGCTTTAGAGGTCAAAAACAAGGTCGCGCTGTGTCACGTCACGATGACGTCACACGTTCCAGCCCGCCCTGTTTATCCCAGAACATGTTTACAGAAGCTAACAGGATTGCTGCAGTCTCCTCATTTATTCAGTAGGGCGCGGCCGCCCTAACTACATTAGCCGTCCAACTTTGAAAATAAACATGTTGTAACGTGTTTGTTAATTGGACTTAGAAAAACTAGCTCGGACTGGGCTGAGTCATGATTTAGTTTATTCCACTGTATTACCACTTTTTTCTGTTATTTTCCGAAATACAAAATTCACTCCCATAACACTTGGATTAAAATTCAACATCATTATCCTACTAATATTACAAACGCGAAAGTTTGTAAGTATTAATGGATGTTTGTTACTCTTTCACGTAAAAACTACTGAATGGATTTTAATGAAACTTTACAATAATATAGCTTATACATCAGAATAACACATAGGCTACAATTTATAAAGATATTGTGTGAATTGTCCAAAATATCAAGTAAGTAGGAAAAAATCTACCATTTGCGAGCTATTCTGGCGTGCGCTGCCAAAACCGCTAGAGTTACACATATGTAATGTATGATGGAAATGATTATCTTAAATAGTCCTACAAAAAAGTTACTCGAAATACTAATCGTGCGCAGACGCAGTCGCGGGCACCAGCTAGTATAATAATAATAATATATATTAGCCCTTAGACGTCCACTGCTGGACGTTCCCCAATGAATGTCACCACACCCGGTCCTCCGCCCTCCGCATCCAGCCGCTTCCGGCCACCTTTTTCAGGTCGTCGAATTAAAATTAATTTTAGGTATTCAACTATGTGTTTAATTGAATTTGGTGTTGAATAACTGTTCGTTGTTAAAATGATTCGGTTAAAAACTGTATATTGCTACAAATACCCCAGAGAATTAACTGTAATAAACTAAATAAGCCCCAATTACTCACATCAGCGCCACCATTAGACCATAAATCGGCCGTGAGCCGCGGGCGTTATCGAATATTGCTATTAACGCATTATCGAATATTATCAAATACTCGATAATCGTCCGCAAATTAATCGACGACCAAGTTCCAAATGCTTCTTATAAAGAATATCTGATACAACGATCTCTATGTACTACTAGATGGAGCGTTCCAAACAATCTCTCTGTTCCACGCAAGTAGCCACAACTCTTTCACATTCACAATGAAACTTGTGCAGTTACTACTCAGAACATTTAATTATTTTCTAAATATTGACATGCGTCAATATTTAATAGTAATTAAATGTTCTGCGGAGTAACTGCACAAGTTTCATTGTTAATGTGAAAGAGTTGTGGCTACTTGCGTGGCACAGAGCGATTGTTTAGAACGCTTCATCTGGTAGTACATAGAGATCGTTGATCTGATAGTGTTATCGTTACGAAAAATAATTACTCGAAAGTTCCAGGCGGATGGACCTTCTATGCAGTCATTGGGTGGTTCATTCTAGAAAGGCGCGTGGGCTGTGTTACTATCTTCGTCTCTTTTTTGCATTAAGCATTTCTTCTAACTTCCACTCTCTAATATATAGTTTGTTTTTCGACTCTGAGAAGACTGCATTAAACATTATGTATTATTTATAGTAATAATTTTACATACCCATTTATGCTATAAAATTTATTCCAGGATAGTCGTCCCCTCCTTATCAATTAATAATTGTTTTCTTTGTTTAAACGAAAGTTTTTAATTAATGTATTTCTTTTTGTTACAGGTACGTTACTGATTGGTGTTATTACAAACAGGTTACTGGTGGAAAATTACGTGAGCGGTAATTGTATCAATTTACTGAAATTATTTCTGTTTGTTCAATTAAATATAAACTCTTACGTTCCTAGTTATAATTAAAAACTATCTTGCTGTATCGTTCGTTGTATTTGTGTCTAATTATAATTCTGTGTCTTCGCTAAACAAGAAGCTATCTGACTTAGAAAATACTACTTTTCAAGAGACATTATTTTTAATTATAGAATAGACAATTATTTATTAAAGCAATTAGAGCTCACTTCTTACGTAGTATCATCATCATCATCATCAGCCTAAATACGTCTACTGCTGGACCATAGGCATCCCCAATAGAATACCATTTTGGTTAGATGTCCATTGGAGGATTTGCCACAATCACCACGCTTGGCAGGCGGTATGCAGTAATGATCTTAACATACACACACAGAAGAACGCTGCTGCCCGTCCCTAGTGAAATCCCTTAGTCGCCTTGACGACACCCACGGGAAAGATAGGAGTGGTCCTATTCTAAGCCGGGAACCACACGGCAAGTATGTAGCATGACTTAATACTATGTTAGTAAAAATATTGAAACGTTTTAAAGAAAAAACGACACATTATTAATATTTTTTTAAATTATAGATCCATTTTCAATTTAGACAGAATTTCTCAAGGATCCCTGCATTTTTGATGGAGTTCGGCACCAAACATATATGTTACTGATAATTTATGTAAAAAAAATTATGACGTCATCACTCGACCCGGATGATCATTGATGTCATAGATTGATAGATGAGGGAGAGGGAGCTTTTTATCCTGCAGATAGATAGACAGACGAAAATTATGGGAATTCCAGGAAAATAACTCTTTTCTTAATATATTTTTTTAATTTATTACACACAGTTGCACAACAGGCGAATTTAATGGCAAAGGTATTCTCTACCAGTCAACATGTGGGTCATGCTAAGAGATTGTGATAGATAGATGCAAGATATTATTGCAATTTGGGCCGTTGTCAAATTTTACCGTAACAAAATGAAATTCCAATAAAACGCAAATACCGCGCTTTGAGTACGAACGTAGTCGTTGGTCCCATTTGGTAACCAAATTTCGTAACTGGCTACGAAATGGAAAATTATTGCTGACTCTTCGACCTTAGAGTGTCTTCTATCCCACTCTTTTTCTGCAAAAATCTCATAATAACCTGACAGGAATTCTTCAAGAGGCTCTACCGTAAACACGCGCATAACCGAAAACGGTATTCGAGGGCTCGTTCGCTGATTAAAAATGAAATTCGATCTCTTAGATGGAATCTCGGAGAATGCGTGTTTGGTTACGAATGGAATGAACGAAATTAGATGGCTGTGCGTGTTAAGGGTAAGCTAAATATGCGCCTGGCAACCCAAAAAAAAAACATATTTCGCTGTCATTTGATAAAATGGATTCACAATACAATTTATAAAAAAAAAACACCAGTATTCAAAATTTAATGTTTATTAATATAGGAAAATAAAAATTATTTTACATTCACCAATTTAATTATCATTTAATAATGTATGTAATGTGATGTAATGAACCTGTCATGACCTACGGCGCGGAAACGTGGACACTGACGGTGGGCTTGATCCACAAGTTCCAGGTCGCTCAGCGAGCTATGGAAATGGCTATGCTCGGGGTTTCATTGAAGGATATGATTCGTAATGAAGAGATCCGACGAAGAACGAAGGTAACCGACTTAGCTGAAAGGATTAGCAAGCTGAAGTGGCAGTGGGCGGGCCACATCTGTCGCAGAGCCGACGACCGTTGGGGCAGACTAGTTCTGGTGTGGAGACCGTGAATCGGCACGCGATGGCTGGGACGCCCCGCCGCCAGATGGACCGACGATCTGAAGAAGGTGGCCGGAAGCGGCTGGATGCAGAGGGCGGACGACCGGGTGTGGTGGCGTTCATTGGGGAAGGTCTATGTCCAACAGTGGACGTCTAAGGGCTGATATGATGATGATGATGATGTAATGAAAAATGTTTGCTCTGATTTTTGTATTGAAATGGAATACACAAAAAAAAGACCACCAACCTTTTCGTCTATAGAAAAAAGAAAATGTCTCTATAGGGATAAAAACGTGCGTAATATTAAAAAAAAATTACTTCTACAATAGTCTTTTTTCTTCTTTCTTATAATACTGCTATAGCATAGTATTCTAAACTTAAATACATTATTGTAATAATTCCAACGTTGTCAACTAACGAGCTCGTGAAATCTGCCCTTAACGTGAATCCTTTGTAGTTCACTCATTCATTCACTCGTTCATTCGTTCGTTGCGTGTGACGCGGGACTCGTCAATGTTAATTCGATAAGCAGTATTGTGTTGAAAATTGGATAATTTTCATTTACCCGTTTTGTCGCTTGTTTGTACTGTTCGATGTTTGATTGTCTGTTGTTATTGAGTTTGATAGATTGCATATTGGATATGATTTAAAATCATATAGACTATAGTCTAATAAAATCCAGTTACGTCATATTTGTTACTTAATTACGACAGGATCAAGGTTGTCACTGATATTTTTTTTACGTTTGCATTCATTTTTTCTATATGAAAAAGCAACTGTTGTGCAAGCTGTTGATATGAAGCAATCACTATCGCCAATGAAAGTGTCATGAACTCGGAAGACTCAGAAAAGAACTCGGAATATAAAGAAAATGCGTTTTTCGTAGGAACTATGTTTGGGTTGAATTAGATCATAATTATTTTATTTACGTTTTACATATAAATTATTCAGAACGAAACGTCAAAAACATATTTGTAATTATTAGAATGTACCTTCATATACATGCATCTCACTCACATTACGGCTACATCCCATATTTCATCCCTTTTTACTCTAATGTCAAAGGTCGCAGCAGTAAAAAGAAACCAGAGAGAAGCGGGCAAGACTTTTTACTCCTTACAGCTTGCATCAGAAAAAAATTATTAAAATTAACCTGGTCGGTGTCCGTTTTCTGAACTATGAGCCCAAAATTAGAACCGTTCATAAAGTGAAGAAAACGATAACAGTATCGATTCTGGCCAGACAGTTCTTCAATCAGTTCTTGAACCTTTTAAACATGAACATAACTTTGTTTATTTCAAAATGATACATTATTTATGAAGCCCTCAAACTAGATAAACTGTATTTAAAGAGTCAGTGTCTTCCCCATAACGACTAAGTTGAAGTAATACTAACCTATAGTAGTTTTATAACAATCATTTCCGATAGGTAACTGAATCTATTTGCATACGAGTTCTAAATTTTTAATTAATCTCTAAGTTTCGCATACGTGATATTTAGTTAAAGTTCCAGCTATTGACTTGTTCTTAGTTCAGCGTCGCCTGAAAGTGATTAGCTGCTTTTAGAGCTGTTAGCTGCTATCAATAAATGCTGATGAAATTATGGTATAACTAAATTAGTCTCACAAACTCCGCCTTGCGGAGTAGTGGACTTTACATAAGCCTTTGAATGCCTTCTCTAGGCTATACAAGTTTCCTTCCGATGTATATAGTGTTATAATAATCACTTATTAGTTTTCAGTCAAATATTTATTACATAAAATGATAATTTTCTACATTGCAAAAGATAGCAAAATTGATTTCGAGGATGAAGGATAAGTAACTGTTTGTCTGTTTGTTTGTGCATGCGTCATGTTAAAACTACTGGCCTAATACTGATGGATTCCAAATAATATATCATTTAACTTGAAGTAACACTCTTTAGTTATTCAAAAGTTATGCTAATTTCAAATTTCATAAACTCACACACACTGCATTAATATGCAGTAAAGAAGTATAATTTGAAAATGCAACTCAAAGTTCTGTTCAAGTTGTAATAAAAACAAGCAAAGCAAAATAAAGAAATGCAAAAGTGCATTTTCACCCTTAATTACTAAGCTGTCAGATACGCTGACAGACAGACCGGGTTTTAATTATTATGCCGTAATTAGATTTCTTTTCTAGAAAAGTTAGGTCTAACCGTTTGGGAATAGTACAGTCCGTGCGCTACGATAAATGATCAAGTTCATTCTAATATGAACCTTATCATCAAAAGATAAGGTGCTAGGGCTGGTTACCTAATTCAGAATTTGAGTGAACCAAAGCTTAAGGTACCGACAATAAAACGCAACCGATTCGAGAAAGAGTTTATTCCAAACTGAACGTAAAATGATAGCACACAGGTAAATAAGTATAAATGTAAGAATGAATGGACGAACGAACAAACAAAATGACGGACGCACACAAAAATGTAATATATTCCACGCTAATGTAAGGCTGTAGAGGTATACGAAGTACTCGTATATAATGAAGTAAAGTCGTTCTCAATCATTTGTTAAGAAGCAGACATAGGTACTAGGTTGTCATAGGTCTGCAGAGATCGACAATCTTTGCTTACACAGTTCTCTTTACCTCGAAACTGTTGAGATCGGAACTTCTTGTTTCTCTAAACCAACAAAGACTTCCTGCAAATAGCTTCATCAGCAGAAGTACCAGGGTATGATGGGCCCGCAGAGGTCGTCAGCCATCGTTTACATTTTCAATTGCGTCTCGGCCGCAGCGGCCTTGGGCGATGCATTAACATAATTGCAACCACTATATTGATTGGCCGGCTCGCGGGCAAGGTACGCTTTAGCTGGATGCTACCGGTGAGAGCACAGTGGTACCATAGAGAAGACATGCAGATTAAGTCATTGATAAAAAATATATTCCATATATTAGTAATTACATTAGTCTTTGACTGTTACAATCACAAACTCCAGCTCTATTATTTCTCTATTTGTTTCTAGCAGTGTCATGATACTTGATTTGAACGTCCTTCTAGCTTTAGTTCCTTCCACATTCGCACTGTAATTTCTTTTGTCACTCTTCTTTCATACTTCTTTCATACGCTCTAAATAGTACGTAACATACCCATCTCTACTTTCGTTACTATATCTTTTTCAAACCACACTTCTCTCGTATCACTGCATGTAAATAATATTTTTTATCTCTCTGGAACCACTAAACTTAATTTTTCTATTAAAATGCTGATTTGCTCTAGATGGCTAGATACTTAAAAAAAGACTGCAAAGACTTTGCTGAAACAAGCAGAAACAAGTTTTCGAGTTAGCCGCCAGACAGTCAGATAAAAAACTTCACGATAAGGAACACAGTGAAACTGTTAAGTACTTGGGCAACGTAACAGGACTAAAAGCTTTAGAATGTTTTTGCCTCGCTAACTCCATCGCTTTCTCTGTGCTGACGCAGATCAGGAGGCGGGCCGCATGTCGGTAGCCGGCGGTGGACGGTGGCCGAACGAAGATATGATCACGATCAACATTACCGAGCTCCCGCTCACATAATGGCGGCTCCGACTCTCTATCGCTTGCGAAATTGAATTATTTCAATAATGTATCCGCGTGTATATAAATTTACCTCATCTTAATGCAATATTTTTTCAATTGATGTGTTTTGTTTCCGTTAAGAACCCTTAATCTGCTAAGATTACAATTAACAAGCACAAAAAAACCAGTAATGCCACTGCTGAACATACACCTCCCCAATAGAATGCCTCGTTTGGTGGGCTGTCCATTGGGGGATTTGCCATAATCACCACGGTTGGTAGATCGCAGTAATCATATTCAAGAGAACGCTGTTTTCCCGTGTGAATTGTCCAAAATATCAAGTAAGTAGGAAAAAATCTACCATTTGCGAGCTATTCTGGCGTGCGCTGCCAAAACCGCTGGAGTTACACATATGTAATATATGATGGAAATGTTTATCTTAAATAGTCCTACAAAAAAGCCCGCCACAGTATATATCTATATCTTATGTGTGCCAAAATAGTGAACCATCGTGATAAATTGGCACACATATAGGTTAGGTCCTGGAACAGGACATAGAATAGTTTTTATCCCGAAAAAACATCGCATTCCTACGGGAAATACATAATAATTTGTGATGTTAAATTGTCCACGCGGACGAAGTCGCGGGCAACAGCTAGTGTATAATGAATTTGGTGAAAGAGAGTTCAAAAAATAATTTGAGCTAAACGAAATCATCTCCTGCAATGTTATTTGATATAACATCTCGCACGTCACTTGCGGCATCTCATTACGACTTCAGGTAACTTTATATTCCTAAGTCGATCAAGGTTTTGCAAATAACCTACGTCTACTAAACTTCCCGTCATTTACATTAGATACCTAACTAAGATGAGGTCATGTTGAAATTGAAACTCAGCAAAAAGAATTCCATTTTGATAAAACCCAGATACCCTGAAGTACGTCCGGATAATTCCATCCAGGACTGCGGAGTCCAATGGTTACCTGGAGGCGATTATTCTAATAGATTTCACCCCAATCGTTTTATTTCCACTGCGGTTTTTAAAATAGCCGAGGGTAAAGCTCTTCGAACATTGGCTTTGATAAGCTTTTTACGTAATTGTGGAAGAACCAAAAAGCACACGGGTTCTTTTAATAACAGATCTTGAAACTCGAGCACTACAGCGTTATATTGATTCGACTAGGGACCCTGTTCATAGGTAATGTTTTTGCCTTTAAGCTGCGCGTCTTCTTGACTCTCTACAACTTATTTATTTACTTCAACTACTTCACTTTTATTGAATGCTTGCTTTTCGAGGGTCTAACCATCATAGCAGCCTTTAGACGTAATCAGTCATTTAGACGTCTACTGCTGGTTATAGGCCCTTCGCATTCAGCCGCTTCCGGCCACCTTCAGGTCGCGGTCCATCTAGCAGCGGGGCGTCTCACCCTGCGCGTGCCAACCCACGGTATCCACTTTAGAACTCTTCAGCCGTCAGTTCTGCGACAGATATGGTCCGCGAACTGCCGAGCTTATGATCTTTCTTTAATCTAAACCGCTTCTCATCTTTACCGTTCGAGCCGAAATTACTGGAGGTTTAAAAAGCAGCTTCTTAACTGACAAGTTCGATCAAGACCATTATTTCTTGCATGTTAGTCATTATAGAGTTTGCGTTGACAGAATTTAGTTTTTCCCTCGTCTGAAAAGTTTCTGTCTATCTCTCCGTTCACGCTTTCAGAAAATTGTCCTAAGTTTTTAAATATTTCTTTGTAATCGATACTATTCAGACTATTAGATTCCAATAGCATTTCTTCTGTATCTTACACCACACGTTCGAATAAATAAGACTAACCCACAGTAATAAAAAGATCAAATCGCATTTGTCATTCAGAAACGTCGGTATATTTTACCAAGAGTTGGGTTGTAACGGGAACGGGCCCCCCAGTGCATGCGACGCGGTCGGAATTCGCGATTTCATTTTATTTACAATTTTTTATTTAGGCACATATCTTTACAGAAGCTTAATTTTATAATGTAGAAACTGGTCGCTCTTTGCTATGTAATTCGAAAAGTCGCGTTAACGCATGCAGACTTAGCCTAGAGCTCTCCCAAAAGGTTGAAATAAATGAGTATGAGTATCTTGTTTTATAATGTACAATACCTAATGATGATATTTGTCCATGTCATGTATGCATGGCTGTGTTAGCTCCTGTATCTGTATTTTAGAAATACTATTCCTGCAATTTATTACCGCCTCGTTGGCTTAGTAGTTTGGTCATTGGACTCGAGCACCAGAGGTGGGTTCGATTCCCAACGGGGACAGACAGTTTTGCACAATTTGTACAAGTCGGTCTGGATGTTATATTTGTGAATTTTCTGTCCTTGTTTAATTTCCGTAGCACAGGAGAAAATTCTAGTTTGAAATTAGACAGTGTTTGTTGTAATGTATACATGTAATATTTGTTGCGTGAAGTTTGTTGCGCCGTTTCTTCTTCACAGCGCTAACACCTAGGAAGCGGTAGTCGATAAAAAAAGTTACGTGTATAAATGTACCAAGTGTACTTACATGCAATAAATAATGTTGACGAAAAACATCGCCGCTAAAACATTAAGTTCGTATATTTTTTTATTACTTATGGACATATTTTAAAAAAAAAATTTTACATGCCTCACGGCAGAACACGAAGTAAATTAAGCTTGTAAACATCAAATTAAACCTATTTTTACCATAAAAAAAATTACATAGTGTTCTGTACTGTGTTCCTCTAGCGACATACAGTCAAACAATCGTATATCACAATTTACCAATGTTTACTTTTCAAATATATTATTAACGTCAAGTAATACACAGACTTTGAGAAACGTTCTCACCCCTCGGAAAGCCTTACGTCCCCGCAAGATTGATTCGAACATCAGAAAAGGAAAATTAAGGTTTCAACGGCAATATTTTAAATTTATTTGCGTCTACGATGCAAATTATGAAATAGAGATGGGGACCGACATTTTTTTTATTTCCATCCCCTTAATCGAATGGGGGACCATTGTTAATGTCGAGGGAAAATGTTTACTTTGAGTTTTCGTTTGAAGCATTCAGAATTTGTGATGCATTTATTGGTACTGGAAGTTATCCTTTGAAAATTGCATATAATTCTAATAACTTACAAATAAAAACACACGTGTTCTTAAAACAATATCTTACAGAATACTTACTTATACGAGTATCACATTAAAATAACAGAGTGGACCTAAGTCCAACAGTAGACAAAATACTTAAGGAAGGATAATTTGCAACTAGGTATATTACCAAAAATCCTAAATAACTTGCCAGAGGAGAATGCTACCTGCAACCCAAGATTCAGAACTTCTTAAAAAATATATTTCGCAAAATGTAAAGACCTAAGCTATTGTAGATTATTCTTTGTTATTCTCTTTAAACTACATAGACTATAGTTTTGAGGTTAACTAGGAAAAACGAACTAACGAATTCCCCCATTTACACAAACCTTAAAAGGTTTTATGTGGTAGGGATCAAACTGTTTTATTCAATGCATTGTAACGTTTTGATCATTATAATAAATACATACATAATGGTCACGCCTTGGTCCCAGGGGGGTAGGCAGAAGCGATGTATCGCCAATTTGCGAGATCCTTACATATCTCACTAGCCTCCTCCTTTTATTCATCTCACTGCGGACTACACCAATTTGATCCTTAAAAGTCCTTTAGCTGTAGTTCTTTCCACATTCACGCTGTAAATTAAATAAATAATAATAAATAAGTACATGAACAGGTGGATGTTAATGCTGGTACTGATGATGAACTATAACTTAAATACAGTAATTAATATAAGGACGAAGAATAAAACACACCCCAAGAAATCTCACATCAATACATAAAAGACGGGAGCAAAAAGAAAAGCCAAACGAAGCTCATGTCCGATACAGAAATAGCCTATAATACCTATAATGAAAAGAGATCACCAATGATATAATCCTGAGACTTTTAATTGCCAAGGGCACGAAGCTAAGGTCGAATCCTATTTCCTCATAGAACCTTGTCGTTTTTATGGAACCAGCCAACTGGAACATAGCCCAAGTGAATTACTCTAGGCTTACTTCGACAGGGTTGTAAAAGCGGCTAAATAGTAGACGGTCCCGCGGGACCGACCTATGTTATCTTTACTGCTGTTCGAGTTAGATTAGTTTTTGTTCCTCCTGGCTTATTATCGGAAATATGGGAAGGAGAATTGTGCTCTTGGTGATATGGTTATGTTTGTACGTGATGCGGCAATACGTTGCTGTTTATTATTTTTATGGTCGTATGTATTATGTTCTTCTAGTGTACTAGCTATTGTTCTGTTTTCCTACTCGTTATTATTTACATTCTTGAGTATCCTTACCTAATTGTAATTATCATTACCATCAGCGACGACTTTCCTAATTATAATTGCAACTTAGCATACATTTTTATGTACACCTCTTTCGTGAATTGCGAGTTGCTACTTTTTACCATAGGAAACGAGCGACGACTTGCATTAAAAAGCTAGTCGTTCAAATCGGCAGGTAAAGGTAATGCACAATAGATAAGTAACACTGGATCGACCTTGAAAACTTCTTCGGAACTCAATTAAGCTTAGGTTTCCTATTAATTTGTTCCCAAGACTAACCCGGTAAGACAATAACAGTAAGGCATTGTCTAAGGCTGTAAGACAATGTGGGGTGAACTTGTACCCCAGTAATCTTTACAGCGATCTGTAACCTCGAGTCTCGTTGAACAACGACCTGACTCGACTACGGTGTGTTAGAACTACAGAAAGTTCGCTCAAAGTCGATAATAATCGATTGCAAGAAGCGATCGAATAAATTATAAGAAAGAAAAAAAATTATGGAAAGGCCGATTTATCCTAATTATCCCAACTAATATAATTAAGCAGAAAATCTAGATGTTCAAATGTCTGGCCACTCCGTTACTTGAGAAAGTATATATTATTTTTAATACAGGAGATTTATAATGACTAGAAACATAGACTTACTTCTCCAATATATATTACAATACACTTTATTGAACAAACAAATACAGTTACAATATTTAGAATTAAAATAGTACAATTTAGAGAGGCGTATTTAAGCGATTTCTTCTAGACAATCTTTAACTAGTGATATACAACACTGTTATAAAGATGTTTTGAGTTGTTGAGTCGTTAAGAGAACAAATATGACAACACTTCCGAATTATTCAGAGCTAGGACAATTAAACCTCTATATTATTTCTAATCGAGGCGACGCATCGTCTCTGCCTAACCAGGCCGTGAGCATTACTTATGTATGTATTATTTCTAATTCACTTGCCTTTTACATTCTATTAAATAGTACCTATCTTGGGTTCAAGGTTTTCGCAACCGCAACTCTCTCTGATATTGTTGCTGGCCGCTTCGTGACGACTCGTCGTGATGTTACCAGCAATTTGAGGAGCATTACTGTCAGCGTATCAGTTAAACGGGACGCGCTGATGGAGTACCCTGTAATTGCTGTTTTAGATGCTCTGCCTGTGAAAGCGCTGGCTATTGGTGGTGGTAATTAATAGGGAACGTAACTGCCAATAGCAGGGTTCGGTGATGACGTGATAACCAATAAGATTCTTAAGATCTGAATACTTTTTGACTCAAGGTATAACAGCTTTAGGTACATCAATAAGTTAAACAACATTAATTAATGTATTATTTTTATAGGTGTCAGCTTTTGCCAGCAACTGCATCCGCGTAGGTTTCGATATTTACAATTCTTCACTGCTTGTAACGATTAATTTGGTTTCCCGTAGGAATGAGATGTTTTTCGGGATATAAACTATCCTATGTATTATTACAGAACCTAACCTATATGTGTGGCAAGTTTCATTCCGATCCGTCCAGTGGTTGAGTTGAAGCGTGATTGTGTAACAAACATCCAAATATCCAAACTTTCACATTTATAATATTATAATAGTAGGATTTTAGATCGAAAGTGAGCCTAAAGAGTTCTGTATAAGGTTTATTTTGGACATGTGTAAATGCCGTACAAACTTTCGCATATATAATATTAGTGGGATTGTACCTAGTTCTATGCTATTCATTTTCATCCAGTTTTTCAATTTGCATTGCGATAATATTGCCGTTGGTCTCTGCTAGCTTCTTTTGGATAAAATCACAGTTTAAATTATTCTTCAAAGCATCAAATATTTCTCTACTTACTTTATAATTTGTATACACATGTCTATCAGTTAATATTTGAAACGCAACACTGTAGACTTTGTTATGACAAAAGTTTCACAGCGAGGGTTCTCATAATTATCGTCGCAGTCGGTTTAAAAATAGGGTTGATCTTGGATTAACCTTTCATTCACCTTTCGCAGCAACATTCTCAAATGAACTTGGTTCAACCTTCATATACACGTGAAGAGCAAAATTGACGACGACGTTTGGTATAATTAGTTGCGAGCTAGCAATTTTAACGCAATGTTGTTCATTTTCATCACCTCCCAAGAAGTTTGTACTTAGTTAATTTTACTAAACTCTGCAGACACAGGTGTGTACTTTGTCTTATCGTCGACCTAATAAGAACAGCTAACTTCATAAAAGAAAACTTTTCAGCAGAAACAAAAATGGAAAGCGTGGAAGGAAAATGTTTACAATCCCATCAAATAACGCATTTTGTCTAATTTTGTAATAAACTCTTTATCTAGTTCGGAGGTTCCCAACCTTTTTTCTCATAGACCACTTTCAAAATTTAGGGTTCTACAGCACATTTCTACTATATTCCCAAAACTCGACGCAAAATTTGAAGATTAGACGCCAACGTAGACCCCCGTCGAGTCTCCCGTGGACCCCTGGGGGTCCACCTGGACCACTTTGGGAACTACTGATCTAGTTCATCAAGTCGTTGTCAGTTCTACTTTTGCATTATATCTGAAATGCTATGCTATGCAATGTTATGTATTTTTTTTGTCCTTAGTGAGGTTATAGCCTTTAACTGGCTTCTTGACTCAGCAACTGTATCATTGTTTTTATTTGAATAGTATTAGATTCTAGACAGTAAGTATAATACTGTTTTTGATACATTATCTGATACACTGATGTTGTGGAAGAGCGTGGCCCTCTAACACAGGTGTTGCCACACTTAATAGAAGGTTTCTACAACTAGTAAAAACTAATGTACCTGTTTTGTATTAAATAACAAACTTTCTTTATTTATTATTTTATATTAAAAAAATTTCTCGCACACAAAATAAAATTCAATAACTCTATCAGTAAGTACTGTCCCTATATAGATTAGATTAGATTTCTTTATTTCACATTACTAATTTTAATACATAGATTAACTTACGTAAAAGGTCAAAGTTAATGTGATGTCAAAAAAATAATAAAAAATAGTAAACAATATGTAAAAAAAAATCATATAGATAAATTAAATAATTCATTAGAAGCAATTCTTGAGACATAAATGAACAATACAAGAAATCCCCCCAAAAAAGCTAAAAATAAAATATAAGAAAATCAATAGGTTTTAATTATTATGCCTGATAATATAAATGTCAAAAATAATAAAAATATAGTATACAAAATGTCATTTCTACACAACTCGTGTATGAGATATAGGGTAGAAATATCGAACTATACATTTATGAAGTACCTTAAATATTAACTCAAAAGGAAACATTCCTTTATGTATATTAAATTTAAGATACAATGTTTATAAGAAAGATTTGATCCTTATGATTGACTTTATCGATTGGCGCTATAAAAGTATTGTTTGCTCGCATTTGTGTCAGTACGACTACCAGCTGAGCGACCGACTTTGAATTTTTGTTGTTGAATGCAGTTTTACTTACTTTTAAAAATAAAGAAGTGTTTCCTTTGAGTATATTTTGCTGCCTTCAATCTTTAGGCTACATTCCCTTCAGATTGCGTTCGGTATTTCCAGCCCATATATTGCTATAGAGTATATCTGCTATATTAGATTGCTCTCCAACAAGGCATTAAATAGATCGGCATCAGTCAGTTAAGCTACGATCACATTAGTGTAATCGTAACTCCATGTCGTGCTCGAGTGGGTTCCGTTACAGTGTGTGCCCTTATCGATAGGCCTTTCATTAGTCACTGTTTCCACTCCAGATTTTAGTTTCTCATTAGTTTCTAATACTATTATTCTGCCTTTATAGAATTAGAACAAGAAATCTGTCATTGATAATTTCTAATTCTTCAATTAGTGAAGATTCTGAATTATAATTCATTTAATTCTTGAAAACCTGTTTGGCATATTTATTGCCATATTCTCTAAATCCCTTTTTACACTTAACGGCCTTCTGTTGTATATGAACAGTATTATAGTATTCTTAGTCTTCAATTATTGAAGAAACTGTAATAAAATTTCATTTAATTCTTTAAAATGTTTACGGCCATATTCTCAAAATTGCTTTTTAAATTGAGCGATCTTCATTAAAACCAGTTTCTTTTGTAGGTAGCTTTACAAGGCGATTTTTGCGAATGTTTTTATTAGAAAACAAGCTATTTCCGATTAATATAAACCAAGCTCATGCTATAACTTTCATACAGAATATTTATTTTAATTTTAATCAAGCTGTAATAGCCAGACTGACGGGGTATGTTGATGTTAGAGCTTCTAATGTATTAAGTAAAAATTTAATAAACGAAAACTAGCAAACCAACAATTAGTAATTACTATTTACCATATGGTCGATAAAACTCCGAAGTGTCACCGCTGTTATTAATTAATTATTTGTGTTAACGTCGAACTCGACGTGTCTGTGCTGTATTTTGACTCGATGATTCCATATAATTAATAAGTACACGTGTACCGAATACACAATAGATAATTTAGATACATTAAAAGCAGTCCACGTTTAAAGATTTCGTTGTTTTTGACATTGCTGAACAATAAGCCTCCCCAATAGAACGACACTTTTAGTGGGCTGTCCACTGGGAGACTTGCCATAATCACCACGTTTGGCAGGCGGATTGGTGATTGCAGTAATGATCTTAATATACAAAGGAGAACGCTGCTGCCCATCCCTGATACAATCCCTTAGTCGGTGCCCACATTCTAAGCCGGTAACCACACGGCTTAAACAGATAACACTAAAGACTAATTATTTTTATTATCATATTGGATTTTCTAAATTTCTTTATTAAAATTGTTGCAACATCTAACTGTTTATTTAATACTAGGTGTGCCCGCGGCTCCGCTCGCTTGGACTACAGAATTTGCGATCGTTCCCACTTCCGCTCCCGTTCCCTTTCCCACTTTCACTTCCACTCCCACTCAGACTCTTAATCCCAATCCCAAAAGAGACAAAAATTTCAAAAATGACAGGAATGTGTGTTCTATTACTCATCCTTAGACCCCTAATTTTTTTTTGCAAATATCTTCAATGTACAGACACGTGATGTTTACGTTTTTATTTATTAGATTAATTGATATTATAATGAAATGACGATTGTTTATTACGGATACACACGACCTCCGTGGCGGAACGGGTAGCTCTCGGACTGCCACGCCGGAGGTTGCGGGTTTGAATCCCGCTAGGGGCTAATGTTCGTATGATGAATATGAATGTTTGTACCCAAGTCTTGGATGTTTATATATTTATTTAAGTATGTCTATCCGTTATCTAGTAACCATAGCACAGGCTCTGCCTAGTTTGGTACTGGATAATTGGTGTGAATGTCTGAAATATTTATTTTAAACTGATAGACTGACGAGATTTTTCATCATCCATCATATTCTGAAGTACCACTACTAAACATTCTTTTTTAAATCGTTCCACTTTTACGTACGAAGGAGGAAACTAATTATTCACAGGTAGCTGTAGAAATCAACACATTTACGAGTTTTCCTCAACGCAGGTGCGTGTATAAAGCCGTTTGAATGTAATACATCTTAAGTAAGGAAAGGTAAGGGAATCTTATCCGAGGGGAGCGTTGAGTAGGGGGCTAATTATTTAAATACGCTTGGCATATTTACATTTCATACGCATCCAAAATTATAAACACAAATATTTTGTACGAATAGGTATATAACACTAGCTTATGCCCGCGACATCGTCCGCGTAGGTCTCCATATTTACACATCTTGAAAAGTGGCGCCACGGTGTGAGCAATTTCACTGCTTTTTACTATTAATTTGGTTTCTCGTAGTAATGATAATTCGAGATGAAAACTATCCTACATCCTATTCCAGGACCTAACCTATATGTGTACCAAGTTTCATCCCGATCCGTCCAGTGGTTGAAGCGTGATTAAGTAACAAACATCGAAACTTTAGCCTATATAATATTAGTGGGATATGATTTTAGCTAGCTAGACCTCATACCATGTAGCAAAGTAAAATTTGGTAGCTCATAGTTTCACCTCAAAGTGTTTTCCTTCATGATTGACATTAATGATTTTAAAATGTGCATCTGTTATCTAATTTAATAACCTGTTATTTAATTTAAGTATCAGTCATCATGAAGGAAAACCCTTAGAGGTGAAACTATGAGCTAAATTATTTTCCTTCATGGTATGAGGTGTAGGTGTTTGCAATAGCAAAAATATTGAGGAAACTTTAGAAGACGTGTGATTCTCGGCTAAGAATACGGCCACCCCCAGTCTTCCTGTGGGTGTGTCAAGGCGACTAAGGGATTGCACCAGAGACAGACTCCTGTGTATATACTCGTATATTAAGATCATTGCTGCGGTCACCAATCCGCCTGCCAAATGTGGTGATTATGACAAATCCCCCAATGGACAGCTCACCACAAGTGGCGTTCTATTGGCGACACCTTTGTTCAGCAGTGGACGTATTTCGGCGATTGAGATAATCTATCTCAAATGAATAACCGCTGACAAGCGTTTCGATCGTAGTAAAGAACAATCCGTCACTATTCATCACTCTCCGTAGTCCTGACTGACAGCGCCATAACTAACTCACGTCTAACGACTGAAAATATTACTTTTGAACGAGAAATTCTTTTGGAATTTTGGGAACTATGACTCTCCCCGTGGATGTCGTACAAGGCGACTGAGGGAATACATTATAAAACATCAATCAGGCCTCCCCAACCCGTCTGGCCAGCGCGGGGAGTGTAGGCCAAATCCTCCGTCTGTCTCCGGCAGATGAGAGAGGGTTGTGCTCCTGCAGTGGAGATAAAAATAACCTGATGATGATGATGTTGGTAGGCTCAGCTCGTAGGCTCCTGACGAGCTGAGCAGCGCGTAGTGGAGTGAATAAAGAACTCTTCTTTCAGGGTAAAGAAATATACTATAAACTTCGTAAATAAGGTGAACATGTGTCTAGCTAGCACCATCGTCTTTCTATCTATCTAAACAAAAACCACTCTCTCAAGTGCTGTCTAAATTCGAAGAAGGAACTAAGTGGCCAGCACTAAAGAGAGTACATAGAGGTTACCTTAAAAGAATACTTTATTTATTGAATAACATACAAGCTGAAAATTAATAAATATCAAACACATCTAATTTAAATAAAAAATTTCGCCTAATTTGTCCAGCGAATGGTGCTGCAAAGTGCCTAGGACACTCGCTACGTTTTCCTGCTGGACGGCTAGGGCTACGCGCTGTTGAAGATACCTCCCGCTATTTTTCTCCCCAGAAAAAAAGATTATATTCTTAATGTTCGTCTCTTAAAAAGGCGAACTAATCGCTATAGAATCTTTTTACAGGACAACAAATTTAAAATAAGATTTTCTTTAAATCATTGATTAATTTCATTTAATAAATTTTTGAGTTACTGTATCGCTGGTCATTTTCCTATAATTCGTCGTTTTCGCTAACGACGCTTTCAAATGCTAACAAGGATGGTCAGCAGTAAGTAAGTAGGAAAAAATCTACTATCTGCGAGCTATTCTGGCGTGCGCTGCGCTAGAGTTAAACATATGTAATGTATGATAGAAATGTTTATCTTAAAAAGTCCTACAAAAAAGCCCGCCACAGTATATATATATATCTTATGTGTAAGGGCACAGAAGAATATTTTGATGTTTGGATGTTTGTTACTCAATCACGCTTCAACCACTGGACGGATCGTAATGAAACTTGGCACACATAGGTTAGGTCCTGGAATAGGACATAGGAAAACCATCCCATTCCTACTGGAAATATATAAAAATTTGTGATGTTAAGTTGTCCACGCGGACAAAGTAGTAGCAACAGCTAGTAAACTATATTTAAATATAGTAATTAGAATCGTTTTCTCTTGTTCTTAGGATTGAACAGTCCGTTTAATATGCCACGCGAAAATACCCAGCGAAATTACGACGCCTACGACACATGACACTCGACTGACAAAGCTGATTACTTCATAACACCCGAACAACTTGGAGACGAAAATTTGCATTACAACTCCTTTGTTTTGCCATGTATGTAAGCAAGCTCAGAAATCTTAGCTGAACTCCAACAAATTAGGTAAACAGCGTCCGGGTGACGTCGCCGGGCGCCATATTTGTGTCGCCATGTTTGTTTGGACGCGCAGTAATTTGATAATTGCATGAAACGGAACGGGCGCCGGTGCCGTTTGCGCATCAACTCAGTTCGGATGTTTGCACGTGAATTGGAACGTTTGTAGGATTGTTTGGGACTGAAGGTGATTGGGAGTGTCTAGTTTGGGAATGGTTTTGATGTTATTATTTATATTGGGGGTGCCCGTGTTCATTTAGGATCACTCGCATATACCGGAGCAAACTTTGAGTTAACTATGTTAATTTGTACCTGGTAATTGAAAATTATCTTTGCTTCTCTTACATCAAACGTAAATGTGAATTTGGAACACACACACACACACCAATCATGTATTTACACACTCTTTTACACATCGTCTTGCAAATCTAAAATAACTATTTCTAATTAGAATTTAATAGTATTAGATATAGACAGTAAGATAGACAGAACCATAAAAATTTAATACTTATAACTTATTTGCTATTTTATTTTATTTATTACGGTCGTATAAGTACCTATTTATCATTTAAATTTCCTAATCAGCGCAACCTACAATTTCTCTGGCATAATATTTTCTACCCAAATGTTGTCTGGAAGAAATCGCTTGAAGCGATAAGACCGCCTAAATTGTACTATTTGTAAATTTTATAACGTGTAACTGTATTTGTTTGTGCAATAAAGTGTATTGTATTGTAAAGATAGATAATACATTTATTCTTAGACACAGCACAAATACAATGTTACAAATAGGTCACATAATGATACAGAAGTACCAGGTAAACATAACAGAGTAACAGTAACAGTGTAACCCGTGCTGTGCTGCGGAAAGGGCCCTGACTCAGCATGATGTCGCAGCCCAGCGGCGCGACGCTGATATTCTGCCAAAAGCGTTACATTCATGAAGAAAAAAAATTACGCCGGAAATTTTTTTTCTTCCTTCATGGTTACATTAGACGGTATGTTATGCGTTATGAAGGTCACAGTACACTGTTTTCAACCGACTTCAAAAAAGGAGGAGGTTCTCAATTCGACGGTATTTTAAAAAAAAATTGTTTTTATTTACTGTGTTAATGTGCAAAGCGGTCCAATTTATTTTGTTAAATAATGTTAGTGTTTATATTATACATATAATTAGTAAGTATAATGCTGTAGTATGCCGTGTGGTTCCCGGCTTAGAATAGGGCCACCCCCAATCTTTCCCGTGGAACCACGCGGCATAACAGTATATTAATTATTAATATAAGTTAATTAGAAGTATCACAATAAACAAACACAAATGATCTTTTTCCGGAATGTCTTCCATTATCTAATCGAGCCCCAAAAAAATCCAGGAAATCAATATGGTCCGGTAAAGTGAATATGTTGCATTCAATTAAGACAGTCATTAATCAAAACAATAAGGGTGCTTTTTTGGGGTTCAACCGTAACCGGTTCATTGCCCTAATTGGGCACAAATTATCGTAAATGATTCACTAATTCATTAACAATGATTTCTTTTTTTTTACAGGTAAGTGATAGTGATTATTCGAGCAACCAGATTGGTAAAGTATCTAAGAATTATTTTAAGTCAAGCCTATTTTTTTTATGCCGTGTGGTTTCCGGTAGAGTAGAATATGACCACTCCAACTGTTCCCGTGGATGTCGTCAAGGCGACTAAGGGATTGCACCAGGGACGGGCAGCAGCGTTCTCCTGTGTGTGTATGTTAAGATTATTACTACGATCACCAATCCGCCTGCCAATCATGGTGATTATGGCAAACCCCCAAATGGACCCAAATGAATCAAAAGTGGCATTCGATTGGGCAGGCCTATGTCCAGCAGTGGACGTATTTAGGCTGATGATGATGATAGCAATTAAATTATTTTACCCTTTGAACGGTATGAATAGAGTAACAAAGAGGCTGATACGGATCATCATCATCAGCCGAAATACTTCCACTGCTGGACATAGGCCTGCCCAATCGAATGCCACTTTGGTAGGCTGAAAATAGGGGTTCTAAGACGGGAACCGCAGAAATTGCTATGGATAAAGTAAATTCACATGATACGGTAATCCAATAGCAGGTGAATTCGAGAGAACGTTCCAAAATAACATGAAAATGTGTAAATACTACGTTACGTTTTGTTAACAACAGTCGTGGAAATGATACTGCTAGGAATCACGTACATCACGATATCTGATGTGTTTTTAAAGCGCATAAATTCATAGGCGCAGCGGTTTTGCAGGTAATAAGTATTAGGATCTTGTCGCATGTTGTCGGCCCCGTAGCCTAGTCGGTAGTACACCTGCCTGCGAAGCTCGGGGTCGCGGGTTCGAATCCCGCCCAGGGCCAACATTCGTGTGATGAGCACTTGTGTTTGCCTTGTGACTTATATATTATATTATGTATTTATGTATGTATATTAGCTGTCTGATGCCCATATTACAGGCTCTGCCTAGTTTGGGATCATGTGGCCGTGTGTGAAATGTCCCCACATGTTTATTATTTATTATTATTTATTGTTGTTTTGTTAATATACTCTGCATTTATCACATTCGCAGTTTTTCAAGTATTATTACTTGCTGGCGGCCCAGGTAAAGATTACTATTACTATATATAAAGAAGTGATACTCACCTCCCACCGATAGTTTTACATCGCTCGCAAAGTATCCTGCTGAAATATTTTTTTTTTTTATTTTAGACCATTTCCAGTTAAGTTTAGATCAATTTTGAAGTGAACACCTATCGGACTAACGATAGCACTTGTGAAAACAAAAATCCTACTAATATTATAAACGCGAAAGTTTGTAAGTATGGATGGATGTTTGTTACTCTTTCACGTAAAAACGACTGAATGGATTTTAATGAAACTTTACAATAATATAGCTGATACATCAGAGTAACACATAGGCTACCATTTATAAAGATATTGTGTGAATTGTCCAAAATATCAAGTAAGTAGGAAAAAATCTACCATCTGCGAGCCATTCTGGCGTGCGCCATAAAATTATAATTTTAATGTCATAATGTTAGTTCTTTTCTACGCCACGCTACTCGGAATACTAAGAGTCCCCGCAGACTGCAAACTTTATATCGGCCGATAATTTAGTCGGATTGAGCTGCTAGTACAAACACTGGGCCAACAAATCGTCATAGTGTGCGCGTTTGCATACATCTTTATACTGTTTAAGAGCCCGACTAAATTATCGGCCGATATAAAGTTTGCAGTCTGCGGGGACTCTAATCCTGCGCAGACGAAGTCGCGGGCACCAGCTAGTATTTTATATCTCTCTATTTAATGCAGTGGAACTTTAAATACAATACAATACACTTTGTTGTAAAATCAAATACAGTTACAAGTTTTAAAAGCAACAAATATTACAATTTAGGCGGTCTTATCGCTTTAAGCGATTTCTTCCAGAGAGTTATTGTTATGAATCATGCCTTATGATGCAAGAAATATAAATATCATACGCTTCTGCAATAAACTACCAGAGGAAATCTCTAATATGACGGACAGAAAGTTTAAGATTCACATTAAAAACAAATTTTGTGAAAAAAGCCTATTATATAAAATAGACGAATATTTGAATGTAACTGGCACTAATAGTGCTTGTACACAAAGGTGATAATTTTTTTGTTGTTGAACGTTTGTTGAGTCGTTTCTTATTCACAACGTAAACAGCTAGGAAGCAGTCGTCGATAAAGATTTAAAAAAATTAGGTATATAAATATGTTTTTATAATTTACAAGATTTTTTTTACTAAAAATGTTGTTGTTATAAAAAATTAGTAATTAATTAAGTTAGATATAAAATTGCGACAGCCTTGCAGGATCATGTTGTGAAATATAACACCTGTGACACGTGATGCAATAAATAAATATGGCTATGACTAAGACTAATATCAGAATGCAATAAAGGATTTTGACTTTGAGGTAAGTGGTTGATTTTCACGACTCGGGTTATTATTCCGTTCGCATTGGAGTTTCTTATTTTTCCATCTCACACCAACGAGCATATAAGGCCTAAAATCAACCTACATTTGGACAATTAAATGTGCCCGCTATAACTTCATGACTTAAACTCTTATTTTAAACCACTCACCTTTGTTGTAAACGCACGCACGGAAAATTAAAACCAATGAGGGTTTCTTATTGTTAGGGTGAAATGAAAAGGTCGTTATGAAGTCATTTTATGGGAAAAACGTTAAATTTGTTTAAATAAATCAGAGTACAGTTAAGTGGTTTTACATTTTTATTCTGATGCAGGCTTGATCATAATATTATGAAGAAAGAAAAAAAAACAGAAAGAAGACTACATAGACTTCAATAAATGTAATATAAATAATCAATCAAATATTCTTTATTGTGCACCAAAACATATAAATTTTATATAAAAACAAAATTTATATAGAAGGATGTGTACAACGGCGGCCTTATCGCTTTCAGCGATTTCTTATAGGCAACCTTTGGATGTATAATAAATAATGTAGACTTTAATATTTGTATAATGTAGAAACTGGTTGCTCTTTGTCATGTATTTCCAAAAGACGATTTAACGCCAGCCATGTGTGAAGTGGATATAAAAAAATGTCGAGTAACCTAGAGTTCTTAATATCCCAAAATGTATAGATAAATGAGTATAAGTATGAGTATAATAAAGCGGAAGTATAATCGTCAGTCGAAATACGTCCTGCTGAACACAAGCCTCCTCAATAGAATGTCACTTTTGGTGGGCTGTCCATTGGAGGATTTGCCATAATCACCAATCTTGGAAGGCGTATTAAGTATATAGTTTATTGCACAAAAATCACAGTAAATACATAGTATACAACTGTACAGTAATTATACAAGTGGTGGCCTCATCGCTTGGTGGCAGTAATGATCTTAATATACACAGGACAACGCTGCTACCTATCCCTGGTGCAATACCTTAGTTGTTTTGACGATAGCCACGATGACTGCACCATGACATGACGACATTAGTTTTCTGTTTTCTAACGTTTAAAACGACATAAGGCACCCCGGACGCATGGGAAGATTCGGTGAAAGGGATATTTCACTTTCTAAAATGTTCATTTTGGGAAAGTAGACATTTTGGGAAAGTTGACCTTTAGGAAAGTAGACCACTTGCTCTTGTAGGATAGATATAAATAGATGCAAAAGCACGTTTATTTTATCAAAACTTTAAAGAAACAAATTTAACAATAATGTCTGATAATACGCCCATATTTCACCGACCAACTTACGGCACTACCCCCCTTTTTAAAAGCAGGCCTAGGCCGGAAACGAGTCGTCGGTTACGTGAAATTTATAACCTTTGAGGGTTGAAATCGGGGTGTAAATTGGTTAATGCAAGGGGTCGAGGGGATACCATTAGTAGCCTTATACACTATCCGTAGGTACCTACTGGACATTACGTAGGCGTTAGTAGCTCAATACAGAACCCCAAATCATGAAAAGACAGGCTATAAAGAAAACAAACACCTTTGTTCGTGGTTAGCAAAATATTGACCAAAACAAAAATTCGGATGTTTTTAGTTTTAGTAAATAGTAGAACGGTCAAAAGAGAAGCAGACGCGTGCCCAAGGAGGTCAGATGGGGTCATGACTGTCCCCCCCGCGTTCCTTCACATTACCTGAAAAAACTTTATATTTTACTTGAACTCTATAAAGGTCTTTATTACTGTCAATAAATATAGAAATATTACTTACCTAGTGTATATAAACTTACCTAGATAGCAAAAACATATTTTATGTTGAAAGTATTTATTACTTACTTATTTAACTCCGCTCGCGTGGACTACAGATTTATTCCCCGCAGTCACCACTCATCGCAACCTGAGTCCTGCCGAGCAGTATACTTCTTTGAGTGAGTTTTTAAAATCTAAAAATTCGCATAACTATTGATTGAGTAAACCGATTGCGATGAAATAAAGATTAAATGCTACTCCGAGTTACGTCCCAAGTTTCTCTGAAAAGTTCATCAAAATCCGTTCAGTAGTTTTTACGTGATGCTTGCACAAACTAACAGACAAACAAAAATTCTAAAAATGATCGAAATGTGTTCTACTACTTATCCTTAGACCCCCCCAATTATGTTTTTGCAAAATCTTCAATGTACAGACACGCGAAATTTATGATTTTATTTATTAGGTATTATAATAACGATATGCTTAGTCAGGTTATATTTTGATCATACAGCGATTCACTGACATTCTTAACACGGAACCCTGAAATTTAATTTTATGTTACACATTCATTCGAGCAATCAAAGGCCATGTTTTAGGGCAAGTCTTTTAATAGCTGGAATTTTGATATTTTTACGGTTTTAAATTATAACTTTGCTTGGTGATAAATTTTGCTATTTACATACACAATAAGGTTTGATAGCTCGGTTGGAAAGAGCTTTGTTAAGATCATAGATTCAATCTTAACTCACTACATGTCTATTTTTAGACTGATATTGGGCCCGATTCTGAAGGCACAAGAACTAATTTTTAACTGATTTTTTTATAACTTGTCATTTTATTCTAATCAATTGACATACTGTAATAGAATCATTTCCGCATGCCCATGTGCTTATTACTAAGTAATGTATTTGTATGCCGTATGGCGGAGCATAGATTGCCACAGTACCTTTTGTTTACACCATATTTTTACCTATGTTCGCAAATATATATATGATTGATTGATTGATTGACAAGACATTTAAATTTTGACAGTGCTAAAATTGGTTTCGTCTTTATCTTCATAATAATGTATGGCAAGTATAGCAACAGTTTTAGTGCTGTCCAGTTTTAACGTTGGGCCTTCAGAATCGAGCCCAAAAAACCAGGATTCGTTGATATATACCACTGTATATATAATCATTTGATATTTATGCTAATAAAGCATAAATAATTAATACAAATATTGATATTTTTATATAATTATTACAACGAACATAAAAAACTTTTGCTATAACTTTGTAACCTGTAACATAGCAGAGACACATAGCTCCGATAAGAAGGCACGCGCGATAGAGGGCGATAGTGTCGACTTCCGGTGACGTAGACGGCTCAGCCTCGACCGGAAGCGCTTTGTCTGTCCCACTACTAGGGCTGTCACCATGGAAAACTTTTGACAGTTTTATAAAAATAGGCTGGTATCCTATTAATATTATAAATGTGAAAGTTTGAATATTTGGATGTTTGCTACTCAATCACGCTTCAACCACTGGACGGATCAGAATGAAACTTGGCACACATATAGGTTAAGTCCTGGAATAGGACATAGGATAGTTTTAATCCCGAAAAAACATCCCATTCCTACGAGAAATACATAATAATTTGTGATGTTAAGTGGTCCACGTGGACGAAGTCGCGGGCAACAGCTAGTAGATCATATACAACTCACGATGGCACTCCCAGCGAGGGGTCGCGGGGGGTTATGCCAAACCTATCCGAACGTCAGTATCTTAGTGTTAGTATGCACACATGGACGATTAATGCGTAACGATAGAACTAACACAGTAACAGTATAACGCATACAATGACATGTGAGCGGTTTAGAGGAGTGGGGCGTGCCGTCGTGAACTGTTCGATCTATAATTATAATTAATATACACATACCTAATATATAATTATATATTACATATGTATATGCTACTGTTGAGCTACTAAACTATGGCTTTAGTTTAGTAGCTCAACAGTATTTTCTTTGAAGGATATGATTCGTAATGAAGAGATCCTACGAAGGTGACCGACATAGCCGAAAGGATTAGCAAGCTGAAGTGGCAGTAGGCGGGCCACATATGTCGCAGAACCGACTGCCGTTGAGGCAGAGGAGTTCTGGAGTGGAGACCGCGGATTGGTACACGCAGGGTGGGACGCCCCGCCGCCAGATGGACCGACGACCTAAAGAAGGTGGCCGGAAACGGCTGGATGCGGAGGGCGGAGGACCGGGTGTGGTGGCGTTCATTGGGGAAGGCCTATGTCCAGCAGTGGACGTCTAAAGGCTGACATGATGATGCTACCGTTGGTGACGGTAACAAAGGTACTTACTGTATAATTATGTTGACAAAAGCAATCACCACTATGTAACAATTAAATATTTAGGCACAATTAACGATTGACGGCAGATATTTTCAATATATGTTTATTTTTAAATTAATATAATGATTATTTAATCTTTGGTTGTGATCGCTTTTTGCCAACAAAATCATATAATACCTTTATTACCTTAGTGATCTTGAAATAATCATCATCAGCCTACAAGAGCCCACTGCTGGACATAGGCCTCTCCCAAGGTGCGCTACTGAACCCGATCCTCAGCTCTTCCATCCAGTCACTGCCAGCCGCCTTACACAGATCGTCGCTCCATCTAGCCAGGGAGCGTCCACTTGCCGAGTAGTGGTCTCCACTCGAGAACTCGTTTACTCCATTGGTTATCGATTCTCCGACAGATATGACCAGCCCACTGCTTCAGCGTACTAACTTTTTGAGCTATGTCAAAGCCTTTAGTTTTCTGGTGGATCCACCTCATTTCGGATATTCCGAGCATAACTCTTTCCATAGCTCGCTGACCGATTTTCAGTTTTCAGACTAGTGCCACTGTCAGTGTCCACGTTTCGCCACCGTAGGTCATTACGGGTAGGACGCATTTGAAATAAACTACTCTAATATTCAAAATATATAGTAAGAAAATATATCTGCCATATTTATCCTAATAATCCACACAAATTAAAATAAATGAGTGTGAATTCTAAACCTCTGCAGTTGTTTATAATATTTCGTAGACAGCCCTGCACAGGACTCCCTCTGGATTTGGGATTCCAGATTGAAAACGCGGAATCGTCTGGACCTCATTGTCCGTATTATGCTATTTCAATAGACAGGATGGAACAGGATGCTAATTTGGCAGACGTTCTGCCGGGTCAGGATTGAATCTGTGTTCCGTTTTGTTTTCTTTTCCCTTTATCAGCGTTTTCTTAAGACTTATACTTTTTGTTGGATAAGAATGAATGGCGAGTCTCGGGGAGTTGTCGGCTCCGTAGCCTAGTCGCTAGTACACCTGCCTGCGAAGCTCGGGGTCGCGGGTTCGAATCCCGCCCAGGGCAAACATTCGTGTTATGAGCACTTGTGTTTGCCTTGTGACTGGATGTTAGTTATATATATATATATTGTATGTATATCAGCTGTCTGATACGCATATTTACAGGCTTTGCCTAGTTTTGGGATCAGGTGGCCGTGTGTAAAATGTCCCCACGTATTATTATTATATGATATTGTTCCACATTTGTTTCTTTATCAGCGTTTTCATAAGACTTACATTATACTTTTTGTTGGATAAGAATGAATGGCGAGTCTCGGGGACTCGTTGGTGTAATTGTTTAGGAGCTTGTCTCGAGGCCCAGAGGTCGTAGGTTCGGGAATCTAGTAGTAATGGACTTCTAGGACTGTTCTATAAAGGTGTTTGACTGTTTAAAAATACGTCTGAACATACACCTCCCCAATAGAATGTCAGTTTTAGTGGGCTGTCCATTGGGGAATTTGCCTTAAACACCACGCTTGGTAGGCGGATTGGTGATCACAGTTATGATCTAGGAGAACGCTACTGCTTGCTCTAGGTGCAATCGCTTAGTCGCCGTGACGACTCCCATACGGGAAGATTCGGGGTCGCCCTTTTCGAAGCCGGAAACCATACAGTACCCGCTGATGATTTTTAATTATGTTCTAATTTTTTTTGAAAACGATTCAATGTTCCTTCATATTTATGTCAAATTCCATAAAAATGTTCCGTTTTCAGGAAAAAGAAAAAACAGAACATTATTAAAAAGCATTGTTAGTTAAACCCTTTTATACTGGAGGCACACAGTTCTACCAATAAAACAATAATTAAAAACAACTGTACCTCCCAACGTTCGCAGAATTATTCGTAATTAAAACTCTCTTGCATTTCTAATTAATCATTAACTCCTGGTAACGCGTCCGCTGTGTTCCGGGAACTCATTCCGCGGGGTACCAGTTCGATTCCCGTCTCGGAACGGTATTGTCTTTTGAATTTATATGTAAATCAGTCCCGGTGGCTGGAGAAACTGTTTATTATTTGTCTTTGGACTCTTGATGAATACTCATTTGAATTAAGTACTCCATTTCGGTTTTAATATCTTTCTCGCCAACATCAGAAGTGGAATGCAAGACTAAACGAATTAGACTCAAAGAATTGTTGCAATTATGCAAGCATATTTATTTCATCATCATAGGTCCTGGAATAGGATATAGGATAGTTTTTATCCTGTAAAAACATCCCATTCCTACGGGAAATTCATAATACATTGTGATGTTAAGTTGTCCACGCGGACGAAGTCGCGGGCAACAGCTAGTATTTAATATATCTACGTAGCGAGATTAAGCGATACCGTGTCAGAATTTTGTCAATGCATTACCTACATCCTCATCATCATCATGTCAGCCTTTAGACGTCCACTGCTGGACATAGGCCTTCCCCATTAAACGCCACCACACCCGGTCCTCTCCGTATCCAGCCGCTTCCGGCCACCTTCTTCAGGTCGTCGGTCCATCTGGCGGCATGTAAACTTACGTAGTATCTTTAGTATAATTGTCTTGTACCGGCAATACTTTGTCGCTATGCTTTTGTTATTTTCCTTAGCAACGGTTGCCTGGAAAACATCGCTTTAAGCGATAAGCCTTTGTACATTTTCCATAAATGTGTACCTGTTATTTTAATATGTGTTTAATAAAGAACTTATCTATCTATCGACGAACTCTCAATTTCTCCATTGTAATTTATTTCCCGTGGTAATATTTTATCACGTGGTACTGCGTGAAGAAATCCTTTGAAATATAAAGATGAAACGTCACACTTTCATGAGTTCTCTCTCTTTTGGACGTGAATTCGATGAACGATTGGTCATCCAAGAAACGTTGCGTTATTAAAAATATGTACTAACTTTCGAGAGCTTCATATAACTAAAGTTTAGAGGTTCGAAATTTCTTAGTTACACCATCGTAAAGATGGATTCAGCGACTACAATAAAATGCTTGAGCCCGCACGATCAGCGCTCAGTCTAACGTGAGCTAGCATGGGAACTACTCGACGGGATAAGACGAAAGAAACGGTATTTTAGAGAATAGAGTATAATACATACATAATACTCACGCGTTGGTCCCAGAGGGGTATGCAGAGACGATAACGACGCACTATGCGCGATTCTGACAATGTCGCAAAGCGACTTTCCTTCGCCCGGTGTTCGGCCCGTGATAGCACTTGGCATGATGTGTGGCAAACAACATCGCCACCTTCGTGTTCAGACATATTGTGGTACCACGACTAGCTAGAGAAATAATTGTCCACCTCATCAGAGCCCCGCATGACTTGATAAAGCTAATAGTGTCCTGAGTTCGCCCAGCTCCGGGATGTCGGCACGCTTACAACCAGGCTAGCCCCTGGATGCACGGCAGACCTTGGATTGGCGGATTCACATTGATTTTTTTTATATATTATTGATTGGATTGGACAGGGATTTTGGCGAGGGAGACGTTAAATAAATTATTACCCACCCCGATTGATATTTTTTCAAAAGAATCGTCGGAAGTCATAAAACCTGGGGTAGTAGTGCAGACTTCTATCCACCTCGATTATTTTATCGATAGTTCTTACAAAATTTCAAGTCATAGCTACACTGAGAAAAAAATAAGTAGCCCTCCTACTTACATAAGGATAAAAATATACCACTATTACATAAGTAGGTAGCCGCCTCCATTATAAATGGTGTCGCCTACAACTGATTCAGTATCCGGCCACATTACTAAGTAACCACACTACGTAATAATGTGACCGGCTACTGAATCAGTTGTAGGCGGCACCATTTATAATGGGGGCGGCTACTTACGTAATAGTGGTATATTTTTATCCTTATGTAAGTAGGAGGGCTATTTTTTTTTCTCAGTGTACATTCCGATAAATAAATAGTTACATGCAGCAACTCTTTCGTCCTTTTCATTGCACGAAATTTAAAATTCCCGACCGTATACAACCAGTTACTATGTTATTCGGCAAACCCTAGCTTAACTCCCGATCTTGACTGTTTGCCGACCCCACTCGCGTTCACCTGTGTTTACCCTGACCCCCCGGCCCACCCCCTCTGTCAATTCAATGCGGAATCCAATTTCTTCTACGTTACTCTCCGCTCATTTCGTTCGGAAGATCCGAAACTTAGGATATGAGGATTTTGTATTGACTCTTCCGCGTGGGTTTGACAGGCCTTGGGCTATTATTGCATCGAGCTGTGATTACTGAAGGTGGGAGTCTGTTTGTGTTCTTGGGGGGGGGGGGGGGGGTCTTTGGATTGGGTTTGAATGATATTTTGATTCCCGTGGCTGCCTTTACAGTTATTGATTTCAGTTTATTCGGTAGTACACCTGCCTGCGAAGCTCGGGGTCGCGGGTTAGAATCCCGCCCAGGGCAAACATTCGTGTGATGAACACTTGTGTTTGCCTTGTGATTGGATGTTATTTATATATTATATTATGTATTTATGTATGTATATCAGCTGTCTGATACCCATATTACAGGCTCTACAGGTTTATTTATTTATTGTTCAATTTTGGCGATATTTATCGTCGATGCCGTGTGGTTCCCGTATTAGAATAGGGCCAACCCCCTATCTTCCCGTGGGTGTCGTCAAGGCGACTAAGGGATTGCACCAGCGACGGGCAGCAGCGTTCTCCTGCGTGTGTATGTTAAGATCATTACTGCGATAACCAATCCGCCTGAAACAGATATTAATTACAAAAAGCTACATATTTAGCTATACTATACAGGGTGGAACAGTAAAGTATCACCAGGCTAGATATCCGAATAATTCAAACTGATATAGCTACTAGGTGGCCTGATGGTAAAATGGAAATACCTAACTAAACATGAAAAAGGTACCAGAACCAACTTTTTAAGGCAAATCGAAAGCCCTATTTATTCATCATCAGGTTATTTTTGTCTCCACTGCAGAAGCACAGCCCTCTCTCATCCGCCGGAGACAGACGGAGGATTTGGTTTACACTCCCCGCGCCGGCCAGACGGGTTGGGGGAAGCCTGATTGATGTTTTATAATGTATTCCCTTAGTCGCCTGGTACGACATCCACGGGAAGAGTTGGAGTGGTCCTATTCTACTCTACCGGAAACCACACGGCATGCTATTTATTATCTACATAAAAAGTTATGTAAGTCAATGTCTAAGTTCCAGTAGTTATCGAAATAGTACAGTAACAAAGACCTAATAATTTCGCATTATTCTTCACAATTCTTTGACGAGAGATTATATACAAGTCCTTATTTCAGAATGTTCTCCAGCAAACTCGTAGGCACATATTAGTTAAAATATATTAATTAAAATTGCAGTTTCATTGACAAGGAGGAAGGAAATGGCCCGGTACATTTTAAATGTTTCGCTTCGATGTTACTATACATAAATTATGAACACCTGACGTGACTATCGGACTTTTTAATTAACCTCATCAGAAACCTGTTAATATTAATACGTCTACATAATAGCGAGCCGAGTCCACTGCCCTATATTGTGGCACTCGATTCGGTTGCAAATAAATAAGTAGTATCTATTTTTTTATTATTTTAACTAGTGTTTTAAATGTAGTTAAACAAATAGACAGAAAAGCGGGCTATAAGGGTGTTAGTTTTAAAATAACTCCAAACAATCTCTTTGTACTACTAGATGGAGCGTTCCAAATAATCGCTCTGTTCCACGCAAGTAGCCACAACTCTTTCACATTCACAATGAAACTTGTGCAATTACTACGCAGAACATTTAATTATTACTAAATATTGACGCTACGGGTAAATAATGTCAATATTTAGTAAATAATTAAAAGTTCTGAGTAGTAACTGCAAAAGTTTCAAATTTCATTCACTGTTTCGTTTAACTTATGCTTCTTCTCCCTCTCATATGCTATTGAAATAAAAATTTCCATTTGGAAATTCCATACACGTGAATCGAAAAACGAATCGAAGATCATACGCCACCATTCTTTTCCCTCTATCGTAACTACTTATCGCAGTTTTAACGAAGGCGCATCGGGTGCGTTCGACAGCGTCGAGAGGGGTCAATAGGGGGCCAGAAGATCCCAGGAGAGAGGGGGGACGTGTGTCCGACACATGGAGCCCTTATAAGGCTCAGCAAAAAACTGCTTTAAATTTACGTAACGTGATTTAGTATTTTGTCCACGAATTCGCTTTGGGACAGCTTGGCGGACTTAGGGAGAGAAGACTTTTCGTAACTATAAAAGACTACAATAAAAGACAGGAAGTATATTTTGAATACGATGGACCTGTACGATATGGCCCGAAAGCAAACAACTGACCGCTGAATAATGATTTATTTATACATTATTGTACACAAATAAAAGTCACACAGCTCATTTAAACATATGACGTACAAAGGCGTACTTAAGTCTGTAAGAGTTTACGTCTACTGGAAGTAAACTCTTACCTTTGGGTGAAAGAGACCAGTCAAAGTAGATAAGCAGACAGTAGTGCATATTATAGCGAAAATTTAATAATGAAAAGAAACCATATGCAAAGAGAATAATTTAAATTTACTTAAAACTATCTATATAAATATGAAATACAATAATTATATACATATATTATGTTATATATAAATACAATACACACAAAGAGATCATTCGGATAATGCTTTTTTACTCTAACCTTAACATGCTCAACGTTGCGCTCGCGCGAATAACATGTGGCAGAAAATTTCCACAATCTCATTTCATGGAATGTGAAGGAGCCGCTGATGATGATGAAATATCTAGACAAAGTAATGTGCTTTCAATAATACGAGAAAAGACAAGCAAGACAGTAGCGAGATACATTTAAAAGCAGAAACCTAAACCTCATACAAAAACGTTAACAATGTTGAAAACCCTTGTAGTAATTACAATGTTATGTATTTTTTTCTCCAAAGGACCAATTCAGATAACAGAAAAAGGAGAAAGTATTCAAATGAATCTGTTTAGATAACAATCTTTGAATAAAGGAAGGTGCCTTTTGCCGAACATTATCTCATGGTGAAAGTTTAAGAGCACAAAAGGATGTAAACTTGGACAAAAAAAAAACAAAAGCAATATAAACTTTGCCACTGAATAAAAATAACGAAATCAGCAAGCCTAATTCGTTTTCAAAAGTGAATGTTCTATTCTAACTAGATGTCTCGTTTTGGTTTCACGATACGACCACGATTTGATAACGATTCGTGTTGGCTGACGATCTTTTTGAGAATAATTCAGTTGTATCACAATAATATTTCATTTAAATGAGGAAACCTGCATAAGCCAAAGAACTACCACAAGCTTGGTGGAATATTATAGCTCGCACGTCTACGTTCAGAGGGTAAGAGTAAGGATATAATTTCTTCGTAAACCTAATTGCTAGAGCCGTTGATAATTTTCTTAAATTTCGATTTCAAACCATGTACTTTAATTAGATAAATTTACGATATATAAAACTGAAATAAAAAAATGAGTAAACATACCTGAAAATGAAATACACTTCATATCTAGACTGCTATCAATCCAGTATGATGACAACTAACATCGTTACATCTAAAAACAGAACGACACAAGATAATACAGCGAGGCCGAAATAAAATTAAAGAAAAAAAGTTGGAAAGGAAAAAGTTTCCGAGCAACAATGGGCGCTCTCCGCGACAAAACACATTGCCAGGATTAAAGGAGTGGAGGGAACTTTCCTTGTTTCCCTTTAAGGGAGGGATGAGACGGCGTTATAGAGAGGAGAAATCTCTTAGAACATTCCAAGTTCTTCCCTGGATGTCTGGAAAGAGTACTTATATGAACAAGCTCCGTATAATCTAATAGCATTTATGGATAAAAAGTGTTCTAAACTTTGGAGTTCTGAGTCCACTTTATATGAACACATGTCTTGTTCTCTACAGGAGAGCGCTCCAGCAGTATTTGATTATGAAGATATTGTTTTAAAGGCAACTAGTAATAATGTAAGGAATGAATTTTTGGTAGTTATTCCCAAAAACAAAGACAATAATTTTGCATACCAACTAGCTTTTCCTGGCAGTTGTGAAATAATAGTTCACAAAATTACTAGTTCGGTGGATACCTGATACCTATCAGTAGATTACTGCTACATTACAGTAACAAATAACTGCATCAAAATAAAACCTGCGCTTCTCACCAAGTAAAACATGGACAGACATGAAAAGACAAACAAAAACATACTACTGACTACAGTTTTTAACTTGGTTTAGCAAACTTTAAACAGAGGTAGCCACGGAAACCGAATAATGGACGGCAAGTCATGAAAAGTCTAGCAATAATAACTAAACCAAGCAATAATTTATGGAAACTGAAAACGAATTTACAACAAAAAAAAGTCAGATTCAATGTTCCAAATTAAATGTACACACACGATTTATAGAACAAAGGTCAGTCGAACACAGAACAAATGAACATTAGGGTCACTGCACACGTATGGACGAGCGGCAGCAATGCGCGCGGCCGCCCAAAAGAATCTCTTTGTGTTGCTAGCATTCTATTAGTTTTTCCAATTCCAATTTAGAGTGTGCTCTCTTTTTCCTGCACGAGTGGAGTTCGGGAGTCATATGTGCTGATTCCTAAACGTTTTTGGTTAAATACGAGTATAGCTGACTTCTATGGAATGTCAATTCTGTTGGTTTACTTTGAGGTCAATTAGGTATTGACTTTTTGTGTTTGCGACTTTTTTGACTCTGTCAAAATTTCGTTTTCCTTCTATGCAAAGAGTGTTTGCTTCACAAATTCAGGAATATGTTTTTGATCTGGGTTCTGTAAGCCTATATAATGTGAACACTCTTAGTAAAACCTACTCAAAGAAGTAGAATGTGTTGATTAGAATGTTATTGGAAGTTCCACTAGGAAATTATGGAAAGAGTTTAAAGATTTGAGCTTAAACTTTGAACTTCATAGTGGTATGATTTTCCAATGTATGGCTTACTGCAGTCGTTTTAGAAATGTCAGTATCTTTATTTTCTAGGATTATAATTGGACAGGGTTATTTAGAATTAATAAAAATTCTATTATTGGTACCCTGTTAGACAATTTCTTTACCACCTTTAGTTACGTAATCATCTAGTAAAGACTGAGAATTCTTCTAACTTTACCTATCTACTTGCTTTCCCGCATCTACCGCTTTTGTTTGAGTTTGTCAATCCAGTTTATATATAGAGCGGTACGTTAGTCGGTCCAAACGTCACATTCCATCGGACTCGGGCCTTTCATTTGTCTTATTTCTTTTGAAGTTGGGTTGTTTGCCGCCGCCGAAGTTTCCCGATGCCCACCGGCGGAGGTAGAAGAATTTCCCATTAAAAAACGACAACGCATCAAATTGCTTTCTGTAAACAATTCTTTCACTTTGTCTTTTATTGGTTTTATCGGTAGCTTGTGTCAAATTCTTTTCCGAATCTTTTTGTCGAGTTAGTTTATTAACTTTTTTTACGATTTGTTACTGGGCCATTATTCCGCTCCGCATTGCTCTCCACAATTCCTCAAAACTTTTTCTTTCTTTACAAAGCCGATCTATCAAGCTGAATTTAGTAACATACATACCAGACCGAAATAGTTGTATTTATTAGTAGGTATATGTTATTAATCTCTAACTGTAAGTTAACACAGTCAATATAATACTGTTTTCTGTTGTATTTATTGGAATTGTGTTTCTGATTTAGTTGCACTACACTAAAGATTAGTTAAACTTCTTCTTTTACAAACAATACAATTTTAGCTACTGTGATAATTTCAAATTTTCATCTTACAAGAGGATGGACCACAGAACTAACTATTATAAATTACAGTTAGTTCTGTGGGTAGAGTAATAACTATTACTATTGAATAACTAATTAATGAATAGTTATGTAACTATTTAGAAACGTTTTTATATTACGACAAATTAACTGCAATGTTTTTTTTCTATTTGTTCACACATTAAACGAAATAATCAAATTTTAATGACAAATTTTCTAAATTACTTGTATTGTAAAAATATATATAAAGTAGTACTTACTTAATTAAAAAAATTGGCAAATTGAAGAGAAGTAAAAAAAACGAAAAAAAGGTACAGAGTAAGAGGGAATAAATAAATAAAAAAATATCACTTTTAGATAAGACAAAGGTCATGATGAGCCTTACAGCTCATCCTGTGGTGGTGTAGACTCCGAACAACATGAGGTACATGATGAGGTTCTTTTCATTAAAAGATTGATCACATGTTTTTCAAAGCCCTTTGGTCTAATTTATTACTGTATACTAACACTTTGTACGTCGGTCTTGGTACGATCAATTAGGAATGTCGTATATCAATGAGTGCATACGCTTTCTACTTAATGGTTTCCACTTCACTTTAAGTTGTAAAGTCGTCTTAAACATAATAGTATTGCCAGTTTTATGCACTATCAACATATATAAATACTAGCTGTTGCCCGCGACTTCGTCCGCGTTGACAACATCACAAATTATTATGTATTTCCTGTAGGAATAGGTTGTTTTTTCGTGATAAAAACTATCCTATGTCCTATTCCAGGACTTAACCAATATGTGTACCAAGTTTTATCACGATCCGTTCAGTGGTTGAAGCGTAATTGAGTAACAGACATCTAAACATCCAAATATCCAAACTTTCACATTTATAATATTAGTAGGATAGGATTACCGTACCGTATAACTCTGTGCGTGGATACGTAAAACTTCTATATATTTTTTAATTCACACAAAAAGGTGATTTAAGAAAAAAATTAATTAAGTTAAAACATAATATAATAGAATCCCTTTAATTTTGTTACAAAAAAGGTATAACAAAGGCTTTAAAGCTTAATTAGCAGCCTGTATAACAATGCTTTAGTTAAAACCACACCTTATTTAAATTTACTAAAGTCTGCTTTGATATAAAAAAATTGCTTTCACAATGTGGGTATCGAACTTTTGAAATCCTACAATGCATTATAAATATTACAGAATTTTGTTGAATGCTATAAAGCTAGTTAAAACAGCAACTTTATTTGTTTAATCGCCGTTCATCGCAGCAATTTTACGATTGACGACACCCACGGGGAGATTTGGGGTGGCCCTATTCTAAGCCGGGAACCACACGGCTTATAATACTTTTCAGACTGTGCTATATAATAAATGTAGTACCTATAACTTAGAAACAGTAGCGTCTATGCGACATTATAACAGAAATAAATTTAATCGCTCATAAAACTTTTAAATACAGCTTGTGTTTTATACGATAGTATCTATTAAAACGACGCTGATAGTTCGCCAGTACCCCCGACACTCCATACAAGTACACGTTTGTGTGTGTGCGTTAATTGTTGTAGGGCCACTGCACTCAGCGCGCGAACGTAGTCGATCAATCTATTTTCAATAAGCGTTAATTTCAGTTACTCGAGTCCACTTGTATCGAAATTAACCACATAACGAACAAAACAAAAAACAAAATATTCTAAAAATAATAAATAATAAATATGAAACATAGAAGGATGAATATAGTGTGCAATGGCGGCCTCATCGCTTTCAGTGATTTCTTTTGGGCAACCTTTGGGTGATGAGGATTTTTTCGTGTATTGGACTGTACTTACTTGACAATATTTTTGTTGTTACAGGTAAGAATTCAACGGAAGAGATTTTTCTAACGACTAGATGGGTAAAGTATCCAAAAACATTATATTTTTCAGTATAACATTCTAGTTACTAATTATCTCCGGCGAATTAGACAAGAAAAATGATATTCTTAACAGAACCAAGCCTGTCTTACTCCGTACTTTAGGTATTCAAATATACCTAAGCTGCGCAGGCCCGATTTCGGGGCCAATCGGTATCGCGAGAGCAATGCGAGTATTTGAGTAAAGTTCCTCGCCACACCACAATCCGCGTCGGTACCGGCCCTAGGCGGTATATAAACCGAAATTAAAATAAAAGTTTAAATGCAAAATCACCAGCAGAACATATAACCAACTCTTTTAAAAAGTCAAAGTCAAAATCATTTATTGCATATGAGTAAACTTGGTACATTTATCACGTCATTTTTTTTATCGACTACCGCTTCCTAGGTGTCAGCGCTGTGAAGAAGAAACGGCGCAACAAACTTCACGCAACACATCTTTTAAAAATCAAGTTTGCATACAATTAATAAAGATTTTACGAAGCTGAATTAACATTAGTACCAGGCATTTTTGTCATTCAAATAATCGTTTATTTTATAATAGGCTTTCTTACAAAGTTGTTTTTTAATGTGAATCTTAAACTTTCTGTCCGTCATATTTAAGATTTCCTCTGATAGTTAACTAGCTTTTGCCCGCGATTTCGACTGCGTAGGTTTCGATATTTACACATCTTGAATTTCAAAATAGATATCATTTTTGTTTCCCGTAGAAATCAGATGTTCTTTCGGTATAAAAACTTCGGTATAATGACTCCAGTGAAAAAAGGGTCTACCTAGAAAAAGCTACTTTTCAGGAGACCAAAAAAATTATTTTTAATGATCTAATATTTTTTCTTGAAACAGTTTATTGTTCCTTATTTGGGGAGGAGGGAGCAGAGTGTCTTTTCGTAGAAATATTTAGTACTAGCTGTTGCCTGCGACTTCGTCTGCGTGGACAACTTAACATAACAAATTATTATGTATTTTTTTCAGGACTAAAACTATCCTATGTCCTATTCCAGGACCTAACCTATATGTGAGCCAATCGTCATCCCGGTCCAGTGGTTGAAGCGTGATTGAGTAACAAACATTCAAACTTTCGTATGTATAATATTAGTGGGATTCTTTTTGTATTTTGGTTTAACTGTCTGCGAAAACATAAATTTAAATAAATTTATGTTTTCCGCCTAGTTATGTTGGACGCCATTACAAAACACAGTGAGCGTTAATACCCTTTGTCTAAAATGTGCCTAATTCTGAAAACTTTTAACGGAAGTGCACATTTGCCGGACACGTCAGCGAGAAAGTTATAATTAACGTTGCCAATTTCGCCCCGAGATAATTTAGGGTATGACGGCGTTTAGGGCAGACGTCGCAAAGTTGCGTCCCGCAACGCTTCTTTGCGGCCCCATTGTAATTGTGTATGGATTGGGGTGGGAAATGAGCGCCTCCTTGACTAGTGGCTTAGTCACTGGACTCAGGCGCCAGAGGTCATGAATTCGATTCCCACCAAAGACAACAGTTGTACAATTTATACAAGTTGCTCCCGGTTGAGTATCAACTTTCCAATTTTTGTTTAAGTTTCATAGGACTGGAGCAAATCCTAGTTTAGGATTAGACAAGTATGTAATATTTTATTATAAAATTTCAATATCCATGTACATTTTATTTTTATTCCTTTTGACCTACCGCTTGTTTTAGCTTTTCCCACAGTGAAGGTTGGCTGGAAGAGATCTCTTATAGATATAAGTCCACCTTTGTACACTTTTATGTTATGGCCTTTTTTTGTAAAATTTATGTGCAATAAAGAATATGTATTATATAAAAAAGAGTATAAAAAATGCGGTGCACTAGACAAATCGATAGATGCACTAGACAACTGTTGGGGGTGGGGGGGGGTGTCGGTTGCTGATATTGGTGGGGTTTGCAACCCACGAAACTATAGACTTGACAATTTAAACCTTTAGGCGATTGAGTTCGACACGCCTGAATAAGGGTTAACAGTGCCGGGTAAAAATTACCCCCAGATCCAGTCGATCCCTCAGGTTTTAATCATGTATCCTCGATCTGGTGACTCCGATCCGAAAGCAGTTTAAAATTAGAAAGTTAACTTTGGATTAAATATATAGGTCTGATATCTGGACCATTAAAAATACTGTCTGGTTAATAATAATAATAATAAGACTCCTCAGCCGGAGGAAGTCCGTCTGGCCATTTTGATTTTGCTGGCCAGACGAGACAAGACCTTAGAATCTCGAAATAATAATAAAATCATTTATTCATCTCTTAAAAAATATACATACAATAACTCCGCCAAACTGTATAATACAGTTTGTTGGCAGAAATAGCTCTCTTACTTTATACACATCTATGGCAGAGAATACTAAATATCACTACGCAATGGTGAATAGCAAAGCAAAGTTACTAAGTTTTTAATTATGATATTAGCACAAAAAGATTGAGGTTACGTTAATAAGTTTACTAGATATTTCTTATATTTAATTCTGAAAGTGTTTTTGTTGATTACATTGCTTCTGATGCCTAGTGGGATAGTGTTAACAATTTTGGGTACCAAATACTGCCTTGTTCTTTCACCATAGTAGTTGCAGACTCTAGGCACACAACAGTTAAGCTCTCCTGAAATAGAATTTTGAGTTCAGTCGAACATAATTATGCATTATGCTTGTTTATATTAAAGTTAAAGGTTTAAGTTTACAGTGAAGGTTGGCTAGAAAATATCTCTTATAGAGATAACTCCACCTTTGTACATATTTTTGTATACCTTTTTTGAGTGAATTTTCTAATTATAAAACCTACAGATACTTTACAATTATGTATAACACAATATAAAAATGAACATTTAGGGAAAAAATTAAAACCTACATAAAATTATTATAATTTATATAGTATAGGTACCTTTTTTGTATTTTTGACACACAAAGAATATAATATACATATAAAGTTTCGTCACTTCATCCCCCCTGTTTACTAAAATCCACTGAAAGGATATATAATGGATTCTCATGTACTTTTATATCCATTGGTGCCATCGAGACTTGTCCAGACTGACCCAGATTTGTGGAGATTTCAGCAAACTTTCAAACTTCTCCTTAATATCCTGAAATAAATAAATGGCTTACGACATTTTAGAACAACGTTTGAACGTTTTAGTATTAGATTACAACTATTTTAGTCTCATTCAAGTCTGACTAAAAATAACAAGACCTTTAAGAGTTTAATTCCATTCATCATAATAAACTAAAAACAAACCCTAACATGTTTTATATTCCGTTTATTTTAACCTCAAAACTTAATGTAAACACGTCGTGCAAATTTATTTTCAGAGTTACTCGCGCTGCGATGTTTAAATTATTATTTTAAACTGCTATATAAACAGTTTCTCGGTGTTATATTAAAATTTTAGCTCAGTTGTAGACCTAATACTTAAATAACAAACTCGTCGAATGTTAATATTCAGATTAATCAACACTCAAGACAAATATAACTAAAATAAGCTTATAAACTTGCTTATAACAAAAATTAATCAATTATTTTGTGAGTAGACTAGATTAGTTCATAACATGAGGGATCATCATCAGCCGATCCCAATAGAGTGCCACGTCTGGTGGGCTGTCCATTGGGGGATTTACCATAAACACCACGCTTGGAAAGCGGATTGGTGATCGGTACAGGAGAACGCTGCTACCCGTGCTTGATGCAATCCCTTAGTAGTTTTCACGACACCCACGAGAAGACTAGGGCCACCTATTCTAAGCCGACAGCCACACTGCACGGTAATATGAGGAATAAATACATCATATTAATAGTGCAACTATGAAGTCGTCGAAAGGTAAAGCCAAGCCAATTTCTTGTTTTATTTTTGACGAATAGTAAGATATATTTTATATTTCATTATCTATGATACTTACATTAATTTTATTACATACATTCAATGTGCCAAACTGAACATATTTTCTACTGTGCACACCTTTCACACCCGTTCACATATAAATCTAATAAGTATAAGTATATAAATCTTTTCTTTTCTTGCTTGCGATGTACCAACTGCGTCCGTGAGTCATTTGGTGGCCTCACTGAAAATCAGCGCTGCAGCTCTTGCTACAGCATAAGCTGAGCTGGGGACCCTTTTGGCGTTACACTACAACACTGTGTCATTTTTTCTGTTTTGTTTAACAGTTATGTAATTTGTTTGCTTCTTTTTTTTCATATTTATGTCGTCAATTTTAATTCCTGTGTTATATTTTTGACCCTAAAATTCTTAACAAAAGACGAAAAGATATTGTAGCAAAGATACAAAATATCAGAACTGCTTTCGCTGGTTACCAATATCAGAGACTCGCAAGTCACATATATAATAAAATTAATAAAAAAAAATTATATTTATACAAAAATAAGATCAGAATGTAGAAAAACAGTAATAGATTGGATTCAAACGATTAACTATGAGGAAACAGAATCACTTTTGAATTACATAGCCTAACACGCGCATGCACACACACACACACACACACACACATATACACACACAAACATACACACACACATTCGTTTATTTATTTTGTATTTTTAACAAATAATGTTATTATTACCATACCACATTAAGGAAGAGCGGGCCCTTCTGGTACAGGTGTTCAAAACATCTAAAAGAAGGACTCCCTAGATAAGGTAATTGCTACCGAAATAAAACATTTTTATTTTTCATATTTGTGTTCGCCAAATAAAGTCTTTCTATTCTATTCTATTCTATTCTATAAAAACATGATTTTCTACTGCCCGTATTTAAAAGCCAACCACATACCTTAACTGACCAACACTCTAAACCGCTACATTTATCAATGTCCTACAAGACATAAAGCCCTCTGTACACTGTCCCCTCCCTAAGGGTCACTTAACACGAGACATGCAAATCACACCATAACAATTCTTTTGTGGCCTCACTGCGGCTATAAAGCATAGTAAATGAAGACCATAAATTAGTCAAGGGCCCTGAGAGCCACAGGCGGGGGCCCCCGCATAAATCGTGGTCCTATTTCAATTGCTGATGAAAACAAAGGTATTTACGAGAAAGCTTTTAATTGTATTGGACGCGATAGTTAAATAGGTAGTGTTTTCATTGTTATTGATGGTGGCCAGCTCCCTGAAGGTTTACGGAGATGAAACTTCATTTGAACCTTGTCACCAAAATAAATAAATAATATGTCAGACATTCACATCAATTATCCAGTCCCAAATTAGGCCGAGCCTGTGTTATGGTTACTACATAACGGATAAACATACTTAAATAAATATACAAACATACAAGACTTGGGTACAAACATTCATATTCATCATACGAACATTTGCCCCTAGCGGGATTCGAACCCGCAACCTCCGGCGTGGCAGTCCGAGAACTACCAGTTAAAATACACTTTCAACGAAAGAAACTACATCAAAATTGGATTATTTGTTGAAGAGATATGAAGCAAACAGACAGATAGACTGACTGTAGGACTAGACTTGTTGTAGTTACAACTATTTTAGTAAGAGAAGCTTTGTAAGGAATGCAGAAGATCTACCTGATTTCAGACAACCAGCATCATCTTCATGAATATTATTAGCTCATCTTCATCGAAGTCAATACAGTTCAATTAGGTAATCTTTATTACACGATAAAAATGCAAAGATACAATGATAAGTCTTTTTCTTCGTCTTCCTAAAATGGTCTTCCTTAGGATTTTGCCAATGTCAAGCTTATAGGACGAATATAAACATGGAGAGCACGCTTTACCGCTCGGCCACGACCTTGCCGCTGCCAGCGGCAGCTAGGAGCGGGGCGGCGAGCGGCGTGAACAAATGTACAAAAATGTTAGCAGCACGCCACGAGGCGCCGCAATCAGCGGTCAACCCTCCGCCTGCCGAAACCGCGCTGCTCACCGCGCCGAGTCCCGCTAAGCCAAAAGTCGTGGCCGAGCGGTTAAAGGAGCAAAGCTGTGGGATGTGCCACTAGAGCAAAGAATATCACCATAATCTTCGATCTGCCCACGTGGATTCTCTACAGCTGCAGAAGTGCAAAGGACATTGCAATTGTACAATGTTATTTGAGTTATCGAACAATTAGTTCTATTCACAAACATTAATGAGTGATATGGATTTTTTTCATTCAAATCAGCCCCTAGAAGTCCACTGCTGGACATAGGCCTTCCCCAATGAACGCCACCACACCCGGTCCTCCGCCCTCCGCATCCACCCGCTACCGGCCACCTTCTTCAGGTCGTCGGTCAACCTGGCGGCGGGACGTCCCACCCTGCGAGTGCCGATCCGCAGTCTCTACTCCAGAACTCGTCTGCCCCAACGGCCGTCGGTTCTGCGGCATATGTGGTTATTATATACTAAATATCGCTAAAACTGAATAAACCCAAAAGTCAAATAATAGCTCTGCTTTCGTAATCCACGGGAATCAAAATATCATTCAAACCCAATCCAAAGATACCCCCCCCCACCCCCACCCCCCCCCCCCCCCACCCCGAACACAAACAGACTCCCACCTTCAGTAATCAAAGCTCGATGCAATAATAGCCCAATGCCTGTCAAGTCGGCAGAGTCAATACAAAATCCTCATATCCTAAGTTTCGGATCTTTCGAACGAAATGAGCGGTTCTAAATAGTCAATTTTGACTTATTGACCACCTACACATTTTGGTAGGCATTGTATGTAATGTTTTATTTTAATTGTAATCGTTTGTTTTACTTTTGTATTGTCTGTTCCATGGGCTTTTTATCCCTTATTAAAAAAAACATTATTATTATTAAATCCTACTAACCTACATAATAAGCTCTCAATTCTCATACGTGATCACCTTACCTTAACAATTTTGTCACTCAAGTAACACTTTTCTACCATTTCACTGCAAAGTTTGAGTTGCAGTTCCAATTTAGCGTAAGAGACACTTGGCCAACTCCAAACTTCCAATCAAGTAATGGCTGGCCTCCATTAAACTTGCACGTTCACCAACTATAATAACATAGTTAGGGACATATAGAAGTATGTAGTTTATATAGTACTAACATTCCCTTTGCAGGCCTTCGAAGTTGAGACTGCCTTACCTCAAGCAACTTGCGGCGTAAGTGAAAAGCAGTTGCGATGTTTCAGCTATTATTTTTAACTAGCTGTTGCTCGCGACGTCGTCCGCGTGGACATTTTAACATCACAAATTATTTTGTATTTCACGGGAAATACAAAATAATTTGTGATGATAAATTGTCCTACGGAGGAACAATTGAATCAGGTATGTTTGCTGAGGGACGCATTGATAGGCCTCCTTAATACCATATTGGAGCGGGCGCACTGCCCAGTTGTGCGGTTCTGGAACCACAAACATGTGGAGTCCAGACCCCTAATTTTTAATGTAAAATAATATTTGTAATGTTCGTTTGATTAAATTTTATTTGATTTGATTTTAATTTTTACTAACATTACTTTTAAGTCTGTTACTAACAAAATTATGGATTAACCTGAAATAAATGAATTATATAGCGTATGATGATTTACCAATAGAGCGTAGGCTTCCGTTGCGTGCCAATAGAGGGCAACCAGCCCTTCGCTATTCGCCTGAATGATATTCTCGGGATGTTCGGGAACGTTCGGTAGCACTCAGCTACCACCCGAACCTCCCTTCGCGGCGAGCTAGTTCGTTCGGGACCACTGACTGGTAAACCCGTATGATTGTCCCGCGCTCGTCGTCCAGAGCGGCCGAACTCTCTTTCTGTTCATGTTTGTTTTCGTGTACCTTATAACTTGTGTTTCCTATAGTAATTAAACATTAACTACCATACGCGAGACTTTAATTCCGACATCCAGACGCACCCACGCCACATTTGACGCCCAACGTGTTTGTGCAAGTGCATTTTGAAGTCGAACTGGATTTTCGGTTTAGAACGAGGTTACCTAGGTCCTACCTGGACTATTATGGTGGTGTTGTGCAGTGAACTTTATGCATTTTGTAGCTTACGCGTTCGATAAAGTGTGTTTCCTTTTTTTTTCGAATTGCGTCGCTTATGTGTACGTTACTGACACTACGAATAGTTCGATCGGTTTTCGTTCGTTAACAAAACAAAACATTGAACATGGGACGAAAGACCCGCCAGTCGCTACCTGCTGGTAGTGAAGACGAGTCTGAACAGTCTGGTGCGGCTACTGGTGGCAACATAACGATGTCACACGACAGTTTGACGACTATACTTGCTACGCTGCAGCAGTCGCAAGCAGAATTTTGCCAGCAGCTACTGCGAGAAGTACGTTCCTCAACGCCGGCCCCGGCAGCGATGGACTCCGTGGCCACCGCCGCCGCAGTCGTCGCGGCCGCGGGTACTGTTAATGCCAACTTCTCTCAGTGTCCAGCACGATACAGTGGCCAGCCGGACGAGTCATTGGAAAATTTCATTGATGCAGTCGAGACATATAAGTCATGTGTAAATGTTTCGGACGAGGTTGCATTACGCGGCGTGTCCATGTTGCTGACTAACTCCGCCGCTGTCTGGTGGCAAGGCATAAAGCATACCATCACCAGCTGGGCTGACGCGCTTACAAAGTTACGCAGCGCCTTCGGAGAACGCCGATCACCTTTTCAAATTTATCAAGAGCTATTCGCGCTGGTGCAAGGTGAGACAAACACAGACTTGTTTATCTCTAAAATTAGAGTTCTCTTTTCGAAGTTGCCTAAAGGAGATTTAAGTGAACATGTACAACTAGACATGTCTTACGGCCTACTTGACCGGAGAATAAGGAAAAGGTTAAGTAGGGAGAGCGTAAATACCTTCGACGAATTGTTGAATAAAGCCCGTAACATAGAAGATTCTTTAAAAGAAAGAAACTGTGGCTCGAAGGTTAGCGTTACGAAGGCAGACCCTCCCAAGTCCGACTCTACGAAGTCGGGTAGTACTGGGAAAAATACCTACACGTCACGGTATTTGTCGCAGTCGCAGCGGTCGGCTAAGTTGGATAGCTTGGGCGGCACGGGCGGCGCGGCCGCTGGTGCGCAGTCCGCGCATTCGGGAGCGCCCGCGGTTCGCGCCGAGCCGCCGCCCCAAGACAGCAGTGCTACGTCGGCGGGAAAAGGGAAACGCGCCTTTTGTGGGTATTGTAAACAGGGTGGCCATAATATAAATAATTGTGAAAGACTTGAAGGTAAAAAGCAGGGAAAAAGTGAAAATAAAGTCCAGTGTTATGGGTGTGGTGCGCCTAATATTATTCGTTCTAAATGTCCCCAGTGTAATCCTCCCGGTGGACAGTCGTTTTACGCATTAAATACAAATGACATTCCGGAGCGACGACCTACACCGCCGCAGGCGCCGCCGCGGCGGTCGGCCGGCACACGCGCGGGTGGTTGCCATGGCAACCGCCGCAGTCCGCGCACTCCCGATCCGGTCAACGGCGACCTCCGCGCCTCCTCCGTGGTCGCGGCGGCTTCGCGGCCGGCGCCCCCCGCGCCCCCGCACCCGCTGTGTCAGAGCGCCACGAGTTGTGTTGCAGGTAACCCTACGGTTGCCGTAGGGGTCTGTACTAAAAACTTTTCGAGTGATCTAAATGTACGATCTACTTGTGTTGTGTGCAATAATTTTTCACATAGTAATGAATGTTTTTCCTACGGTTGCGATGTTGTAAACAATGACTTGTGTACTTGTACTGCTAAGCAGAATTGTATAAATTCTAATATTATTGATAGTGGCATGCAAGGGAAGTCGACGTCTCAAACGCTTACGTCTGCCGTATTACATGAGGCCAGGTGCTCTCAATCGTTTTTTGTAAAATCCAGTGATTGTCAATCTTTTTCCGGGAAATCCAAAGAATGTCAATCTTTTTATCAAATGACCAGGGATGGTGAACCTTTTCGTAGGCCAATATTAAATATCAGTATTTTAGGGGAACAGGGTACTGCTTTAGTAGACTCAGCGGCAAAAAGTTGCGTTGCCGGTCATACGCTGTACGCTCTCCTTAGGGCTAAAGGACATCCTTTGCATTCGTCAACAAAAATTGTTAAACTGGCGGATGGCATTAGTAGGTCAATGGACGTGTTTACTACCGAAGTAGAGGTGACACTCAAACGTAAAACAATGAGTACTAAGTTTTTAATTTTTCCGGACGCGGATAGTAACGAGACGCTTTTAGGAATCGATTTCCTTACAAATTTTAATATCGCTATTGATTTTGGTGGTGCCAGCTGGCACTTCGCTGATAATTCTAAATTGAAATTCGATCTGCGGTTTGAGGGTTCATCACCTCCTGCTTCGTGTGCCAGTATGGATGTCCTTAGGGAAGACGAGGCGACGTCTCTCACTGAACAACAGCGCGAGGAACTTGCCCACCTTCTCACGGAAAATAGGGATATTTTTGAGCTAGGGGGAGACCCTACACCGTTCGCTGAACACAGGATCGACACCGGCGACCACGCCCCTATTGCCGTACCGCCATATCGCGTCACTCCTGCGAAAAAAGAAGTTATGCGTGAGGAAATTAACAAGATGCTGGCTGATGACGTCATAGAGGAATGTGAGTCTGCCTGGGGCTCTCCTGCTCTCTTGGTTCCTAAGGCTAATGGTAAGTTTCGTTTTTGCGTCGACTATAGAAAGATTAACGCCGTGACTAAGTCGGACGTCTACCCGATGCCATTGATAGATGAGTTAGTCCAATCGACAAAAAGGAATTGTTACATGAGTACGCTTGACATGAGGAGCGGATTCTGGCAGGTGGCTGTTCGGGAATGTGACCGGGATAAGACCGCGTTCCTGTCACCGTTCGGGACATATCGTTTCAAACGTATGCCTTTCGGTTTAAAAAATGCACCTTCTACCTTTCAGCGTCTCATAGATCGACTACGTTCTGGGGCTTCACTAGAGAATGTGACATTGCTTGCATACCAAGACGACCTTTTAGTAATTTCTGAGGGATTTGAGCAGCATATTGCTGACCTTCGTGCGGTATTTGACAGGTTGCGAGTTTTCAAACTGCGTGCAAACCGCGAAAAGTGCGTATTTGCGAGAGAACAGGTAAAGTATCTCGGCCACGTTATCACGCAGGACGGTGTATCACCGGACGAAGATAAGGTACGTGCTGTGCTTGACATGAAGCAACCTTCTACAGTGCGCCATCTCAGAACTTTCTTACAAACCTGTTCCTGGTTTAGGAAGTTCATCCCCAACTTCTCTTCGGTTTCTGAACCACTGACGCGTTTGCTGAAGAAGGGAGTAGCTTGGTCATGGGGATTAGAGCAATCTGAGGCGTTTCAAGAGTTGAAGAAGCGGCTGACATCAGCACCTATTCTCGTTCAACCTGATTTTAACAAACCTTTTGTTCTGCGGACAGACGCGAGCAATTACGCGGTAGGAGGAGTTCTGCTTCAACTTCAAGATGAGGGTAAGGATGAACGCCCTATCGAATACGCTAGCCGTCTGCTGAACTCCGCTGAACGAAACTACAGCACCACCGAGCGTGAGGCTCTGGCGGTGGTTTGGGCGTTAGAGCGCTTTAGGGGTTACATCGACGGACAGCAGGTAATTGTAGGCAGTGATCATCAGCCGCTGAAGTGGCTGCTCACATTGAAATCACCTTCAGGGAGACTTGTCCGCTGGGCGCTGAAGTTGCAAAGTTTCAACATACAGTTCCAGTACACCCCAGGTAAAGCTAATGTCATTGCCGACACTCTTAGTCGCCCTATCTGCGAAGAGAGTAACAAGGAGCAGTGTGGAGTGTGTTCAGTCGTCGTCGATTTGCCCGCTCGAAGCCCAACGGACCTGCGGCGCGCTCAGCTTGACGACCCGGAGACTGAAAAGATCATTAATGGTTTAGAGAACACTTCAGAGTCTGCAGCCATTGAGGTAAAACGTTGGTCTGAAAGAGGCTATTTTATACAGCAAGGGGTGTTATACAGATACAACCCGGATATTGACAGCGAGGAACCGCAGTTAGTCGTTCCTGCTAGTCTTCGCCTAGAAATACTAACGGAGTGTCATGACTCATCGACAGCAGGACACCAGGGTATCGATCGGACCTTCCACAGGATCGCACAGCGATATTACTTCCCAGGCATGCGTCGAGCTATCGCAGACTATATTAAAACCTGTGTCACCTGCCAACGGTACAAGCCGTCAAACGAGAAGCCGTCGGGTCTCCTACAAACACCTGTACTTAACCAAAGAGGTGAAGTTTTGGCCGTTGATTTGTTCGGACCGTTGCCGATAGGAGAAAAGGGGGAGAAGTGGATACTCCTGGCAGAAGACACTGCGACTCGCTGGGTTGAGCTCTACGCTTTAACGGAAGCTACTTCTGAAGCTTGTGCTCGTGTGCTTATAGAGCAATATTTCCTGCGGTATGGACTACCTCGTCGCATAGTGTCGGACAATGGAGTCCAGTTTGTGTCCGCAGTTATGCAACAGTGCATGTATATTTTAGGAGTAAAGCAAGACCTACTTCCTTTATATCACCCGGAGGCTAATCCAGCCGAACGGAAAAATAGAGATCTAAAAGGTCAGCTCGCGCAGTTGGTTGATACAAAGCACACCTCGTGGCCAGAGCATTTGCCTTCGGTTAGGTTCGCTATGAATTCAGCTGTTTGCCATACTACAGGCGTTTCACCAGCATATCTCACTTTTGCTAGGGAGCTACGTTCACCTTTAGACGTTCAAACTGACATTAGAGCTGTTTTGAACAAAGACAATTTTGTGCCCCAAATAACACCTTATTTAAAGGGTTTTCTTGATTCGTTGATATCAGTTAGGGATCGTGTAGAGAACCAACAGGACAAGCGTAAGAATTACGCTGACAGATCACGTAAACCGGGAGACATCTTCAAAGTTGGTGATCAGGTGCTTATAAAGTCTCATGTACTGAGTAATTTGTCTAAAAATGTTACGGCAAAGTTTGTGCCGAAAAGAGATGGGCCGTATTTAATCGTCAGGAAGGTAAGTCCTACGACCTATCTAATCGCAGGAATAAATTACCCGGAGGAGGTTTTGGGTAAGTTCCATATCTCAGAGCTTAGTCGGTTTCATAACAGGAATGACTCGCCTCCTGATCCCGTCATGCCTAAACGTAATAGAGGCCGTCCTCGTAATCACAATCAAACTCAACTGCGAGTTCAATCACGGGGACGTTCTTCTGAACTCGAGGGGGAGGGTATAGCGTATGATGATTTACCAATAGAGCGTAGGCTTCCGTTGCGTGCCAATAGAGGGCAACCAGCCCTTCGCTATTCGCCTGAATGATATTCTCGGGATGTTCGGGAACGTTCGGTAGCACTCAGCTACCACCCGAACCTCCCTTCGCGGCGAGCTAGTTCGTTCGGGACCACTGACTGGTAAACCCGTATGATTGTCCCGCGCTCGTCGTCCAGAGCGGCCGAACTCTCTTTCTGTTCATGTTTGTTTTCGTGTACCTTATAACTTGTGTTTCCTATAGTAATTAAACATTAACTACCATACGCGAGACTTTAATTCCGACATCCAGACGCACCCACGCCACAATTATTAATTGAATAGTTGTGGACTTCGTGTAGTGCTACATCATGAGAACTTATACGGTCGAATTTCGGCGACGTAACTTAGGCTCGGGCATATGTTATTCTTATCTTGATAAGAAGTGTTTCTCGCTGCCCTAACCCTTTATCTCCTATGACTTCCACCGTACCGAGCCAGGAGGGTTCCACGGCACGGTGCTACGGGACATCTTGCGGCACACACCCTCCTGATTTATCTGACCGCAGCCGGCCGCAAACTACGCGCCTCGTATTTATTACAGCAATAACCCTATTAATTCTCTCGCAGCGACTTTGAACTAGCTATGGGACCCAAGCGGTCGTTTCGACCTGCCCGTTATCACAAGTCACCGCTGTGGTGTGCTGTAAATTATTTTATTGTTGAGGTTATGGGCCTGAGGAGTGTTGTGAAGCTATGGTCTAGTTTGCGGAACAATGTGGTCGTAAAAGCAGAGGTTTCTTAACGCTGAATCTGCTACTTCTTCACTGAACAAAATTGTAGTCAAGTGAGCCGAGCCCCTTAAACGCGTCATATTTGCGCGCTGTGCACGCCGCCCCCACATCGTGCACTGTGCGGAGTAATAACAACGCTATAGCCGAGCACCTTAGACTCAGTTTTGCGTGTATTGTCACTCAGTGGAAAGGTAAAATTGTAGGTATTTTCGTTTTAGGTCTTATGAACTGGTTCGCGAATTAATACGCGCGTTGTCGATTTACATGCCGTCCACAAAGAGCGCGCGATTGGAAGTATTGCGCGCTTGTATGTGATCTATTTGTTACATAGTAATTGTAGCCGCACGCACGCCGAGCAGCCGTAGATTTCGTCGACGCTGTCGCGACCCGGGTGCGTCGTAACACTTTCAAATAGCTCGTAGATTTTGTGGATCCTTGCGGGGCGAGGCAAGGGGAGGAGAGGGGGTAGACAATGGTTAAAATTTAAACTAGTATATTCGGTTAACGCGCAGGTCAACCGAACCCCCCTCTAAGGTACTAGCTCTTCCTGACGCCGTCGCTGATGTACTTCTGTTGCTGCACTCTTCAGTAACTATTAAGTAATCTGTGCCGGGAACCACAAAGAACTTAGCTAGTTGGTTGATTATTTATTAGTCGCGCGACAGCCGTTTCCTCCGATCGCGGATGTGGCGGTGGCCGAAATCAATTTGATTCATTGCACTAATGCGGAGTGGTCACGCGAATGACCGCGCCGAAAAAACGCGACGCGCCCCGAAGGATTGGAGGTCACGGGTGACTGCAGACTTGCGATTTTCATTGCGATCTCTTACGGCACGCACACCCGACAGTCCTTACTTACTTACTACTATTACAGTCCGATGCCTATCCGTTCACGTGCATATGTTTGCGTAAACTATCAAAAGAGGGACAACGTTATACGTCAACACATAAGTGCGTCTCTTTCGTAATACGCGCCGTGCTATATTTTTTGGCTGACGTTAAACTGGCGGGGTTGTGAGTGTCGCTTCTTTACGTAGTAACATGTAGTATTCTCTGCTCAGAGGCCGGTCAACATGGGGAAATCAGAAACTATAAGAGATATAGAGTAGTTTGGAACAATGACGTAGCTTTCAGAGACTGGAACGCGAATGAGTCCATTCGAGACATTTTTATAAAGCATCATGACAGTAATTTTATTTGACAATCACAGACAGGTCGAAGTCAAAATTCTTTATTGCACACGTATATTTGATATTTTACACATCGTCTTCAGTAAGAGACAGACATAGACTCGATAGAGAGACCCCAATAGAATGCCACTTTTGGTGAGCTGTCCATTGGGGGATTTGCGATAATGACCACGCTTGGCAGGCGGATTGGTGATCAAAATAATGATCTTAATATACACAGGAGAACGCTGCAGCCCTTAGTTGCCTTGATGACACCTACGGGAAGATTGGCGGGGACCCTAGTAGGTGATGAAATCTGTTTGCATGTTTGGAGTATCGGGGGTGTATTTGTGGAGTCTGAAGTCGACTTTAAATCGTTAGTCGCGACCTAAGCGCTAAAAAGTCGCAAGTGTGTCACCAATGGTATTCGAGTCGCTTTTCCTCGGGTTTCCCCTCAACGGAATCGATTCGGACCGGCTCGATCGTGACCTCTCTTATTTTATGGCCCCTGCCTCCGAATGTACTTAATGCCTTTCATTGACTTTTTACGCTTCTGCAGAGGCCCTTAAAATTTGTGATGTTTAATTATATTTAAAAAAATCACAAATATACATATACATTCGAGTGCAGCGTGGCCATTATAGGCAAAACTCCCCCACGAGCATCAACAATATTTATGTTGTGGTAGCGTTCACTGGAGAAGGCCTATGTCCTGCAGTGGACATCTCAAGGCTGATATAATGTAAATTAACATTTCTTTAAACTACATCCTTGGCCCTCAACGCCATCCGCAGAGCAAAGCATTAAAAAGGTATGATGTTGTTAACGACACAATCTACACCCTAGTCGGCCGTAACACGTTCAACGTGCCCGCCCTACTCGCAAGCAATTTTGACAAATTTGGTGATTTTGAACTAATCGGATTCACACCCAGTCTTCTAAAGCAAGGCAACAAAAGGATACATTCAGATGATGTACCGCAGAATGGTCTGTATATGATGAAACTGCTACACTTTACCGAATTTTAAAATATACCGAGTGAAAAGTAGCAATATCCCTTTTGAATTCCTGGACAATAGTAGATTTTAAGCTTTGAAATTGCTTTTCGAGCCACAAAGTAGGACCAAGTCAACCAAACAAACAGTACCCAAAAAGAACCGAACTTCCATTCCAACGCTGTAATTTGAAAACCTTTGACAACACCAAATATGGGCTTTATTGCTTTCGTAATAAAGACTCGAGTGGCTACATTATAACTTTTATATGGAGACACAGATATAAACTGTGATAGAAACAGGATCAGTTTAAGTTATCAACGGAGAACGAACATAATGTTTAATTTTGACCAAAACTTTTTTTTTTACCGAAAATGAACCAATGTGTAAGAAAATGGAAGTCGGCAAAAATACAGGGTCATTTCAAATTAACGACACAAAGTTTGGAAATTACATCAAGTACCGACCGTAAGAATCAGATTATATTAAATATTTTTTTAAATTTTATTGTATAAAATATTGTTTTACAATTTTAATCTTTTTTTCTCAATAGAAATGTGACGTAATAGAAAGTAATCATAATAACAATATATATTTTTAGTTTGGTTACAAATGTAATAAACTGATGATAAACGTAATAGTTTAAATAATATCAATCTCTCAACCTTTTTGTAGTTAATTTTGAATGAAATATTATACAGGTAGCTAATTTTAATAATAAATAAAATTATATTTAAAAAAATATATCGTGCAAAGTTGTTAAACGAGCAGCTTTTCATTTCTACGAAACAATATTAGTAAAAAAATATAGTTTTCGTTTTTTTGAAGTTTCATTATTATTAATGATTTTTATGACTATCTCATTTTAAAGAAAGATATAAAATCAAATATACGTTCAATTAATCAATTCAAATGACATCTTAAATAGAACATTTTATAATTCCAAAGACATCACTTGTGTTGAACCAAAAACAACAAAAAACGGATTTCTTAGCTGTAAAATGATGTCATATTTCCTTCATCACATATTCTTTCTCTCCTATCGATTACACGAACTTTTCATTAACTGCACTTACTATATAACTAGAGACTACAGTGACACAGAGTCACATGAGGGTAGTTGGAAAAACGGTCATCGTGACAGGATATTACGTAGCCACAACGTCACTGCCACCCGCGCTCGGCGGCCAAATGAGAAATTGTAAAATAACAGCTCTCCGGCGCTACTTTTTACTTTTTAGTTAGTCGCTGTGAAGTTAGTGGTTTCTCTCGCTTTAGTAATGAATTAGTGTGTTATTAAAGCTTTGTGTGGACGATGTTTCTTCTGGGACTGCGTTTATATTTCCGCCTATGCGGTTGTTTGGGTTTTATATAAAACTCTTCTCTTTTTTTACGTTCTCTCGAATTTGACGGTCCAGCAGAATAGTCAGAAATGCACCTAGCCAAACATTAGTACAAATACATATATCTTTATTGTAGTTCATAGGTATAGAAAAAATTACATGTCATAGTTAGAGCTCAGCTATGTCCCGCCACGTGGGCACGCAGCATTGTGTCGCAGTTCAGCATACATTTAAGACAAAGTTCCCAAAAAAAAAGAACATTTAAAAGTTTGAAACAAATTGAAACCTTAAATTGAATCGTCACCAAAAAATTCTTCCAGACAATCAAAAAAAAATTCTGTCAACAGATCGTGGAGTCTCTTTTTAAATGAATTAATCTCATCTTCGTCTCGTATCGTTTTAGGGATTTAATTATATATAGGTTTCGTTTCTGTTTATCTGAGTTTATTTGTGTTTACCTTGTGTCTGAATGTAAATTATCTATGTGTGTATGTACGAGTATATCAGCTGTCTGATACCCACAGTGCAGGCTCTGACTAGTTTGGGATCAGATGGCCGTGTGTGAGATATCCACATATTAGTATTTTCTCACGTAGAGAGAAACTGTCGTTACATGTGTTTTAAACGAGTGTATCACTACATTCGTCTATTATCTGTTATCTTGCGACAATTTTGTTGTACTTCAGATATTTCTGGATGACGCCATGTCTGCACACTTCCTTGGTTCCGAAGGGGTAGGTACAGACGATGTATAGCCACTTTGTGCGATCCTGGCAAACGTTGCAAAGCGACTTTTCTTTGCTCGCTTTTCGCCCCGTGATACCACTTGGCGTAATGTGTGGCGAACAACATCGCCGCTTCCATGTTGATTGCATCGACGCCATCTTTTCTCGTGGTTTATCCATGGTTAGGATTGAAGCAGATAAAAAAGTACAGTCTTGGATCACGCAGACTTCTGCTTCCGTTCTGGACATAAGTTACATTATAGGAGTGTATAGGCTCTGTGAGAAAGCAGAGGAAACTCCCATGCACCTCCTCCTTGGCCCACTGATGCGTAAAAGAAATACACACCTGGGTAACTACTTGTTTCGCCCTGACGAAGTAAAACAGCTCAGTGCTTAAAGCATTGTGCAGTTTCTAACTGCTACAAAGCTTAACACGGAACTATAGTATGGTGGCGATCACAATAGACCAGAAATGGTCGCAGTGATACAAGGTCTAGACTGAGGATATTGAAATAGCCCCAAGTCGAATAATAATAATGCTTTATTTGGTCAATTTGGAACTAAATACTTATCAAAATCCAATTGATTATTATTAGTGTTCATTTCAATTGCTAATACTTGAAGTTTTCGTATGTATCATATTTGCGTTTTCATCGTTATTGACGTAAACAATTTTTAATTTAGCAAGTCTAAGACTTTGTAAGAGAACTTCAAAACTCTGTGATAAATTTGTAAGTACTCCGTAACACGCGTATTCATCCCCCTTTAACTGAGGCCATTAAAGACAATTTATATACACATGTTGCTTAGACTTTACTTTAATGTGTATCCACACCGCAGTGTGATTAATCTCCAACACTCCGCCGAAACCGTTGTGTGCTTGGGAACGGGTTAGGGTAGACCCACACGAGCGTACCGCTGCGATATCTGACATCTGCGATTTTTAATCTTCGTCAAGTTTCTCACAAGTGCGACAAATGGGCCCGATTCAGAAGGCACAACGCAAAAATTTAACAGTACTAAAACTGTTGCTATCTTTGTCGTACAGTATTAATAACGATAAAGACGAAACTAATTTTAGTGCTGTCCATTTTTAGTCAAGTACAACGTTCTTCTGACAGTTTCTTTTACCCACATATAATGACTCTTCCGAAGCAGTTTTTTTTTATATTCCGTACGTTATAATAATGTGCTGACCGGGTGTGGTGGCGTTTATAGGGGAAGGCCTAGTCCAGCAGTGGACGTCTTAGGTCTGATATAATGATAATGACCACGTAATATAGGTAACGACCTCCGTGGCGGAATGGGTAGCTCTCGGACTGCCACGCTGGAGGTTGCGGGTTCGAATCCCGCTAGGGGCAAATGTTCATATGATCAATATGAATATTTGTACCCAAGTCCTGGATGTTTATATATTTATTTAAGTATGTCTATCCGTTATCTAGTAACCATACCACAGGCTCTGCCTAGTTTGGGACTGGATAATTGGTGTGAATGTCTGAGATATTTATTTATTATTTTATTTATTATTATTAATAAATAAATATTACATATTATATACATACACTAGGATTTTCTCCTGTGCTATAGGAATTAAACTAGGATTGGACAATTTACAAATATACATGCAGACCGAGAGCAACTTGTACCAAGTCCCCAGTGTGAATAGAACCCACGATCTCTGCAGACGACGCGACTTCAAATGGCAACAAATCGCGTGCGTGTCGCACCACCCTAATGAACCGCGGGACATTATTTGCTCGTGTTATCCCCGCTCCCCTCTGATTAGCAAGCGAAGCCGGGGCAAACATCTTAGCCCCCACATAATCTATACAATACTTTTCGGGAGCGCTAAAGATTAATGTCTCAACATTTTGCTCCAGTTTACTATTAGCCGTGTAAGTGACTCCTTTCATTTGAAGGCTACACGGGAATAACGATGTGAGTTCCAAAACAGTAAGGTCGATATTAAAATAGCGAAGATCTCGCGGGTGTATTTAAACTACATTGATTTTGGATTTTGTGACTGCGTACATTAAACCCTTTCGGCTGCTAAATTAATAAACATAAATTCATTTTGCGGCTAGTGTCACTTACGTTTTCTATTGGATATTATCTTTTTGAGTCGCAACTAACGTTTGTTGTCTTTTGAAATGAATCTTATGTAGTACTAGCTGTTGCCCGCGACTTCGTCCGCGTGGACAACTTAACATCACAAATTATTATGTATTTCCCGTATAGGAATGATTTTTCGGGATAAAAACTATCCTATATTCTATTCTAGACCTAACCTATATGTTATGTGTGACAAGTTTCATCACGATCCGTCCAGTGGTTGAAGCGTGATTGAGTAACAAATTAATCGTTAAAAGCAGTGAAGGTGTGTAAATATCGAAACCTACGCGGACGAAGTCGCGGCAAAAGCTAGAAAATATATTTTTTAAAACCCAGAAGATGTTTCTTTTTTCATTAAGTGCTTCATATTGCATCACAAACAGACTAGTTAAGTAATAATTAAAGACAAAACCATCCTTAATGTGAGACCATGAAAGCCGTGGTAGCCGGTTGGCTGTGCACTCGCCTCACGTTCATGAGGTCCTGGTACAAACCCCGCCCGTACCAATTAGTTTTACGAAACTTAAGTACGGTTTATTTATAATACCACAGGCTTTTCGGTGAAGGAACACATCGTAAGGAAACCTGCATTTACCAAAAAAGAAATTCTGAGGCGTATGTGAAGTCCACCAGATCGGCTTGGGGCACCGTTGGTGGTCAGGGGTTTGGCACAAAAGATCCTGAAGGGTCGAAGTGTCGCCAGGTCTTCCTGGCCCCCTAAGAAGATTATGATCCCTAATGTCATTCCCCTTTTTAAAGATTAAATGCAATGCATTAGAGTAATTTCTCCTAATCCACGCTCATCTGCAGTAACTTGCAGCATAAAAGCAACCAGGAGACGTCAGAATTAATTGTTAGCGTACGTCACTACCACGCCCCCGGGTTGCTTTGAAAAGTCATCTGTTGCCGCGAGATGGTTTTGACTGGTTTAGATAAAGAGTCTGGGAGCTAATGAACAGTGATCGGAATGGGTAGTGCAATTTTCCCGTATCCCGTGGCGTTATCTTAATATGGACAAGCCATACAATCCCGGTACCCTAGGAGTTTTGTAATAAACATAATTAATATAAATTTTAGTGTGCAATAAACTGTATTTCGAATTTCGCTACGAATCGCTCCATATTACATTGTAATAAGTAAGTGATAAGTTGCCGAGTGGTTTCCGGTAGAGTAGAATAGGACCACTCCAACTCTTCCCGTGGATGTCGTACAAGGCGACTAAGGGAATACATTATAAAACATCAATCAGGCCTCCCCAACCCGTCTGGCCAGCGCGGGGAGTGTAGGCCAAATCCTCCGCCTGTCTCCGACAGATGAGAGAGGGTTGTGCTCCTGTAGTGGAGACAAATTCTGACTGATGATATTCTAAAAAAAGGTAAATAGATAGCCACATTCATATCGAAAAATCAAATCAAATTCTGCGAAATGAGAGTATACTTAAAAGCTATAATGTAACAGTTTAAATATATATAACACGAAACAGCCATACACCTAAGCAGCCATAGGTAATCGAAGCGAAACTCCTTTCAAACTCCGCCAAAGGGTCAGCAATAAAGAAGATTAAAACTACGGCGGAGGGGCCATTATCATCGGGACTTTTGGATCCGGGGGCACAGTATATCAGGGGCAATTACCCCCCAAAAGCTTTCCCTCCCCCCACACACATGACCTGAAAGTTCAGCACTTCATTATAGAACCATCGGTAACCCAATTTTGTCGGCAGAATGAATGACTATTATTTTTGCTGGCGGTACAGCGCAGGGGCGAACTAAGGTTTATTAAATTCGATATTCGAATCAAAAACTTAAATAAATCTAAAATGTTTGAATCAATAGTATCTTTTTGTATCTTGAAGTCAAAATTCAACAAATACGTTTTATACATGTGGTACTTTTTTTTAACCACTTTTGTACTTAGTACAAATTTTGAAATTAATACAAAAGGGGTTAATTTTTTTGTAATCCAGTCTTTAATATTACAAATAAATAAGATTAACTGATTACAAAAAAAACTCACCACTTTTGTACTAATTTCCATTATGCCTTAAATATTTAGTGTATAACAATGTTTAAGTTTTAATAGGTAAGTTAGCCTCATAAACATTGTAGCTTAAGTTCTTGTATACCGTGACTGTTTCTAAGTTTTACAAGTATGTATTTTATTAAAATTATCAATAAAAACTGCCGTGTGGTTTCCGATAGAGTAGAATAGGACCACTCCAACTCTTTCCGTGCATGTCGTACAAGGCGACTAAGGGAATACATTATAAAACATCAATCAGGCCTCCCCAACCCGTCTGGCCAGCGCGGGGAGTGTAGGACAAATCTCCGTCTGTCTCCGGCAGATGAGAGAGGGTTGTGCTCCTGCAGTGGAGACAAAAATAACCTGATAATGACTGTAACTAAATTCCCTTCTTCCATCCCTGTAGAGTCCCTTAAAACGCCACTGCGAATACGAAATCTAGATTTATTTAAATGGGCGAACCTTTGATTGCGAAAAGCTTGTTATATCAAAACCAAGTAGAACTGCAGCATCACCGTAACCCTATTACGAGGCATTAGAGTTCACATTTGCGTGACAGGTTGGAACGGACGTTTTGTGGGGAGCAGTAACCCCTTCGTTCTAATAAGAGGATGAAAGGTTTTGAATGACTGTTGTTTCTTTTTTTACGGCGAATGCTTCTGATGCCGTTTGATATGATAATTCGGTTAATAGGATGATGCTGAGCGGAGTATGTGTTCGTGGGTGTGCATTTTTGTGGTTCATTTTTTATCGTCTAATATGTCGAGTTTGTATAACCATCAATGGGAGGTCTTTGCTGTTGCCCGCGACTTAGTCCGCGTGAAGTAACTCGTGGAGTTACTCAATCACGCTTCAACCACTGGACGGATCGTGATGAAACTTGGTACACATATAGGTTAGGTCCTGGAACAGGACATAGGATAGTTTTTATCCCGAAAACATCCCATTCCTACGGGAAATAGATAATAATTTGTGATGTTAAGTTGTTCACGCGGACGAAGTCGCGGGCAACAGTTAGTTTAACATAAATGAATTATGCAAACGAAGAGTAATTATATCAATATTCTGATTTAAACTATATTTTATTCAAATCCATTTATCAGTTACGACGTTAATAGCCGTACAAAATAATGTACTTTTGTGTTCATTTGAAGTATTAAGTCAGTTTATATATTTATGCCGTGTGGTTTCCGGTAGAGTAGAATAGGACCACTCTAACTCTTCCCGTGGATGTCGTACAAGGCGACCAAGGGAATACATTATAAAACATCAATCAGGCCTCCCCAACCCGTCTGGCCAGCGTGAGGAGTGTAGGCCAAATCCTCCGTCTGTCTCCGGCAGATGAGAGAGGGTTGTGCTCCTGCAGTGGAGACAAAAATAACCTGATGATGATACATTTATTACTTTGTATTAATTGTTCAGCTATTGGCAATATTAATTATAGTTCTTATACAATTTAAACATATATATATATTTGTAAAACCACTTGTATTTATATCCAACAAAAATACTAACGATCAGTTCCTGCTCCCAAATAAAACTCACAATCACATCCCTCTAACGTACGAAAATAAAATAAATAAAAATAACTCAAATAAACTTTCGACCGAACTCATTGGACGAATTAGACGACGTCGGTGTCCCGAAAAAATAAACAGAGGCCGTTTTAATTGTAAATTGAATTAAATTCGACTAAAATCAACTTCGGTAGGTACAATTTCGGTGGCTGCTAAGTTTACAGTATAGATACAGTACAGAATGGCCACTAAAATAATTAAACAGGAGCAGGAATTCATAATATCTATTGATAAAGCAATATTGCGAGTGATAAAGCTCAGTGACCAACTGCTGCAAAGGTTATCTGGGAGAAATCGCTTAAAGCGATAAGACCGCCTAAATTGTACTATTTTTAACTTCTAACAGTTTATTTGTTTGTACAACAAAGTGTACAAAAGTGTGTGTATTGTATTGCTGTTAAATTGCCTTGGAGATAATAATATCGTGATGTTTTGTTAATTAATTTATTCGACAATTGTCATTAATAACTTTAAAAGTTATTTTTTATCAAAACTAAAGGAAGCATAATTCATACATAGATAATTCCGCCTTTTTACCTTATTGTCTTCAGATTAATAATAATAAATAATAATAAATATCTCAGACATTCACACCTTTTATCCAGTCCCAAACTAGGCAGAGCCTGTGGTATGGTTACTAGATATCGGATAGACATACTTAAATAAATATATAAACAACCAAGACTTGGGTACAAACATTCATATTCATCATACGAACATTTGCCCCTAGCGGGATTCGAACCCGCAACCTCCGTTTAATATTATAAGTTTATCTAAAATTGTAAGTTTTGTTATAATAGTGTTTTTACATATACACGTTTAATGTCTAACTTGCTATCATGGACTATTAGTCCTAGCTCAGGATCAGCGAATTAAATTGTTTTGAATTATAATTGATGTGATGATTTGTGTGTTTCTGTCATGTGATGCTTTCACTGTAGTGGGTCAAAGTCTCACCGTACCGCCCTTTATAAGTTTTAAAAAGTACTAATTATTAATATGAGTGTCTCAGTGGAGACCTCATCTTTGAGGCGTTTGGCGAGACCCAGGGCGCGTGGGGTTCCGGTGCCCAGCACCTTTTCAGGGACATGTGGAGATTCAAAAAGACTGGTGGAGAATACCCGGGACCCCAGAGCGCACGGCTAATTTTCCCAGCGCTTAAGCCTCGCAATCCAGCGAGCAATGCCGCCAGCCTGCTGGGTACTCTGCCAGCGGGGGACGAACGGGGGGCAAGTTTTTTATTTGTAGTGTATGAAAATAAATGTTTTAATGACAGAAAAAAACTAATAACTTAGTTTATTTCTATTAAACTCTTAAAATATTACATTTCCATATATCTGTAAAGTTGACGTGCATGCAGCGCCGATGCACACACAAGCGTGTTTGCTGACGTGCCATCACTGTACTGCAACTTATACTTCATCGCTAATGATGGCGGCGAGGGGAAAGGGCCCTCAAAAGTCGGACAGGTTTTTTGATTAACCAAAAAAATGTACGCCATGATCGTAATTAATGGAAGCGTGTTACGTGGCGTAATTTTTTTAATCTCGGAAAGGTGAGTGATTCGTTGTATTTTGCTTTTTTCTGGATAATTTTATTAAGATTTTTACATCGAAGGGGACGTTGTCTCGACGAAGTGAATTCATCTGCTTGTAATACAATTGAAATTGTAAATGACAAAGAACAAATTACAAATTGGCCCCCAACGTGGGACGCTGTTTGCAGCTTCGGTTAAAATGTAAATAAATGCTTTTAAGCAACCGCTTATCGCATATTTATTTTAAAGAAATCGACGTGTTAATGAAGGAAAAGTTTTTTTTTATAATTTAATAATGTAGTTTGAGAATTTTGGTTACTTAATGAGATATCAAATGTCCAGTCATAAAAACAGATGATATATTTATACTAGTAATTTGTACCTTAATTTATATCTTACAAGAGTCAATTGCATCTCTACTATTCTTATACTTTTACACAAAAGTTGCATATATATATTTTTGCTATAAGACCGCCCAGATGTATGAATAAATGAATATATTTTATTGCACACCAATTACAGAAATATGTAGGAGAAATATACAGTAAATGTACACGTGGCGGCCTATTTCCATTTAGCAATTTCTTCCAGGCAACCTTATGCTAGTGAGAATATAAGAATTAAGATTAAAATGCGGGTGCAAAGATATAATTTAAAGACACTTACGCTAGGGCGTTTGCCGTGTGGTTTCCGGTAGAGTAGAATAGGTCTACTCCAACTCTTCCCGTGGATGTCGTACAAGGCGACTAAGGGAATACATTATAAAACATCAATCAGGCCTCCCCAACCCTTCTGCCCAGCGCGGGGAGTGTAGGCCAAATCCTCCGTGTCTCCGGCAGTTGAGAGAGTGTTGTACTCCTGCAGTGGAGACAAAAATAACCTGATGATGACGCTAAGGCTGTTAACATGCATATCTTCATATATACATACATACACACAAAATCTACTTCATTATTGCCTCCATGTATTTTTATAAGAGTAAATGGCGTAATATTGATTCCAGGGAGTACATTAACTTACTCCTCGTCTTGAAAGAAAATTTCCAACATTACAAACTAACGATTTCCGCGTTGCTAAGAAACTCGACTAACTGAAAACTTTGTGTCTAATCAACCCTTAACGAGCCACCGGGGCATGGAAACGTTCGGAAACTTACCCGCAGCCGATATCGCGCATAATTGCGTCTTAAAAACCAGCACTATATTAAAATCACCAGCCAAGGTAGGGTTGGCAGCAGGTATCGCGCCACTTCGCACATATGAAATAGCCCGAGCAGCACATCGAGCAGCTTGTGATAATAAGCTTACTAATAATATAACTTTATTAAAAGTAGGTACATTTCTTTATCAAATTTGGTACTAAACGCATTATACTTGTCCTTTCGGTTACTCGAAGGTTGACTGAAAGATATCCCTAAGTGGGATAAGTCCGCCTTTGTACACAGTTTAATTCCTATTTTATTATTGTTGTTGTTGTTATATTTGGTACAATAAAGCGTTTACATACATAGATATAGATGCGAAAGTTTGGATATTTGGATGTTTGTTACTCAATCACGCTTCAACCACTGAAGGGATCGTGATGAAACTTGGCACACATATAGGTTGGGTACTGGAATAGGACATAGAATAGTTTTATCCTGAAAAAACATCTAATTCCTATGGGACATACATAATAATTTGTGATGTTAAATTCGCGGGCAACAGCTAGCAAATAATAAAAATCTTTTATTTAAAATTTTAATTCTGTAGTAAAACCCTACAAAACTGATTGCTTCAGTTTGACTGAAGGAAACAGTCTCACAAACATATATAATTTTATCAATTAAGACAAAGCTAGTCTCCTATATGTATCTATATGGCTTGCGATCAAGGTAAGTCACAATTCCCGAGAATGTATTCCCTATAATCTTTCGCGAACTTGCGTTTGTTATCTTGTCGACGTATACTGATAGGCATTTCATTGTAAATTATAGGGATACGGCGCCCAAGCAATCTGCCACTGAAGTAGTATTAATTAGTACTTGTAACTGTATTTGTTTGTACAATAAAGTATATTGTAGAAAGAAAGCCTATTATAAAGTAAACGATTATTTGAATGACAAAGATGCCTGGTACTAATGTTAATCCAGCTTCGCAAAATCTTTATTAATTGTATGCAAACTTGATTTTTAAAAGATGTGTTGCGTGAAGTTTGTTGCGCCGTTTCTTCTTCACAGCGCTAACACCTAGGAAGCGGTAGTCGATAAAAAAATGACGTGTATAAATGTACCAAGTGTACTCATATGCAATAAATGATTTTGACTTTGACTTTGTACTAGCTGGTGCCCGCGATTTCGTCTGCGCAGGATTAGTAAGTATTTCGAGTAGCTTATATTAGGGTTCACTATTTTGGCTATAATGGCTTACTTACGAGATATATACTGTGGCGGGATTTTTTGTAGGACTATTTAAGATAAACATTTCCATCATACATTACATATGTGTAACTCTAGCAGTTTTGGTAACGCACGCCAGAATAGCTCGCAGATGGTAGATTTTTTCCTACTTACTTGATATTTTGGACAATTCACACAATATCTTTATAAACTGTAGCCTATGTGTTATTCTGATGTATAAGCTATATTATTGTAAAGTTTCATTAAAATCCATTCAGTAGTTTTTACGTGAAAGAGTAACAAACATACATCCATACTTACAAACTTTCGCGTTTATAATATTAGTAGGATTATATTGTAGTTGTTTACCCGCGGGCTAACTTTCCATGAGCAACCATCCTGTTGAATTTGTCATGTTTGATTGGAGTCATATGCTTGCGAATCGACCGCCTCTTTGGCCTAATGGCTTGGTCAATGGAGCACCAGTGGTCGTGGCTTCGATTCCCACTGCAACTCTGTACAATTTGTACAAATTAGTCCCGGTCTGGATGTTATATTTGTGAATTGTCCAACCCTTGTTTAATTTCCATAGCACAGGAGAAAATCCTAGTTTGGGATTAGATAAGTGTAGTATATTTATTTATTTATTTCGTATCGGTTTGTTTGTAGTGCCAACAAAACATGATAAAGTAAATTAAATGAACTTATAAAAAAAACCAGTAACGATATTATTTTTCTACATAGGTGAACTTTACGATGAATTCGCACAGCTCTTAGCGATATAAATTACGGATTGCGAATTCTTAAGAACTGTCATCCCTAACTAGAATGGAAGAAATTTCGCTTCTCATCTTAATAAGAACGCCCGAATATTCTAGATATCAGCAAACTGTTCGAATCGCCAGACTTCTTAATGAAATTTTCGGATTACGACTTCACCCTATCGTCTCTCTCTTTCTAACCACACGCTTATCGCGTATACTCCCATCTCTTTTTACGTGTAAAGGTGCAGTTGGGAGTTTTATGTGAAATTTATTCATAACTCTGTAATTTATCCGCGCGAAGTAAAACGCTTGGTAATGTGGACGGGGGATAATGTCCAAGTATAACTAATAATAGGTAGGACACACCTTGAAGTCATACTTCATCTAAACATCCTAATATTGCGAGAGTTCTCAGTAAATTTGCGTCAGCAGATCAGAAACCAACTTTAGATCAATGATTAACTTAAGAAACATACATTTATGAGGAAAAAACAATGAATCCACCGGGCAATATAATATTAAAAATGATCGTTCGGTACTCAAAGCTGAGCTTACGGCATAGATATTTGCACCAGGGACGGGCGGCAACGTTCTCCTGTATATATTAAGATCCGCCCGCTTGCCAAGCGTGGTGATTATAGAAAATCCCTCAATTCACAGCCCACTAGCCTCTATTCAGCAGTAAACGTATTTCGGCTGATGGTTATAGGTTTGTTTTACTTTTGCAAAAAGATACATAAAATTTTGGGTTGTTTGTTGTGTAGCAACCCTGGCTTTTCGATTTTCGCTAGCAAAGCGTAATCGTACCCGCACTGAAGAGAGTCAATACTATGCTCTTGGTACCGCGGTAATGTTTTTGTGTATTATTATTTGCAAGTTCAGCTTTAATCTTGGAATGGTCGTAAGTTATCATTTACGTAAATAAGAAGGAAATTCGAATTTGTTTGCGACTCAATTCTGTATTGTTAACGTTGTAGAAATAATCAACGTTGACTTTTATTACGCCCCAGAAAATAATCTTTGAGACTTGCTATAATGAGTAGCTGAATGTGAACAATGTGTTTTTTACATAAATTATTTAGAGAATTCGTGTTCGAAATCGAGAAATATACATGTGACAAAAAAAATTATAATTATAATAATTGATCAATGGATTTGTTAAGGTACGAGTATGTAAATGATTAATAATAAATTGATTAATAATAAATATATAATCAATTGTCTAATCCCAAATTAGGATTTTCTCCTGTACTGTAGGGACTAAACAAAGGTTGTACAAAGTTGTCTGTACCTAGAGGGAATCAAACACACGACCTCTGGCGAGTCTAACGTGTAAACCACTAATAATATAGCGGTCAAATATAAGATAAGAATAAGACGCAACGGAAATTCTATAAAAGGTAAACGTCGACAATTCAAAACATTAACATTTAAACAAAATTCCAGAAGAGATAAAAATACACTAAAAACCAAATGTCTTAAAATCTTGGGAATATTTTAAAATTTTGACTTAATGATTAAAACCAAAATTGCTATAGTTAAATATAACTTTAGGATTACTTTCGTTTAAACCTTCAAGGATAAACGCCCTGCTAGATTTAAATCCCATAAATTCAGAAAAGGAGTAGATCTATTCAAAAACGTATCTTTCTGCAAAGCGTTTGTTGACAAAGAACGCCAGAAAGGCGACTTTTCCAAAGCATTTACAACCGAGATCATTATATTATTACGCTGCGGTGACTTTCTAAGGCGTGAGCACTTTTGAAAATTATCATAGAAAATCTGGAAACGAAAGAAATCTTTCGCAGTCAGTCGTCTATGAATGTATAATGATCAGTGCACCTCACTTTATAGTGACGGGTTCAAAGGGCTTTTGTTTTATATAAACGCTGTTTAGAGCCATAATAACACGTATATAACTTTTATCTTAGTGTTTCGTGAAGAATATTACAGAGAGTCGTTTTTGGATTCAATGGAAGGTATATGACAAAAAGCCTTTTATGTTTCTATGCAAAACTTTCGAGATGACCTTTTCTAAGTCATATCATTTATTGGTTCTTGAATTGGTACAATTGCCATATTATTATCTGTTGCCATCACTGTTTGTGAAATAATTAAACATTTTTCACTACGACAACGTAATGTTAAATAGTTTCGCTTAAATCATAGATTCGATATGGTTTGACAATTTGAAGAAATATCTTTCACCAATGAAATGATAGTTTTTATTCGGAAAACAATGATCTATAACTTGTTACTATGTTACTAAATAAAACTATGTTAGTATCCAATTATTTAAATTCTAAAAAAACTAAGTTTTTTTAAATACTTTCATTAATAATTAACGAATTTTCTTTATTTTGATGGGAAATATTTTATCAAACCGCCCAATTGCTGTTAAGTTAGCAATTAGCATACGAGTGCTTTAATTTTTTAAATTAGAAGCTTATAATAACTTTATGGTTGCAATAACCACTACCTACCTATGTAATTATAACCCGACCTTGGCTACTGGCGTGACATGCAGTGATAAAACCGTTAAATAAATGATAAAAATGGCTACACTACTCCCCTAACAAGATTCAACAAAGTAGTAGTTTCACAAATTTATGGACATTTTGTATTTACCGCCCACCTTCAAACAAATAAAAGTGATTTAGTGACGTTATTTATGCCTAGTTAAAGTAAAACTCTGTAAAAGTTAACTGCATATTTTCACACATATTTTAAAGACGGTGTTATTTTTTACGTCCTTTACAATGTAGCGATAAAATGTCATAAATCGATAGCTGGTTTGATGATACTAAATTACACTCTAAGAGTAACTGTTGCCGGAAGTTTTTTGTATTGTTTCACTACTATAAATTGTCTTAATGTCTTTGACTTTGAATATTGAATATTTCACATAAACGTACACTTGCTAATCTCATGCTAAGATTTTCTCCTGTACAGTGGGCATTAGACAAGGATAGGTCAATTTCTAAATATAACATCCAGATAAACAAATTGTTCAACATCATCTGTCCTTAGTGGCATCTATCATTCGAGTCCAATTACCAAGCTACTAAGCCTACGGGGCAAACTAGTTTTAAATTTTACTGCTCCTACGAGTAAAACTCTAAACGTTAGACCACTTGCTAGGTGATGCAGCCAGATTATAGAAACTATACAACTTCAACTGCACAAAGCTCCACATCGCTGGGTGAAAAAACCAGATAGAGAGAGCTAATTTCCACCTGATGTAGACTGCGCGGTCCCGATCCGTATAATGGAGGAACTGATACTTGATTGTTGGCCAACACTACAATATATTTTACTACAATATCTTTTATATCTCTACCAGTAAATTAACAATACAATCATATTTTTAGGTACAAGTAAAAAATGGGAGCATCGGTTTTATTTAAGTTACTTTTCATTAGATTTTTTATAAAAAGGACTATTTTATGGCGTAATTAATCAATTTCCATTTATATATATATCACTTTATATTTAACGCAATTCGAAATAAAACGTTTGCGTGACTACGAATTTTAGATTACTCCTAATTCATAAGCAGACGCGTTTAATAATACTGTATTGGTTTATAATCAATGCAGATGCTAAAGCGTTGTATAACTTTGTGCCTTTTTTTTTAACTGTAAATTGTTCTAGTTAAATTTATTTCCACACCGGTTCGTTATCTTCAAAACTATATAATTCATCTTCAGGTGTTTACTATTCTAGTATATTTTAACCTATGGTTGTCTCTTGTTACTTGGCCTAAGTCGCTCAGTCATTCGTGTCAAAAAGCAATCTTTCCCAAAATATAGCTGTGACATCAACAACTGAAATTGAAATTGTTCTCAAGTTCAAATTAGATTGCCTTACTTTCCTATTATTGCTACTATTTTATGTAGACATTTAGTAATCCATTATAAGTTTAATCAGCTTCCTATTGTTATAATAAATCATCAGCCGAAATACGTCCATTGCTGAACATAAGGCTCCCCAATAAAATTCCACTTTTGGTAGGCTGTCCATTGGGGAATTTGTCATAACCATCTCACTTGGCAGACGGATTGGTGATAGCAGTAATGATCTTAATATACACAGTAGAACTCTACTTGACGAAACCCATAGGATGATTGGGGGTGGCTCTATTCTAAGCCGGTGATTGTATTTTTTTACTGATACCTAAAAATTCTTAAGTTACGGTTGAAGAATTTTAGTTCTTATTTTGATTTCTTGAATATACCTCACCTTAATAAATGTTGGTTTGATTTGTTTGTCTTTTAGTTTCAAACTTACTCCGTTGTCTAGTAGATCTTGGTCTTCACTACTAGAAGACACCAACTCTGCTTATTCTGTGAGACCTGCTGCCAGTTGGCGACTTGTAGCTCATGTTTTTAAACTGCATTTCAAATATTTTTTTCTGCTTCTTTAATATTTACTTATAGCGTAGTATCTTTGGCTCAGTATACAGATATTGACATTTATGTGACTTAGTTTAAAAAGTTTCGCTGGTCACTGACCCCTCAATATAGCCTGTCATCTTATTACTATTTATAGTTGTAATTATGGGCTAGAAAAAACACCCGTATCTCCACGTCTATAATCCGTTTAATCCATGCCCGCCGCGGGCGTGGACGTGTGCTGCGGAAATATGAATGGTACGAGTAATAGCGGGCGGAACATAAGCGGAGCGATTTTACAGAGCCCAAACGAAATAACAGTTCCATTTATTATTATTATACATATGTTTACGATTTAAGACCAAAACCATTCAATTAGTAATACCATTCTTTTAGTTTAGATATTTTATTACAGTTATATTCCATCGTTATCGAGCATTACATAACTTGTAATATTAGCTGGGGAGTTTCTTCTTTTTGCACTATTTGCGTAATCTTATGTATTCTACAGGCAGACGACCGCCATATGGTGTGCGTCGCAGTAGAGGTGGTCTTCAATGAACTTCAGCACATATTGAGGACACTTGATCGTATATTGTATAGCAATACAGTCGGTACAGAAATATATTATGCCTAAATGCCATTAGCTTAACTCAATTTAATTGTATTTTAATTGTGTAATAGGTATTGTTGTGCTGTTCAATGAATGTATTACTCAATCTTAACTAATTGTAAATGTAATAAATATACGTCTATGTCCATTAACAACAAGTTTTATATTAATATTTGCTTACATAGACTATGCTACACTTACATAACAATATAGCGACTCATTTATAGACTGACTCCCAAATTCCATTAGGTTTATATACAACATTCAGAAAGCGATACCAAGTCGTGCCCCATTTTGAATAGAGATTATTTTGTGTCAAAATTTCCTCGTTAATCATATCGAGTCGAACGGCTGGTCAACCCCGCTCCGCTCATGAGCCCACTGTCACTGCCACCACATAAGTCCGCCAGCCGTCCACGTACGAGGCATGTATTCGCCGCGCGTGGAGTGCTAACAAGCTGCAATTCTATTACCGAATTACTGGATGTCTTCCTCTATGCAATGTTTCATATTTTCGCAGTCACGAAGTGGAAGGGTTGTGGTGTGATCACTTATATACTTGACCGGTACATACCTAATTACTTTATGTAAATTCTTATAATGTTGTAATGTGGTAAAAGGGGGTTTATCGATGTCGAATGCCCAAAATTACAACCTCACATGCTCAGATAAAGCTTTAGTGACTAATAAACTAACCACAAATTGGTACAAACAAGCGCAGAACTGAAAAAAGGCGGAAAACTAGACACAAATCGGTGACAGCAAACGTAGGCGAAGATTAAAGACCAAAAAAAATTGCGGTTTACGGATTAAAATACCATTTAAACTAGTTACACGCTGTGGCAATAAGCGCAGATAAAACTTTAGCAACGGGAAGGTAGGATAACCATTCAAACCAGTCCAAATCAGTGACAAGCAGCACCACACCTGTCCCAGGTCTCTGCCTTATACTTACTGTTACTGTGAGCACAACCCTCTCTCATCTGCCGGAGACAGACGGAGGATTTGGCCTACACTCCTCGCGCTGGTCTGGGAGGCCTGATTGATGTTTTATAATGTATTCCCTTAGTCGCCTTGTACGACATCCACGGGAAGAGTTGGGAGTGGTCCTATTCTACTCTACCGGAAACCACACGGCAAATACTAAATATTACTACGAAAAGAAGCGACGGTTTCAGTTAGAAAGAGAAGTACTTATGTTGTGGGCGTATAACGTTGTCCTTCTCTCTATCGTGCTCGGTGCAGCTGGCTACAATTATTTACACGCAGGGACATGTTGGTGCGCCTTTAAAAGTAGGTAATGAAATCTTTTCGCTTTTGGAGTGTCGCTGGTATGCTATGGTTATCTACAAGTTTCTGTGGATAACCATAGCACACACTCATATTTCCCCCTTTTCCCCCACCCCCACTTCCAACTTTGCTGCGGAGTAACTGAGCTGCAGTACGGCCAATTTGGGCATTACTTCCTATGGGAAATAAAAAACCAATATCATAAAATTTACTTTACATTCTCAGACACTTTCCTTGCTGAGAAGTGTTTGCAAAAATTTCGATTGACTTCCCTCGAACGGCCCCCTGCACCCCACCATCCCCGCGTACAATCATAAGTGTTTTCTTTGTGGATAGCGAACAGTCAACAGTACCCTTTAACGTGTTTATCCTTTTTGGGCGAGCTTCCCCTCTCGCCGACTATACGCGAGAATATTTTGACGGCGTAATTCCGCGTATATTTTTATTCTATTTTACGAGCTGCGTGTATGTATGTGTTTGGGAATTTCTTTTGGTGAGTGCCGTTCAAGTTTATTCGAATAATGTTTTTTGTAGAAATGCTATGACAAATAACATCGCAAATGTTATTATGGTGGAACGCATCGCGGTAGTTTTATGGCGTTGTTAATTTATTTTTGTCAAATACGATTTTTGTTATTACAGTAATATTTTTTTTTAAATGAATAAATAATTCTAGTGAATCTATAATAATATTTTGCGACTCCAGTGGCAATGGATCTAACTCATAAAATGATACTTTTAAGGGGATCAAATAAATGGTTTAAAATAAATCTTTGAAATGATTTAATGTTATTTATGTCAAATTCTACAAAAACCATGATTATGTTCTTTTTCACTGGAGGCACAGACTTTTTATACGTAGCTGTTTTTTTATATATAATAAGTATCTATTTTTCTATCAATTTAAAATGGAATAATGAATACTTGTGTCAAAAATGGAAATATAATTTGAGTCCTGTTTTTGTGAGTTATTGCAGAAAGTGGTAGAGGAAGTAATGGATTTTCGTAACTGTACGGTTTTTGAAACTAAAATGATTAGATTAGATTAATTTCACTTTTACGTCTTGAAAATTCCATTTTACATGTCATTCTAATATGGTAAAAGGGATCGTCATAAAATAAATTAATATCCTACTATATAATATTATAAACGCGAATGTTTGTAAGTATGGATGAATGTTTGTTACTCTTTCACGTAAAAACTACTGAATGGATTTTAATGAAACTTTACAATAATATAGCTTATACATCAGAATAACAAATAGGCTACAATTTATAAAGATATTGTGTGAATTGTCGAAAATATCAAGTAAGTAGGAAAAAATCTACAATCTGCGAGCTATTCTGGCGTGCTCCATTAAATTATAATTTTAATGTCATAATGTTAGTTCTTTTGTACGCCACGCTAATATAAGCTACTAGAAATACTAATACTGCGCAGACGAAGTCGCGGGCACCAGCTAGTACAAAATATAAATACAAAATAATGTAATCGCATTAGTTTTAGCGGTTGTCAGATAGAATCATTCGTTATATGGGAAAATATAGTTTCGATAATATTTTTACAAGCGATATTTATATTTAGCGACCCAGAAATCACTAGCATCTGACCCAGAATGTTATATATATGAATTATAAATATATAAAATAAATATGTGGGGACATTTCACACACGGCCACCTGATCCCAAACTAGGCAGAGCCTGTAATATGGGTATCAGACAGCTGATATACATACATAATTACATAATATAATATATATAGCTGATATACATACAATATATATATATATAACTAACATCCAGTCACAAGGCACACACAAGTGTTCATCACATGAATGTTTGCCCTGGGCGGGATTCGAACCCGCGATCCCGAGCTTCGCGTGTACTACCGACTAGGCTACGGGGCCGACAGCCATATGGTACCACCAGTATCCTAATTTAAATAATTCGAATTATAGTCATAAATAGTTCGGTGTTAAGGCGCCGGTGAACACCGAGCTTCGAGTCGACTCTTTAATCTCGTGAATTTATAACAAGAATACAACAATTAACCAAATTAACGGGCACTCGAAAGCCATTTACGACGGAATGGCTCGTTGAACCGACGAAATATTGCCCTCATCCCCGTTTTTATTAATGAATTTTTAATAAATTAATTTATGACTTAATTATAATGTAATTAGTGGTCATTGGTACGAATTAATTTTACATTTATATAATGAAATATGTAAATAGTGTAGAATTCATCCAAACTTAAGTCAATTTACCTAAGTATTTAAATCAAGTTTTTGGATACATTTGAAAGACACCTCGCGAAACGTGACCGCGACGCATAAATGGTGCGCGGGAGGGGAGCACTGTGGTCAAAATTCGGCACGCGCAGAACTGAAGTAAACAAATGGCTATAACCGTTATATCTTTATAGGATTTTTGTATTAAGATCTTTTAAGGAGATCTTTTAAGTTACAGCAGTGTGGTTTCCGGTAGAGTAGAATAGGACCACCCCAACTCTTACCGTGGATGTCGTACAAGGCGACTGAGGGAATACATTATAAAACATCAATCAGGCCTCCCCAACCCGTCTGGCCAGCGCGGGGAGTGTAAGCCAAATCCTCCGTCTGTCTCCGGCAGATGAGAGAGGGTTGTGCTCCTGCAATGGAGACAAAAAAAATAACCTGATGATGAAGGAGCTACGTGAAAATCGCTAATTGCACTCAAAAATCAAAACGGCCGCTCACAATCATGTGGACTTTTCGTTTCCCACTTCAGACTGTAAAAAAGACTACATGAAATACAGTAGGTATTGTCATAAAACGAATACTCCTCACATATAGGCAAAATTATGTCGTAAAATCAAATTTTAATGCCTCGTAAAACTTGTCACATTACATTTTAGTTTACACCGAGTTACGGGTTCGCAAACACAAACACGTATCGCTACCAGACCCGTCAGTGGACGTGTTTTCTTTGCGTCGTTTAAGGTGCACAGTACAAGCACCTCTTAGAAGCGTAGCTACCTGTGTTTTTCTAAGGCACCACGCACACGAGCTTGTTTACATTCGATCAGTTGCGCGCAGTTCGTGAAACGTGGAAATACGGTTTTAGAATGACGTCGCAACAACGTTCTATGTACGCTGGAACTGTATTCGAGGAATTAAAAACCAAGTTACATTTATATTATACCTTTAGAGATTTAAGTTACAATTAATTTACAAAAAGCATACCTATAGAATTCTATACCTGGGTGTATAGAATTGTTAGAATAAGTTAGGGTAGTAATATTGCACACAAGGCATTGTTAAAGGTTGTCTGGAAGAAATCGCTTAATGCGATAAGACCGCCTAAATTGTACTATTTGTAACTTTTATAACGTGTAACTGTATTTGATTGTGCAATAAAGTCTATTGTATTGTATTGTTATTGAATAAATAAACTTGAAACTTGAACTTGAAACTATAATTTACATACATACATAATGTTTGTATGTAAATTACAAACACATTGGTCCCAGAGGGGTAGGCAGAGACGATGTATCGCCACTTTGCGCGATCTAATGTCGCAAATTGGCTTTCCTTCGTCCGCTTTTCGCCCGTGATACCCCTTGACGTGATGTGTTGCGAACAACATCGCCGCCTTTTTTTTTATTATAATCTAATCATAAGGGCATTTTAGAATTTGTCTGCAATTAATTTGACAGCACTAAAATAAGTTTTAAATCCAATTCAACTTCGTGTTCCATAAAAAATCATTGAGCAGTTTTGAAAAAAAATCAGGACATTATTAAAAATCATTTATATGGTCCACTGAAAATCATTTTCTAAGTTACATCCTTTTTTACTGGAAGTACAGAATCATTCATTGGCTTCATCAGAGCCATTCAAAACGATAAACGCAGTAACTCCAAATCGTCCGAGCTAAAACGACGTAACTGCCAAACAAATTGCATACACTTACTGCATTTATGGGCTGGCGCGTTTTAACTTATGTGTCTATGGTTTGTACGGATTCTTCATCATCACATCAGCATTTCAATGTCCACTGTTGAACATAGACCTTACCTTTCGGCCATCTTTAGATCGGTCCATTTAGCGGAGAGCCTCTCACTCGTACTGGTCCTTGGATTTTAATTAATGATTTTATTAAAACATCCTAATGATTTATTGTTATTGTTTCAGGTAAAAAACGTTAGTTTCAACGCCAGCTTTCTAATCTAGTTACAGGTAATATTAATTACGTATTAGTATAAAATCTGAAAACAAGACTGCATGATCTTAGATACCTTTACTTCTTCTATGGTTGTCTATGTTGATTACATTTTTAGGTACTTTTTCAGGCTAGATAAGTTGAACCAAACATGCAGTTGTAATGAAAATCACATAATAGCAGTGTGGTTTTCTGATTTGAGTAGGGCCACCCTCAAACTCAAGGCTACCAGAGACGGGCAGCGGCGTTATCCTGTGTATAGTCGAATCATTACTGCGACTATCAATCCGCCTGCCAAGCATGGTGATTATGGCAAATCCCCCAAAGGACAGCCCACTAAAAGTGACATTCTATTAAGGAGGCTTGTGTTCATCCGTCGACGTATTTCGGCTATGATGATTGAAAAGTAGGAACATATAACTTCTAACATAGATAATAACTTTGTACATACATAATGCTCACGCCTTGGTCCCAGAGAGGTAGGCAAAATCGAAGGAAATGCTAGAGAGAGGAATGCCTGTTTCGTCTATCTATAGCATAAAAGTTATTGTAACGTTGCAATATTTTAAATAAATAAATGGCATGTCTTATGTCATGTCTCACGTATCACTGTATTCCTCACTCTGTCACATAACTTCACTGTAAATAACTTAGTAAAAATATTAATATCTTGATTACGTAATCGCATATTTAATGCTTTCTGATTATAATGAATTAAGGTCTCAACAAATCGAGTGGCTCCATCTATACCCTAATTAAAACTTTTGCTTATACAAAAACGCTCTCAAAACAGCTTGTTACGGTTTTCACTCTTCAATAGCCCCTTTACGATTCGCTCGACTATAACTTTGAATGGAAAATTAAGCATTATGACTCTCTTTGCTGAGTCATTAAGGAATTTTGAACATTCAGGAAAATTTTCCAAGTAATTAGTATTGTTCATATTTTGCAAGGATTTTGTGCTGCCTTTAAACATATTTTGCATTTCTTACCTCTGCTACTAAATATATCGATGGGTCAGTGCAAGGGGGGAACAATCAAGGGCGTAGCGAGAAACGGGCAGGGGGGAGCTGCCCCCCTAGAAGAGCGCTATTTCTAGTTTAAAAACGAAAAATCAATGTAGTCTAGGATTTTCCTCATCTGCCTCCCCCCCAGAATCCTGGCTGCGCCCTTTATAATAATAATAATTCATTTATTTCAGATTAATCCATAATTGTGTTAGTGACAGACTTAAAAGTAATGTTAGTAAATATTAAATTCAAATCAAATAGAATCATATAAAACATTAAAAATGTTATTTTACATTAAATATTGTGGCTCTGGACACCACATGTTTCTGGTTCCAGAACCTCACAACTGGGCAGTCCGCCCGCTCCAGTATGGTGTTAAGGAGGCTGCTGGGACTGTCCCGCACGCGACGCATCAGGGAGGCTATCCGTTTTCGCACTATGGACGGAAAACTGTCAATGCGTGCCTCAGCAAACATACCTGATGCGCTGTAAAAGCGGGGCAGTCCCAATAACATCCTTAACCCATTGTTGTATTGGACACGCAGGGCGTCCATGGATCAATTCCTTTTTTTTTTGCTCTTTTTTTTTGTTTCGAGTAAGTAACGTTATCGTTAGCCTTAGCTAGCCTTTACTAGCTCAATAAAACACAATCCTACTTATATATTCCCGTATAATACATATTAAAACTATAAGAACATTATATTTATTTTTAAGATACTCAAAAACTTTGAAGTTAATTTTCTCAGAACAGTGTTGAAATCAACATATTTTTTTTTTGTGAATTAAAATGTGTTGAGTTGACGCCTTTGTTCTCGAGCTTCATTCTTTGACGTAATATTATATTTAGTGCCCAATAAATTGTAATTTATTTGAAAAAATATGATAAACATATTTTTTCAAGATTCCATCTCAAGAAAAAAAAATCCAGTGGCGACAGTCCTTTAAAGTTTTTTTTTAAGCATGGTGTAAGTATATCCTGAAACTTAAAGTCAGAAGAGTGATTAATTTCAGAAACTCTTTAAAAGTTAAGTCACTCATTCAAACCTAACAAATCGCGGAAGTAACTCTACTACACACACACTTACAAATGTTGCGTATATATACGCATGTATGTATGTAAGTGGGCTACAAATTTTTCACCAAGCGCCTCGTCGACTTTGCGTCGACACTCATTTGCTAAAACATCCCCTGTATATAGGTATCGCGCGTAGACACATCTATGGAATAGAGGTGACATTTCACAAACCATGTTTTCTGTGACAAATCTACAAGACCTGTTATTCAGCAACATAAGACTTACTTAAACTACATATCGATACTTAAATTATGAATTAGCGTAAGGGACAATATAAACGTTTCAGAAGACCAAAAAAAAAATTTTTTTTTTCATATACATAACTTTTTGTTTTTGATGCTGTTTAAATGAGAGCCAGAGCAGCCAGAGGAAACTTTCTTATATTTTCTAGATCGATATAATTGAAAAGTAAGCTAATTATGAATTTAACAATATTTATAACTCATTTTTATAATTAATATTCTAAAACAAGCCATCTGTCATAGGATAAAAAGTCCGATTTAACTTACCTTAAAATAATTTTTAAGTCATTTAAATTTCCTTTATTTCGCAAGCTGACAAAATACATGAGAGTCATATTTTGCAGTTTAAATATAATTTAACAGTTACAGTTACCAGTTTCTATTATCGCAGTAAGAAATGTCTTATACTTAAATTACTATTAAGTTACTAACTTACGCCTTGTAAGTTGTTCTAAGCCCCATGTTCTGCGATCTCCATTAAGGTATTTTTTCTTTATTTTGGAAGAGATTCGGTTCAGCAGCCTCAGATATTTTAACAGAATAAGCTTACGTCAACAGCAGCTTGGCTCGTAAACATGTTTCTACTGTTGTTTAATAGAATTCTTTCCTATCAGTCCCTTAATCCGATCAAGCAAAACAGTTATATAAATTTATTAAGTTATCACTTAGAATGAGGTCTGAATAACATGTCAAATTAGTGTTTCCTTACGATGCTGGCGTTGACCTCCTAGAGTTACAATAAAAAATCTTTCCTATCTGTTGATTCCAAGGTCTACATAAAGTCGCGGTGATGAATGCACTAAGTTTGTCCACGTCGCGGCGCGAGCGAAAAAAAAATATCGCGAGCGTTACCGTAACGGAAATAAGCGACCGAGCCCCGCTCTGATTGGCAGCCGTGGGGAGTTTGGAAATCGAACGCGGCTTTAGAAAATGTAACGCCGTTCAAATTCTAAATTTAATGAAATACCTGGCACTGGGTTATACAGTAACTTTTTGTATACTTTTGTGTTTAGAATAAAATAGAATTAACAAACATCACAATAATTAGTACAGCCTACACGGTACCTTAGTATGTATTAAAGCTTACACAATTTTATGAAACTTTTCTTTTCACAAAGCGGGCAAAGGAAAGTCGCTTAGTATGTATGTATGTATGTATGTATGTATGTATGTATGTATGTATGTATGTATGTATGTATGTATGTATGTATGTATGTATGTATGTATGTATGTATGTATGTATGTATGTATGTATGTATGTATGTATGTATGTATGTATGTATGTATGTATGTATGTATGTATGTTTTCTTTTGGTTTACATACATACATACATAATGCTCATACCTTGGTACCAAAGAGGTAGGCAGATACGATGTATCGCCACTTTGCGCAATTCATTTTCGCTCCGTGATACCACTTGACATGATGAGTTGCGAGTGCAAAGTGACTAAGGGATTGCACCACGAACGGGCAGCAGTGTTCTCCTGTGTAAATTCAAAAAAATCATTACTGCTATCACCAATCCGCCTGCCAAGCGTGGTGATTTTGGCGAATCCCTATTGAGACAGTCCATCAAAAGTAGCATTCTATTGGGGAGGCTTATGTTCAGCAGTGGACGTATTTCGGCTGATGATGAAATATTTTGACCGCGTTGGTCTAGTGGCTTGGTCATTGGACTCGATTGCCAGAGGTCGTGGGTTCGATTCCCACTGGGGACAGACAACTTTGTACAATTTGTGCAAGTTGGTCCCGGTCTGGATGTTATATTTGTGAATTGTCTTATGCTTGTTTAGTTTCCATAGCACAGGAGAAAATCCTAGATTGGGATTAGACAAGTGTATGTCCGTATCTATACCTATAATAAAACTGTATCTGGTCTATGTCTGTATATGGGAGATATTGTAGAAAAATGTGTATGAGGGTTTTTATGGGGCCAATAGAAGCCAAAATAATTGTTTTTAGAAAGTTTGCCTTTCTTTCTGTCTGTCTATATGTATGTTTGTTACTATATCACCCAAAAACTACTGAATGAAATTTGATGCAGTTTTCACAGTTGTCTTGCTGGAGGTCTAACTTAAAACCTGGTGCATGTTTCATATTGATACGCCATTTAGAACCTGAGATAATAATGAAGTATTTTTTTCTAGAAGCCATTAAATGCAAAATGACAAAGAAATATAATTATTATGTTCGGTACATTTCATATTGCGATTGGTTTGTACTACAGTTGGAGCGGGAGTGGGATGGGATCAGGATCGGGATCGGGATTGAGAGTCTGAGTGGAAGTGGGATAGGGAGCGAGAGTGGGAACGGGAGCGGATTCTGTAGTCCTCGTGAGCGATGCCACGGGCACATATATACGTAGTATGTTATATATTGGTGATGATGATAAAATAAATTTTCAGTTTTCCCTAAAAGCAGGCTTAAATAACATATCGACATTCGATGGTGTTATTTTCAACTTTCATCACAGACACTAAACTTATAATAATATTTAAATGTATCCTGCCCATAAAAGTACAAGTTTAACATTCGCCTTTACACCGTCACATCGCGTAATAAATCCCAAGTGACGATTCAGAGTCACATAAAAGCGGATCGGTAGGCTTTTAGCAATCCGAGGCCTACATTTACGATTCACAGCGCCCTTAAACACCCGTAGGTATTTACAACGTGATGGCACTATAAAAAAACACATAATATCGGTAAACGTTTGACGTTCAATCTACTGGCAATAAAGTTGGCGATTCTCTTCAAAAAACACTCGGTCCGACATCGATTTTATTGTCGCTACCGGATTTATTAGTTCTGTTTAGCGAGAGTATAAAGTATGGTGTACCTCAGGGTAGTGTACTGGGACCTATACTCTTCCTGATCTACATAAATGGCCTACCCTTAGCAACTCATCATGAGACCGTTTTTGAACGACGGTAAGTTCATCGACACATACATACCTAAGTTTGTATGTTTTGCTTCATCATCAGCCGAAATACGTCCACTGCTGAACATAGCCTCCTACTAGAATGTCACTTTTGTGGACTATCCATAGAAGGATTTGCTATAATTACACGCACTCAGACGGATTGGTGATCATAATATAGACAGGAGAACGCTGCTGGCCACCCCTGTTTTATTGTCTATTTTCTCTGTGAAAAGGAATAAATTTTTTCTTGAAATATATATTACATATATACTCGTACATATACGTACATTTGTCTAATCCCATATAGGATTTTCTCCTATGCTATGAGAATTAAACAAGGATTGGACAATTCACAAACATAACACTCCCTCTCATGTAACTGTAAAACAGCGAAAGACAGGTATATGTCACATGATCATCAGCTTCTCCTCTTCGGCCTTGTTATGGTGTCATTGGATTTGCCTAGTACGCAGAGCTTATGGAGCTCATGGAATAATCCCTTGAATATAGATGACTTGAATATTAACTATGGCTATGATGACTTCAACCACGTCTTCATCGTAGTCTCGTTATATTCAATCTGGGATCAAAATGATTAAGAGCAGCGAAATCAAAATGGCAGTTTATCCCACGAAGAAACCTGTGTATTTTTCCAACAAATCTCCCAGCAAAAGTTGTGGCGAAACGGATCTGCCGGCGTCCGCCTTTTCCTACTCTGCATTGCAAATCGCAGTGTGATGACGGCGTTATACAAAACTAAAAGTGTCGGGCAAACTTCGTATTAAACTTCCACTGCGCGTCGCAGGTACAGAAACAAAAACCTCACTTACAATTATGATAATTCGTCGCATCTCACCAGATTGAATTTGCATGGCCGCTATCCATGGCTATGTCAACTGAGCTACCTTTCCCGATGAATAATGCAGCCGCAGTACGCCACTTACCTGAGATATTAACATATTTATTAATAAAATAAACAGCCAGACGTCCGCTCCGCGCGGTGCCTCGACAACGAATGAGCGATTCCGCGCGCGGATTGTGGGTCTACCTACGCTTTCCACTGTTGACATTGCGGGCAAACTTCTCGAATGGGAGAGCTTATAGTGAATTGTTAACTGTAACGACGTAATGTATGGCATTCATTATATAAATTGAGTTAGGACGACGAACGACGATGTTCATTCCATTAATGTGTACAGAATTAACACAAATACAGCGAAGACGGTGTTGGGGTGCTACAATTGTTTACTTTTACCTTGAGTTTGTCGCGATTTGTCCCACATTTAGAGAACGACTTGTTTCATTCACTGACTTTTGAAAGTTATTGGGCCCGATTCTGAATGCACACATTTAAAAATTGACAGCGCTAAAATTGGTTTCGTCTTTATCTTCATAATACTGTGTGACAAGGATAGCAACAGTTTTAGTGCTGTCAAATTTTAACATTGTACCTTCAGAATCGAGCCCATTATCCTACTATAATATTATAAACGCGAAAGTTTGTAAGTATGAATGGATGTGTGTTACTCTTTCACGTAAAAACTACTGAATGGATTTTAATGAAACTTTGCAATAATATAGCTTATACATCAGAATAACACATATGCTACAATTTATAAAGATATTGTGTGAATTGTCCAAAATATCAAGTAAGTAGGAAATACATAATAATTTGTGATTTTAAGTTGTCCACGCGCAACAGCTAGTATCATATACAAACAAGTACCATACCAAACATAAACAGCTTTGTAAGAAAGCCTGTTATAAAATAGACGATAATTTGAATGACAAAAATTCCTGTAATATATTTTCAATATTGTATACAGACTTGATTTTAGAAGAAGTGTTGCTAGACTTTCTTGCGCCGTTTCTTCTTTACAGCGCTAATAAATGGGGATTGTAGTCGATAAAAAAATACTTATAAAATTACTCATGAGCAATAAAAGATTTTGAATTTAAAGTAGTTAATTTTATTAGAACCACGAATTATTTTATTAGATATCTGGGATATGATGAACTTCTATACCAACTTCTATCAAGCGAACTTTCTGAGTTTATTATCAATTAAGTTAGTTTTTGAAGCTATAAAGGTGTCTAATTATAAACGTTTATTACTTTAAAAAAATCGCACTAATTACGTTTTCATGCTCGACCAAACTTTAAAAATGTTTCGTTTCAACTTGAATATCAAAGTTTATTAAAATTTAAAAGTTTTCAGCAACATTTTTATGACTCACCAAATTACACTTTCATTTTAATAAAAGTCCCATTTTGCCTAACACGCTAATACAAATTTCGTGTAACTTAGATTTTTGAAAGTGTTAAATTTTGGGCGATAAATGTTTTACGCGGGCATTAATCACTAAAGATTTCCCCTGGCGCGGGCAATGCGCGCATCGTAAAACGGGCAAAAAAGCCCGAACGCCCAGGAGACGCAGTGCATTCGCTCCCGTAAATTTATATAGCTAAATTAAATACGTGGATTGCAGGTAAATCGGACTGTTGGAGCAAAAAGGTCGATATGTAGCTCTATGTCGACCTTAATTTATCGTGCTCTAGAGGCGTTCGATTGTGCGTGAAAAACGTCGACAAATGTGGGAATTGTACCCGTTCTCGTCGTTAACTGTTTTGTTTTCCACAACAAGCGTTATAAAGAGCTTAAGTTCTGAGCTAACCATTTGCAAAAGGTGTTACCGCGTTTTTCATAGAACTAGTTTGTTGTGTATTTGTTTTTTCCAAAATAATGTATACTTCGGGCTTTGGTGTTTAGTAGTGATAGTATATTATACAACAAGTGTCTGTGCGTGTGTACACTGTGAAGGAAACATAAATATAAACGTGACTAAACTGATCTTCTTAAAACAGTGAACTTCCTAACCTCAAACCTTACTAAAGCTTACTATCAACGTTAGTAAGGGAATTCTGTGACTATATCAAGACCAGCGATGGTCTGAAGCTCTTTGATACTAATAGTAAACAGAAAATAAGAAGATATCGTGATTAAACTGATGGTATTATTGCCAATGTCTTAAAACAAACCTAAAGTTGTCAAGGGGATAGAATGTTTATTTAGATAGAATGGTGGCAGTATTAGGCTAAGGTTTATAATAAATCTACATAGATGTGTATCATTGTTTTTTGTCTTTAATAACACTGCTAAAACTAAAAACTACTTAAATTTTTAATGCATGTTAACTTTGAATCGGAATGTAATTATGCTTAACTATACTTTTTTACCACAGAAAAATAGAATTAACTCATCACAGTATTGAAATACATATTGCATTTTATGAAAAATGGGTTATATATGTAACTTCTTACAAGAAAATCACAGAAAATGCAAAAGGTTACATTAACCTCAGAAATTTTATATCCTGCTGTCAACAACTGTCAATTTTTCCCGCCAACAGCTACCGTCATGGCGGCGGTTGCGTTCAGAAACCCAGACGATGCGCCGCATTACGTACCGCGAAACACACCGCGGCAAGTTTCTGAACGCGTTCTGAATTATGCATGCATTCGCCGCACATTAAACCGATACGACCGCTGCGCGCAGATTAAATATGGACACCCTGTTTAGTCATTCAGTCGTGCTAACTACGAGGTGAGAATGTACAGGGTGTTTCCCGTGTTCTGTTGGGTGTCGGGTTGTCGGGATGGAGTACGTATCTCGTGCTTGCTGTAATTTGAATTTGGAATCAATCATTAAGGACGTGTGCTGGCAACCCCACTCAGTGTGACAGTTTCGTCACACCCCGACGAGAGGTTGTTCCCGCGTTTTTTGAAAAACTTTTTATTGTGTATTTGTTTTTTCTAAAATAATGTATACTTCGGGCTTTGGTGTTTAGTAGCGATAGTATATTATGCAACAAGTGTCTGTGCGTATGTACACTGTGAAGGAAACATAAATAAACGTGACTAAGCTGATCTTCTTAAAACACAGTGAACTTCCTAACCTCAAAACCTTACTAAAGCTTACTATCAACGTTAGTAAGGGAAGTCTGTGACTATATCAGGACCAGCGTTGGTATGAAGTACTCTGATACTGATAATAAACATAAAATAAAAAGATATAGCGATTAGACTGATTATTGCCAATGGCTTAAAACAAACATCAAAAAAAAATCACAACCCGACACTCTATATCACCTACGTGTGTGCGCGTAAACTAGTGAGAGAGGGACAGCGTTATACGTCAACAAATAAGTGCATAAGTGCTTCTCTTTCGTACTACGCGATGTGCTTTATTTTGCAGGCGACGTTATATACATATATTTAGAACTTTCATATTTATTTATTTAACTTTTTATCTGTGCATTGTTTACAATAATACATTAAAAAGAAACACAATTACAAGTGGCGAACTTATCCTCTGAGAGAGATTTCTTCCAGCAGACCCGCGAGAGAGATAATTGAAGTAAGAGAGGCAGACATAGTGTGTACGTAAATAAAAAAAAACATATACATACATACACTAATATAAATAAATAAATATCTCAGACATTCACACCAATTATCCAGTCCCAAACTAGGCAGAGCCTGTGATATGGTTACTAGATAACGGATAGACATACTTAAATAAATATATAAACACCCAAGACTTGGGTACAAATATTCATATTCATCATACGAACATTTGCCCCTAGCGGGATTCGAACCCGCAACCTCCGGCGTGGCAGTCCGAGAGCTACCTGTTCCGCCACGGAGGTCGTATATAAACTATACACATATTAGAGTTTTAAGAGATCAGTTCTTAAAATGCCAGATCTCTCAACAACCGTATGTCATCGAATTAAACCAACAATCTATACTAATGCTAAGTATAGCGGTTAAACTCAACGAAATGACGTGGCGAAAACAATCTAGAAGCCGGAACGGAACACAACTGCATCGATGTTTACAGTGGAAGTTTGAAACGGAACGCAGCCCACAGACGTCTGCCACTGTCTTTACCGTTTTCCATATAGCTCTAAATCTGCAATAGTAAAAAATAGGTATATCTACTTTAGCTCGGCATATCGTCGAAGGATATGATTCGCAATGAAAAGATCCGACGAAGAACGAAGGTGACCGTCATAGCCGAAAGGATTAGCGACGTGGCAGCGGGCGGGCCATATCTGACGCAGAAGTCGCAGAACCTCTTTTTATACTAACATTACCGACCAATGACAGTAAAGAGATGTCGTCGTCATATGTGAGATTTTTTTAAGTCATGCAATTTTTTTAAATCTTCTTGAGAAAAATAAAAATTAAATATTATTATTAGCGTCAATTATTACCACTAACAAAATATGGACTTTTAGTCTGAAATAAATAGGTATTCATTCATTAATTCATTCATTCATTCAATGTTTTTGGATTTTGAATAAAGCATAAACATTTGGTTAAGCAGTCGAAAAAGTAGACAAGACCTAAAGTAGATTCTTATCATCATGTCAGCCTTTAGACGTCCACTGCTGGACATAGGCCTTCCCTAATGAAAGCCACCACACCCGGTCCTCTGCCCTCCGCATCCTACCGCTTCCGGCCACCTTCGCCAGATCCACCTGGCGGCGGGGCGTCCCACCCTGCGGGTGCCGATGCGCTGTCTCCACTCTAGAACCCGTCTGCCCCAATTGTCGTCGGTTCTGCGACATATGTGACCTGCCCACTGCCACTTCAGCTTACTCATTCTTTCGGCTATGTCGGTCACCCTCGTTCTTCGTCGGATTTCCACATATCCTTCAAAGAAACCCCGAGCATAGCCTCTCCATAGCTCGCACAAACACAGTATTACAATGAAATGCTTAAGGAACATCCACGCTATGCCTTACTTTACTGCAACAGCGTCTAGGCAAACAAATTGCTGAATCGCAGAAACTTAGATTACTTAGTCCGCACTTCTCTCTCTTTTTCTAAGTTTACTGAAAATATTCTAAATAGCTGTTCACCCATTCGTTTAACTTTCACAACTTTCTGTTAGTGTTTTGTATCGAAATAACTTTTCTAATTTAGATTTATCGACGTTTTTTTTTTTATTTTGATACTAGTGTATTGTATTTATTCTAGTGAATTGTAACTTAATATAAATTAATGGGCAAAGTTTCATCTGTAATCTTTAGTGTGATTATTATGAATGAGTTTGATAAAAGTTAAGTAAATTTAGCAGTTCAATGGGCTCGATTCTGAAGTCACAATGTTAAAATTTTACAGCACTAAAACTGTTGCTATCCTTGTCACACAGTATTATGAAGATAAAGACGAAACCAATTTTAGCGCTGTAAAATTTTAAATGTGTGCTTTCAGAATCGGGCCCAATATATCATTACCACTGGGAACCACCGTGTGGCTTAGAATAAGGACGTATTTCGGCTGATGATGATTATATATATATGTATAGTTGTCATAAAAATATTTGCTAGAAATGTCAGTGTAGGAAACTTTTAAATACCTACTGTAT